>CM031235.1:381771427-382127453 GCA_018340775.1 Taxus wallichiana var. yunnanensis | reverse complement strand
AAACAAGAAACCCATCGTAGCCTCGGTGCTAATCAAGAGCTAACATGGAAAGGAGTTCAAACAGTACAATAGACTCCATCTATGTCCCTTGCTCACATTTACGGTCTCTTGTTGTTTGTTTCTCTACCATGTCTCGGTGTAATGCACATGTCAATGGAGTGTGTGATGTGTAATCATTAAAACAACACATGTGGAAGCCTGAGAGGTGAGTATTGTTGCCTCGTGCTGGTGAATGGGAGAGGAACCTGCCCCTTTCTTAGCTTGTTTCGATATTGCTTTTCTTTTCCAACAGTTCTCTTGCTTGACAAGTGGCATTTCTAATTTTCACGCTCTGTTTTAATATAACATGGAAAATCTCTAATTATCTATTTTGGAGCTGTACATTTGATGGTCCACTCTCATCATTTTATTAGGTTGCCTTTGGTAGCCTTATGCAGTTAAAACATTTTCTTCCTTAGTAAAAATATCTCTTAAATCAGAGAGAAATATGTCCTTAATAACATAATAAATCATACAAAATTTTGGTCTACAATTTCAGTCTACATTGTTTATTTTCTTGCACTTAAAGTTAAAATTGAACAAAGTTTAGAAAGTGCTACAAGAAGCAAGCATTGATTTCAAATTTAGAACTTACTAAATTTTCCCCCTTTAATAAGGTAAGTGAGACAAAGATGATAAAGTGGAGCATGGAATATTGTACAGTTTATTTGGGTAAGAACAGTGAGATAGTGTAGGATATGCAAGGATTTAATTCTTCCTTTTTTTTCAATTTTTATCTGTGTTTTTGTCTGTATCTAACCATTTAATTAAGCATCTTAATGCCATAAAAAATAAAATAAAAATTATAGCTAAACATTTGTTTCCATATTTTCTCAATATCATAATCCTTAAAAAATAAAATAAACAATATATCTAATTCCTTATTTTCCATATTTTCTCAAAAAAATTTATTTTAATTTGTGTAAGAGGCATGATTAATTGGAACTAACAGACAAGTTAATGGTGTTGCCTAAGTGGCCCCTCTATATGACTTAAAATAGAACGCATGATAACATTATCTGGTAAGCTCCATACTATTTTTGATTAAATAGACTCATGTTACTCAATATTTATTTCATCATACCATATCCTCCATGGGAAAAATCTCCCTTATCTCCTTGATATGATTTTTTTGGTTAAATGGACTCATGTTATTCAATACTTGTTTTATTGTGTCATACTTCCCCCGACATTACTACATTTCTTGCATTTTGTTTTTCATCTTTTTCATTTCAATCATATTTCTAACATGTCAAAATTGGGTATTTCATAAACAACTTCATAAACAAATATTGCAATGAATAGGTGCACTATAGTGTATTAGTGTTGATGCCGACCTGCACATTCAAAACCCTTTAAAAATTTTACAATTAAGTTTTTCAAGCTTTGGGTATTCCTTTTAAATTAGGAAAATCATGCTTTACAATTTTCTAATATTACTCAACAAAGGATTTCATGCCAAGAAAACATGTTCAACTCTAATATAAAACCAAAACCGAAACAAAAAAAATATGGTATATTAAAAATAAATTTCAACACAATTTTCAAGGGTTGCATCAAAATCTCTTGGGTTTCATATTTCAAGCAAAAGTTATGTGAAAGAAACTTGTGTTAGGTCATTTCCTTGTCGAAAAAAGATTGTGAGCACGGTCCTCAATATGAAATAACTTCTTCACAAGGTTGAATATAAGAGTTTTCGACAGCCATTGAAGTATATCCTTGTGCTTTCATGTGAAAAACCTAAAGTGGTAAGTTGCAAAGTATGGCAAAGGGTAGATATATATTTTTTTAAATGTGAAATTTGAAATCAAGGACCACTTCAAGATAACATATAGTTGTCTCTTAGTTCTTGGCGGTTGGGTTCTTGATTATGCTTTCCAGTGAAAATGTTGGTGAGTTGAGGGAGCAGCTTCGCATGTCATTCTCATTTGGGCAAGAGAATTGACTCCAAGGTGTGAACAACCACATTTCCAACAACAACATTGATTGATTTTATTGATGATATGTTTCTCTTAACAGAGGATAAGTTCAACGATGAAGATGAGCTGGAGGGCATGGTCGGAAAGGAAAAATGTGACGAAATCATCATGCAATCTTCCTATCTACAAACAATGTTGAAGTAGACTCTTTGAAGCCTCTGAGGGTGGGAAGAATGTGGTTGTCAAGGTTAATGACTTGAATCTCAACCCCTTAGGCATGGATTGTTAGGAGGTCATATTTGAAATTGGGTAAGATATTTTAATTGTGTTACCTCCTCCACTTTGCGTGTGCATTATGTGAGTAGTTATGCTTTTCAGCGAGAATGTTAGCAAGCCCATTCACATTAGCTTGTGAATTTGGTTGAGGTCCTCAAATTTTCTTGTGATATAGCACTTCACTATTTCTTGTATCATTGTTGGAAAACAACATTTTCCTCAATATCACTACACTACTATGTTGGCCAATGGATATCTTCAAGTGGTCTAGAGATTCTACTATAGCTATAGCCATCATTTACCATCATCGATGCTAACAAATCATAGTTTCCCCCCCCCTTGAACAAGATTTCATCAACATGATATTTTCCACCAACAACTCCTATAACAACGTGTGTCTTCTTAGTTCAATATCGTGAAGCAATTTAATTCTTTCTTCTATTTTAATAACAAGCAATATCAAAAAACATTTTGATTCCTTGTCAAGAGCACGTCCCTCTACGTAGCACACTGACAACAATGATGGAATGTTCTCTTCCTCTCCACCATTCACTCTTGGGTGTTTATCATTGTACACATATTTTTTCCATCTAAATATTTCACCAATATTGAAGATTCAATATCTGTAATTATAGCTCCAGTATTTTCACTTCTGCATAAGTTACAACTATTTTTTTGATTGATTTTGTGTATGGAGTTAATGTCCCCCATGTTCCAATCTAAGGAGCGTACATTTTATTTATAATATTTAAATTTATTGAATTTTCATTCAAATCCAACGATTAATGATAGTCCACATGGATGTACTGAACATATTGAATGGTTTGATATAGAAAATGTCTATATAATATTAAAAGATAAAATTTAATGAATCAATAGTTATGTCTCCTGCTTCTCGACATTTGGATTGTGTAAACGGTTATGCTTTTTAAAAGGAATGTTAGGAAGCTGTCGCAACATCTCATGGACTTGGTTGAGGTCTTCCAACAATCTTATGAGCTACCGCTTCACTAACTCACATTTCACTATTGGTGAAGAACATTGTCGTCAATATCCGTACATTAACCATGTCAACCAACATATATCTTCTAGGAGGGCCACAGTGTATGCTGCAATTATGTCTTACATTGTGTTGTCATTGATGCTTAGGGTGCATGTTTTTTCTGAGAACTTGAAACATTGAGGAGGTGATGTGAATTAAAAATCCTCAACGGTGATTCCAGACGATATCTGTTATTTCAGGAAATACGTGGATGATGGCAAAAAATAATGGTCTACAAAGATGGTGCAAAACCACCTAACTTGTCATGTTTTGTTTATTGAATTCAACTACTACATTAGCTAAGATGGACTACATGTATGTGTCTTCCCTAAAGAAAGACAAGTTTCACATTCCTTTCCCCCAACACTTTCCTCGCTCTTTTGAGTTCTCCTCCCTCAATTTCCTTCTTTGCTAGCCCTTTTCTTTCTGCAAGGTTGCATTCCTTCAAATTTAAGCTCTTCAATGTATTCCTTTCGACGTCTCCATTGCACGGCTCGCGTGCGGTTGCTAGTCTAATACATTCTTTCATTGTTTGTCTACAAATATGGGCTTTTGGTAGAGTTTATTTCTTCACAGATGCTTCCAATGTGGGCAGGACTGGAATTTGAACTTAAAGGTGCCTATCAAATCAAAATTTGTTAACAGTTTGCTCCTTTAAAATGAATTATACCACCATGCAAAAGTCTTGATTTTCGGTATTATTTGTAATACGGTTTGACTAATTTTTTTCAATAATGCTCTGATGGGTGTCCATACCCTATTTCGAACCTTCCATTTTGGCCTTGCTTATCTTCATCATAATTGCAATCCTCCTATCATTCATTGTGACATAAAATCAAACAATATCTTGTTGGATGAGCAACTTCATGCTCGTGTGGCTGATTTTGGCATGGCTAAGATCTTGGGATGATGATGGAAATGTGGCCTCGGGATATGAAGGTAAGTATCTAACTTATACACTGTATTGATATCAAAATGGTTGTTGCATGAGCTAAGGTTCCACTTCCAACAGATAGAATCGTCATAAGAGGTAAAAGTCATGTTAATGGGGGTATGATCTCGGGTGAATCCGGGCATGTTGCGAAAGAGAGTATGATCACAGGTGAATCCAGGCATATTGCAAAGAGGTCTGGAGATAAGCTCATAGGTGGAACCATGAATGAGAGTGTGGTTTTGATTGTCAAAAGATCACATGTAGGTTTCTCAGATTGTTGAGCTTGTAGAGGCTACCTAGTGTAGACACAAAATCACGCACTTACTACTATTTACTATACCACCAAGTATGTTGTTTTATATATGGATCTTGCATAAGAAAAGTATTCACTGGTGACCCATTCCATAGTCCATTCACTTATCTTGTTGGTTTCTATTGTTTTTATCTTTCACACTTGTCACTCATATACCCAGTTTTGTCAGGTCACAAGGATCCATGTCTGTCAGTCTTCACTCATTTGTCATCACTTGTCTCTGAGACACTAGCGCCCGGAATGGACACTAGCGTTAGGCGCTCCTATCTATCCTAGGAGCCCATGTCTTCTTTATGTTTGATCTTATTTTTGACATTTGAGGTCGGTCTTTTTAGTTTTCCCTCTCATATCCCGAGGTACTAGTTGGCATGTCAGGTCATTAGTGTCGAAATTCAAGCAAGAGATCCCTATATAAACACAACATACATACCATTATATGGACGGGTAATTCTTATCAAGGACTATATATCTACATATCTCAAGGGACTGCACTTGGGCGCATTACTCTGTATAGGAAGGGGAGTTCATTCTATTCCATCCACACATTTGCATTTTATCTAGCTACCGCCCGCTATCTTGGCGTTATTAGCGGGAGGGTGACCTAGGAGTACTATTGCACACACAAGCACATAGAACTACATTAGGTCTCAGATGTAGTGTAGCGTTTAGTCGTAAGTTCACTATTATGACAGCTGAGGACGATCCGACCCCTCATGTTGTATCTTTCTTTTTAGGATTTGATGTCTTTTTGAGGGTTTTGTAGGAGGATATTTTGTGCAAATTTTCTGGTCCCCCGAATCCAAGTGCGACATAAAGGTGACCAAAGGCACAAGTGTGAAGCCCTAACGACACTATCAGAACCAGGTTCTGACCATTTCTACAGACACCAGCACCCCCACAGAGGTCTTGGGCGCCCGTGAGCGCCCCTATCCTTGCCTAGGTGCCCGTGTCCAGGCATCACGAGCATCTCTGCATTTTTCTAAGCCTGATTGTGACGGTCTATGCTCTTGTTCCATCATATTTTCTAGTTCAAACTCACTTCAGGATAAGCGAAATTCAAATAAGTACCTTACCCCTCTCATTTCCTTTCATAGTTAAATTAATAAATTGTTTAGCATTTATATTTCATTATTTATAGCAGATCTTTGCATTCAGATTTTAATAAAATATATTGATTTTATTAAATCACCCAAATAGTCTCCAGTGCTTCAAGTTCTCAGGATCCTCACAAAGTAGAGTGATATGTTGTGTTTTCCATGGAAAATCTATTTCTTGTCTAAACTGGATTTTCTTTCATTTTGACAGGTTGGATGGTAGTTTATGTTTTGTCTGTGGTGTAGCAATTTCTATGTCAATGCTTTTTAATTGTCTAATTTAAGTCGGTTTATTGACTCTACAGTGTTAGATTCCTTTCTACACAAGTTCACATAATATGGGTTGTTCGGTCAGAAAGAAATTTCCATCAGTATCACGGTCTATTTTAATGGAAAAATTAACGACATAATGTGTTGTTACCTAAAAACATAATATCACATTACACTTTTACGTTTTCCATTAGAACTGGTGGTAATTCTTATCAAAACAAAAGCAGGACATTTGTGTTCAAAGTGAAACACATGCCCAAACTGTAGGCCGTGGGCATTGTAAGCTGCAGGTTGCGAGTTCAAGACTGTGATAGGCAGTTTTTCTGTGCAAGTTTACAGTCAACGTAGACTGGGCAACCTATTGACTGTGAACATGCCTGATAGATAGGCTGAGCCTTTTTCTCACTCCTACATTACACCAACTTCATAATTGGTCTCCAAGTTGAAACATTGAAAACTTACGATAACAATATCTAAAAGTAGTAGCAGTCATGGTCTTAGGCAATGGAATACGATTAGAATCTGGGTTGATTTCAATTTTGTAAATAGCCATTCTTTTGTTTCATTTAGAAGGCCACTTGCCTTCAACATGGATTTTTAGTAGATTCTGTAACGACAAATGTCTATTGGGTTATGATCAGTGCATCAGAGTCTCCGAGGAAAGAATATATGAAGTGGTGAATTGCATCAAGGAGTTGCCTGTGCTCAGTGCTCAGTGTACATGTGAATGGTTTCTTTATGAGTCACTAGGTTCCTAGATTTCTGGCATTAGTGCACATGCTTTTATATATCCTTACTGTTGGCCTCAAAGAAAAAGATTCATGTCATGTTGTTCCCCATATCAGTTTGTATCCAGTGTTGGCCAAGATGCAGAACAAATTCATGTGTTCATTGGTATACTACACGATGACATCATATATGTTCAGTATTAGTAAATTACTATGCATTCTGGATTCTGTCTAATACAGTACTAATTAAAAGTTGTTGTGGGTGCTTTGGAAGTCACTTTGATTTGTGGATGCTAAATATATTAATATACTTGGTTCACTGTTGCAGTTCAGTTTTTTTGATATATGCCTGTGGACTCCCGAAATATTATGGAGTTGCATCTAAAACAACAAGATTGTGGAGTGCTGATTAGGAAAAAGAAGGCATTGCACCAGTTTTCACCTTTACCCAACAGCTGCAACATCAGGTTGCACATTGTCCATCATGAGTTGCTATTGTACCTTCACCCACTAAATAGTCTGCTATTATTTATTTCTTAGAGAATTTGTATATTAAATGGAAAAAAAGAAAATTTAATATGACAAATTTTGGTAAACTCCATAGGTGTAGGATTAGAACACAAATAACATTGGGTTCTCTTTTGGAGAAAAGTTATGACATATAAATAATAAATTATGATGGGTATTTGCTAGTTTAGGAAAGTTATGGATTATGAGTAGGATTAGGTCAATCTGAAATTTCAATTATATTTTTTGTTGCAGCTGGCATTTTGATCAGGTTTTTCTTGATGGGGTGCCGACCATGTAATAGGAGCAGTAGTAGTTTGATTAATTTGTTCATGTAACTTTTAAAGTCAGAAGCTTTCTTTTGAGTTCGATCTCTGCATTCATAAATGAATCGACTTTAAGTTATTGTAGATTGATCTGGAGTTATTTTTAAAGATAAGACTATGCATGGTGTTTGTAAAGTCTAGGTTACATTTTGTTGAGATATTGTATTCTTTTCATGTGATTAATAAATCTGAGATGAAGTCTGGTTCCTTCTTCAAAATATGTTAGAATCACCAAAATCAGTTAAGATGACTTCTGATGATGCATTGTATGTAATATCTTGAGTGAGATTTTATCACGGGGTTAGTATCTATCATAGTTACCCTAAGTCTGGGGAATGGGGACGGCGATGGGGACGGGAACAAAGCAACAAGGTTTTTGTTACACACACACACACACACACACACACACACACACACACACACACACATACACACACATATAAATACATACACATACACACACATCCCTTTCAAAACTTTTTCGAATTGCTAACCAACAGAAAATGAGAGCCTTAGTTTTCGCTCACCGAGATAGAATTAAACGAAAGAGAGATTTTCGCCGTTTGTGGATTACTTTGGGATCCCGTTAGTATTCGATTTCAAAATAGGAGCGTTGCGTTTTTACGAGCAGAACTTTTTGTTCCTCGCGAACTCGTGAAAAGGATTTATATTACTTGCCAAATAATTTCGATTAATTGGAAAACACTGCTTTTTAGTACGGCGAAAGAATTCTTTCGTACGGCGTCTTCCTCTGTGTTTTATATATGTATACATACATACATATATCTAATATCTATATACACACATACATACATACATATTTCATTTTATTCAATGAAATTTGAGTATTGTATGTTAAGTAATTTTGAGATTATAAATTATTGTTTTTGGTAAAAATAATTTTTTTAAAGTAAAAGCATAAAAAAAATTATATATTTTTTTGAACAAAGGGGATGTCCCCTCCAAGTTGCCTATTCCCCAAAATATTTGGACTGTCACCAAAATCTAGGGGATGCATCCATGTGACACACTGGTATCTATAAAACAAAATGACAACCAATGTGTTCTTCCATGTTTCCTTGTCGTATTAGGTTTATATAAAAAGGGAATAAAGGATAATTGGGAGCCAATTTAAATCAGGTTATGGTATTGCAAGCCTATATCTTAACTGGTCTAACTAGGAAGATCGAAGCTTAATATGTGTTTGTAGACTGTGATAAACTATAAAATTGTATGCGTCATTTTTTGCCATCTATTACCATTTGTTAGGTTGATAGCGGTAAATGTCTTGTGTAGTGATTGTTGCACCATCATTGCTTGTATTTTTTTTTGACATACTCTACATTCCATTTCATGGATAATATGTAACACCTCCTTAATAACTTACACTCTATATATTTGTAATAAACATGCTTAGCTATATAAAATTTTATGTTACTTCTCAATCAAAGATTTGTGTAATTATCTCAATAATTGGATTGTAACTAAATTGCGAACAAATACCCAATTAACTATCCCTTACAAACATGTATAAATTAAAAATTAAAGCTTAACATGAAATATTTTAATACATAGAAAGGTGTACATGTAAGGTTAACAAGTATATATGATAATGGAAATGCATTTCCTTTACGCTTCGATTTTCTGAAATGTTATTTATAATACAAATCACTTTTCCTCATTTACAACTACTTGCTCCTTTACGCTTACTCATTTATAATACAAATCACTTTTCCTCATTTATAACTACTTGTTCCTTTACACTTCGATTTATGAAATGTAACATATATAACCTGTAATACAAATCACTTTTCCTCCTTTTTTTTGATTGGCATCTATCTATTTCTTTGAAAAACAACAATGTTTCACATACATATCCTTCATGCTAGATGGGATGTTGGATAACAGTGATGGCTGCCTCAAATTCATCAACACACCAATCAATAGAAGCTCCTCCAACCAAATCATGGGATGCATAGCTGACACTTTTCAAAATAAGTGGGACAAAAATTAAAAAATGTTATCAATCCTCCACCAAACCCCTTCTTTATCGTTTGTCATCCTCTCTCATTTTTTCACTACCTCATGTTTTAATTTTTCCATCCATCCCTGTCGGTGTTTCCATCATGCCTTTTAAAATAGAGGGAAATGTTAGTTAATTAGCGTAAAATCACTAATTATAACAAAAATGAGGGGAAAGAGGATAATTAGTAAAATGTTAGCAATAAAGCTGTGTATGCAGATTTTAGGTGTCTACATTTGCCCCTCTTTGAGGTGGCGTATGTGACGCCACTTCAAGGATAGAAGACAATTATAAACAATTAATTTTTGAAGAAAAATTAGTAGAATGAAGGATGCCCCTCGAGTGTCAATGGGGTGATGAAAGAGGTCCTGCTTGATTGATTTACTTTTAATCGTGTATATTATACAGTTTTCAACAAAAATAAATAATTCTTCTTATATTGTAGTCACAGTTCATTTTCTAGGATGCCAATAAGGGCCTTCAAATCTAAACCAATTCATGCTCGCCTTCTTTATAGGTAGCAATGGCCTTGTCCTTGAATTGATTGAACTGCCATGATTACACATCAAGTGAGAATGGATCGAACCCAGATTGACGCAATTAAGTAGTCTGCTGCCTAATGGTGGATCTAGCAGTTGCAAAATTTGCACCATGGGTAAAATTTTAACCCACAGATTAAAGATATGCACTCAAATATGGCAGACCCAAGCTCTTGGCTACATCAAAATTTCAAATGCAAATTATATTAAAGATTACAGCAATAATGTGTCTATGAAAAGAAAAACCTCATAGCCGCGTAATATAAAAACAAATTCAATGCTAACGAAAACACTCAAATAAAATAAACAAAGTTATCCTCAGGAATCCAATATATTAAGTGAAGCAAGAAAATATTTTATTTTATAGGTGTATGTTTTTTTTTAAATTTCTTTTTTGTTTTACTTCCTCTCTGTTTCATTTTAAATAATTTGATACAAGATCCCTAATTGGACAAGATTCCCCTTTTGCTGCTAATTTTGAGTATTCTCGGAAATGTTTGAGCCAGATAAACCATGTTAGTATTTAAAGTTTCTCTTTAGATTATTTTCTCTGAGTTCAATAAAAATATAGAACAACTGTTAAAACCACAATGCAATTTCCAAGAATAGGGTGTGAGAATTACAAAACACCATTAAAATCACAATACAATCTCAATAGATATTGCCGGACCTAGTATTGAGAAGACATTCTAATATAATCATATGAAATTTCTCATGACCAAAAATCCATTAGATCTTGGAAACACTTTGATTTCGTTAGCTATATATTAATTCAAAAAAGTGTTCAACTGAGGAGATGTTTAGACTGTGTGTGATGGAAAGTGGAACCAATCCTAATATAATTATCAAGGATTTATTGTTGGACTCATTTTCTAAAACAACTAGCCCCAACTTTGTAGCCATCAAACATGATTAGAGAGAGAAACAATCTTCCAAAATTGGTAGTCATAGTATATGCAACGAGCGATACAAAAAAATACAAAATATTATATCAAACAAGTTCCCCAAATATGCGGCATTGCATGCGTAATGGTTGGCAAGATTCGAGGAAAGAAGAATGTAACTCTAGTATCTTCATGCTTTGGGTGGCCAATTTTGGTAAATTCATGAAACGATTTGTTCTTTGGCTTCCCTTTTTATACTCCTTTCACTGGCTCATTTAGCCCAACAAAATATTGAAGTCTCTGAAAGGAACAAAACAATCATCAATGAATTAATAATAGAGAACCAGTGGATGTGATCATCTATCATTAAAAGGTATGTATCCCATCGAGGTGTATTTTTGCATAATGTTGTTCTATTTTCTACAATATTTTACATGCTCACTTGTAGTTGTTGCCCCTTCCATGGAACCCTTACCTTTTAGATGGGTGTAAATGCCAAGATTCAAATATTGTAGTTATTTTATGAAGTGTGTGGCCTGTGTGGGATTTACAAAGATTTGATATAGTTAAGCCCTTGATTTGTGCATATCAATTAGGGTAGGAATATGTTCTCTATGGTATGTGTATTCTACAGATGTCATATGGTAGAGGCCTTGATTTATGTGTGTCATATAGAGAGGAAGTATGTTTTCTGTATGGATAAGGGTTTGAATCTTTATTATTTCAGGTTTCATCCTTTGTAATCACAGTTCAAATGGTGTATTTGTGCATAATCCTATTCTATTTTCTACAATAGACAATGTTAAATATTTATGAAATTGATTGTTTGAGTGCTTGTAGTCTATTGACCATATTGAACAAACATTAAATAGTTCATGCTCCCATTAGTGTTTTTTTAATTGTATAGTTGTCATTGTACAGATCCTTGGTCATTTCAACATTCAATACACTTGGCAAAACGCCTGGAATCAGTTTTGTATTGCTTCATATGGATAACACCTATCATAGGTACGATCTTCATATTTTTTCTATCACTCTATGAAAATGGTATTATATGTTAAGTATGTAATATCAAATATTGTAGTTATTTTATGAAGTGTGTGACTGCGTGGGAAATTGATTTGTTTGAGTTCCCGTAGTCTATTGATCATATTGAACAAACATTAAATAGTCCACGCTCCCATTAGGCTACCAAAGGGGAGGCGAACACCTTGGTTCTAAAAAATGTCAGAGTGATCTATGGAAGAGCGGGGGACACTTGGCATGAGATAACATATGGATAAATAGGGGTTGTTGATCACCCGAACTCCTTCCTCCACTACAATTATGGCCTCTTTTTAAAGTTTTATTTTCCCCTTGCTATTTTCCATGTACCTATAAGGTTGATTGTTGTTGTGTCATTGCATGTCCACTTGGGTTCTGCATGCGGGTGAAAGAGAATAACTGGAGTGGTGTTTTCAATGCGATTGCATTTGCAGGTCCAGAAGTTACATATTCCAATACCCCTATTTCAAGAGGGAATTGAAGACAATTGCCGATTAAAATGGCATGGGGATTAACTATCCACAAGTCCCAGGGACTTACTTTGCATAGAGCAAATGTCGACATTGGACTACTGAAAGGAAAGGTCTGACATTCACATCTTTCTCCAGAATTCCCTCACTTTCCAATCTTCCCATTTCCTCTCCTTTTTCATTCAAAAGGTACTCAAAAATGGCACACATACCAACACTTGGAGTAAGAAGAAAGGAGGAGTCAAGACTACTATCACTCAACTAAAACAACCCGTCTTAAATACTACCCTCTACTTTGATAGCACCTCCACTACTAATTTACTCATATTATATCTATCCAAAGCGGTATCAAATGTATTCATGTTTAGTGCAAATAAATTTTTCCACAAAATTCTACCACTCGTGATATAAAATCTGCAAATGTACATAAGTCTTCATGTGTTCATGTTTAGTTAAAATAAATAGTCTACAAAAGACTAGCACTCATGATATAATATTTGCAAATGTATATGTATGAATTTGTAACAAATTTGAAATATAGACGTAGAACCTTTTAATGTAATGTTTTATCTATATTCCTACACTTACACTATCAATCACACCCCTTATCTCAAACATGTTGCAACACTAACACAATTTTCTGCAAATAATTGCAAACCACAACAACTACAAAAGTAATTAACTATCCAAAGCCATATCAAATGTATTCATGTTTAGTGCTAAAAAAATTGGCCACAAAAGGCTACCACTCATGATATAAAAGTAGAAAATGTACGGAAGTCTTCATGTATTCATGTTTAGTTCAAATAAAACAGTTTGGAAAATGCTACCACTTATGATATAAGATTTGCAAATGTATATGTATGAATTTGTAACAAATTTGAAATGTAGAGATAGAACCTTTAAATGTAATGCTTCATATATATTCCTACACTTACAAAATAAATCACAACCCTTATCAACATCAACTACAAAAGTAATAACTATCCCTCTAAATCAAATAACATATACCATTTGGTGCTCACATTGCATTGTACACATGTGATTGCTACTTTATTAGTTTAATATATGCTAGTAGCAGTGCCCAACCTTACATACCAATTCAACTCACTTCAATCAAAATAAAATTAATATTAAATAACAAGTATTAAAAATATGATATTTAGGAGGCCTCAAATATTTATGCAAGTGTCTTCATTGCACGATTCTTAAATTTAATTCATACTCATGTATTTTTCATACTTTGTATTGTTTTGAAGTTATGGAAGTTTTTTTGGAGGAGAGATCAAGAAAGGTGAATACGTAAAGAACGTGGGAAAAAATAGTTGGGAAATATGTAAGAAAAAGAGGATTATATATACTATATGTTAGAGAATTAATTGGGGATTTTAGTTAGTAGATTAAGAAGTTTTTCTAGGATGGTACAGGCATAACATATCAAGTAATACAATATTTGGTCATGGATAATTATTTTTTCTACTATAGATTTTATTTATTTATAGGTGTTAGCTTTAGTATTGCCTAGGGCGCTCATTACCCTTAATTCGGCTCTGCGACATAAAGACTTGCCATAAGGATTAATATTGCAATTACTATGACTAAAAGATTGAGCACACATGTACAAAACAATGCAATATCACAATGCAGATGCTTGAAATTGTAATCCATGCTTTTAGAGTGGACCTAATAGTCCTATGGCATCAAATCTGAGAGAGGACCTGAAAGTTCCACAGTATAAGAGTGGATATGCTTGAAATTGTAATGCACACTTTGAGAGAGAACCTGACAGTCCCACAGGTCATGGGAATCTAGACTAGAAGATTTATTAAGACTTTTGAAAGACCATGTTTTAGATTTATTGAGATCTTAGATACTTATTATATTTCACTCATGGTGCACCATTTCTAGAGTTTTCTTACACATTGAAGGTTACAACAAAAAGTGATGTGTATAGTTTTGGAGTGGTGCTCCTAGAACTGGTGCCCTATAAGTATCCAATCAATCTAGCCTACAGAGAGGGTGCCAACATCATCATATGGGTTAACAATCTATATCCATTGGGGCATCCAAATGCTTTACTAGGGAAAATTAAGTAGTCCAAAACACTTCTTTGTCATCCGTTCACTAATCTACACGTCTACTATCTTTAAAATGTTATTACTTCATGATAATACTTTAAAGAGGGGAAAATGTAAACACCTTAAAAATACCCATTATGCATTATAACCTTCGAAAACACCCATATCATCCTATAATCATTGTACAACCATCCTACGATCATTTTCAATGCCATTCAATGCATCCCGCTATTTAACAACATTTAATGAAATTCTAAATCATTTCTCTATATCATCGTAACCAACATTTTCATCCATTCCGGCCATCAAAAACCCCTTTATCAGTCCTACCGCTAGGCTAGTGTATGTAGTTGGGGGCCAAAAGTTGACAAGAAAGCAAAAATGAGCACAACGCGATCATGTTTTGAAATAAAGTGATCACGTTTTGTTTTCTTTGGTTCGGTAATTTGCGAACCTATAACGCATATGCGTTATGTTAAAATATAAACAAAAAAGGGGCCCGAGCCCTATTCATTTTATTTCCCCCAAATGTGAGTTTGACAGCAAAACCCTGCACTCATGTTTTATATTCAATTGCATCTAGCTCCCATGATCGTCTGAGAAGCGCTGCGAAGATAGGAATCAAAAATTGCACCACAAAGAAGAGGTAGGAATTTTTTTTTCTCTAAATTGCATTGAAATTTGGTAATTATATAGTAGAATTAGAATTGAATACATTTTTTTATTTTTACAATTCCACCTCAACCACAACAAAACCTGCAATTCTTGTGGTCCCTCCTAGCCCTCCTACAGTTGTTGAACATCCCCTGGGTAGTCAGGAGGATTTAGTAGCCCATATAGTGGAAAACAAGATTGAAATTGAGGAATTAATAAAAAAATGAGGGATTCCCATTCTACAAACCCCCATTGTGCCTCTCTTGCAAACACATTGGAGGCATTAGTGGCTCAAGTTGATGCGACAACGAGTCAAATTGATCATTAGACATCTTATAAAGAGTGTTGTAGGGAATATTATGCCAACGAATTGTCATATGCGGATGTAAATAAAAATAAATTACAAAAGACCTCATATGTGCCTTATTCACTGACCCCAAACCAATTTTCATGTTTCGTTGTCATGCAAACAGTTTCCAATCCACTGCTGCAATAGTGATTTGATTAAAAATAATTTTTGGGACCGATGGTGGATGGTGTTTGATTTTCCATCTTGCAATAACAACGAGGTTCCACTATAATTTTGAGGAAACTCTATTGCGAGTTTATCCTCAACGAGATGTCGAACTATTTTGATTTTTCAGGATTTCCAGGGCCGAGGAAAAGGCTCTGCATAGGATCGACTAGGTGCACAACATGTACCTATTTAGCAGGGTAGATTCCCCACACAAAATCCCCCTCACCCTGAGACTGTCCCTCTAGCAGTGAAGGAGATGGTAGAGATTGATACACTCCACGTGCTTCAGGGGCTATCTGATACCCTTGTCTGACATATGAGGGACATTTCTGATCCAGATGTTTGTGGAGGTACATAGAGTATTCCCTCAGGTAGTAATAGCATGAGGCCACATCTTTTCTCGTCATGTGGTAGCATATGCTTGGGGCTGAGGAGGATGATACTTTCATGCATTCTGGTGTTGGTGGAGTTGTCGTTGGTGGTACACATGATAATGTCACTATGTCAGACACCTTTTTGAGTGATACATTTGGATTCCAGCCATCGGTGACACCTTCACAGGTATTTGTTATTTTTTATTATGTATGTTACAAAAAGATATGAGTACTTGATTTACTTATATATGTTAAATTTTTTAAATAATTGTATTTGTACATCTATGCATTGATATTACAACACGCGGATGGACGTCATCATCTTGACCACAGGCTGCAAGCACCATGCCTATGCATACATTCACAAAGGTAATTTAGAATGTTAATTGTGTAAAATTTTCACGTATGAAGCTAGAATAAAATTTTGAACTCAAATATATGTGTGTGTGTGTGTGTGTGTGTGTGTGTGTGTGTGTGTGTGTGTGTGTGTGTGTGTGTGTGTATGTTCTTGTATATATATTATATATGTTCAACTAACTTGATGTGATATATGTTTGATAAAGTTGATGACCTCACTAGACACACCACCATTTCTGTGAGGAGTAGAGAAAGGTGTTGCCGCTGCAATTTCATCTGTGTAGCAACTCATCGAGGTATTTAAACTACATGTATTTATGTTAAATAGCTCGTACAATAATTCATATTATGTTAAATTATGTTTAAAATAATGTCCTTAATTGTGTATACACAGGACTTACCTATAATCATGATAAGTAGTAACCTTGTTCATATGATTCACAGGTATGACACGGTAGAAAAAATAGTTGTATATTGATAAAATTAGTTAAAATATTGTCATTACACATACATGTACTTAGTTGGCATAAATTTTTTGATCTGCATTCAAAAATTTATTGTTAACATAGTTCTATTTTGGCTAATTTTGATGTTTGATTTTGTGATCTTATGTGTATGTAGGGTTCAACCCCTTCCATTTTTACTTCGAGGGCACAAACTCCTCGAGCTCATCATTTTGATACCCCGTTCATGCTCCAAGAGCTCCCGATGACTCATTTGAGCATGAGATGTAGATTCAACGTGACCGAGAGATTGCGGTAAGTGCGTGTAAATGTAAAAAGTTTCATTAGCATGGTCTTATACATGTTGAAAACTTATATATTAAGTTTTGACAAAAAAATTGTTTGCATTTACAGGTTTGACTACGGGTGAGTTTAGAGCGAGAAGAGGACTTGTAGTATGGACCGCTTGGAGGATCCAAAGTCATCTCAGAGATCTCCATCTATGTCTAAGGGAGGGCCTTCTTCGAGCAAGGCCAAGAGAGGGATATATTTTGATGATTAGGATGTGTGTGTGTGTGTGTGTGTGTGTGTGTGTGTGTGTGTGTGTGTGTGTGTGTGTTATATAGCATTTTTTTATATGCCTATGTGCATGGCATTGTATGCACGTTCGACATTGTATGTATGCCTATATGGCATTCACTTGATATTATATGACCTATTCGTGCATTTTTATATTTATTGTGCACGTTAATACAATTTGGAACTCAATATTTTTGTATGAGACCTTACATTTCTGAGATTATTTTTGTATGAAACTAATATGATGTGCACTTGACAATATAAGACATTATGGATTATTTTATCATTTATTGGTGTTGTATACTAGCATTTTCAATGTATAATATGCATGAAACTTTGGAAATCAATATTTATATAATGTATGTATATAAAGAGTTATCTAATATGAGTAATTATTCATTCAATTTATCAATGTGTATATGTGTATTTACCTTACTTATGCTTCTTCTTGCTCATGGTCTCTTTGTATTGGTTCCTATCTTATCATGCACCTATTACATTTTTCAATGCTTCTTAGTCTTCTCCCATGTTAAAACACCTTAGATAATTATTAGGACCATCACTAAATTGATTCATAAGGCTCCAAACACCACAATTGTTCATCTTACCAAAATTGTCAACTATGCCCCTTAAGACAATGTTTTTTTGCAAAAGCATGGATCTAAGGATAGCCAGAAAAAGTCTTACAAGCTTCATTATTTCACTTTTTCCATCCCTAAGGTGCTCCCAAAATCTTAGACTCCAACTCCTTCTACAACTCCTTAGAGCTCACTTTTTCACTTTTCGCTCTTGAAGCACTAACTAGCCTTGTCCCACTGTATTATGTAGCATATATCCACTTGTATGAGGTTCTGTAGGAGAGGTATTCATAATTATGGGAGGATTCAAGGAGTTGCCTCCACCGTGCCACAATAATAATTGTATTCTCATGAATAAACCTGATGGTGATTTGGCAATCTCAAAAACGTACTTATCATAATAATGGCAAATAAATCCAACTAATAACAATTAATCATCAATAAGTAAATCAATGGGTAGGAAAATCAATGTATACCACGTGCCACCTAAAAATCCCAAATTTCATTTTGTTTAAATTTTCTTCAAGAAAGGTTGGGGGAAATGAACTTTCCATTTTCGTCATGCTTTCGGAGGTTCGAATGTCAATTCACCCCAAATTTGGCAAATATGGAGAACTTGGAAAGCCGAATTGCCTTGCTAAAAATATCCTTGCTATTGCATCCTAATAAAAAAAAGTTCCCAGGAGTTGAGGGAGGTTTTAAACTTATCAAAAAACATGGATATCTCTTTGCGATAATACCGTAAAGGCTACCTATGATGCCATGAAAAAAAACCAATAAGGGCACAACCCCACCTTCCATCAACCGAATTCCAAGTTGTTTGGAAATCACATCACACCCTTCACTAGGCTTGATGACTACCCCTATCTTTTTGAAGATGCTTTTGAAAGCATCCATGGGTTTATTATAGAATGAATGTAATGGAATTACTTGTATAAATCTCATTATTAGTAGTAATAGAACAACAAAGAACACAAGATTACAAATAAATGATCTCAATATGTAAATAGAGAAGCTTAGCCACTTTGATGGGGAAACCTCCAAACCATGCAATAAGACTCAAATTCTCAATATGATCCTCAAATACTACCTATTAAACCCTATTTATACTATTCCTATGCTATGGACATCACCAAGGCCTACCCACTAATGATAATATAGCATATATGAAAGAGATACATTATGATAATAAGTTATGATAGCCGTAAGTTGGCTATATACATCCAATGTAAGATATATGATTTAGGGAGTAGCATGCCCCTCTCCTTCGAAGCAACATTGTCCCCAATGTTGAGAAGTTCTGGATGGTGTTGCAGGAAGTTTGCATTCTCCCATGTTGTGTCTTCATTTTCTAGATTTTTCCACTTGATCAAATACTCAGTGATGACCATTATCCTCAATCGCTTAGTGCATGTCTGAACGATGCATTACGTTCCGGGATGATTTTTCCCTCTTTGTTAAGCTCGATAACACTATTTGGGCTAATACCGATTGTCCACTTACCTTCTTCAGGTAAGATACATGGAAGACTGGATGAATTCGAGTGGCGAAGGAAGTTTCTATTTGTATGCTACACATGCCCAATCTTTTGTAACACTTGATAAGGGCCATAATACTAAGGTGAATATTGTTATCCCTTTTACTGTTGTTTTAAGGACATTTTCTTATATGGATGTAAATGCACAAAAACCCAATCACTGACTTCAAAATGTCTTTAATTGTGATGTTGGTCTATCTCTTACTTCATGTGGGTTTGTGCCATGGCCAAATTCTCTTGAGACTAAAAAACACCTCTTGTTGGTGTTGAATATGTTTTTCCACTGCTTGAACCCTTGGTTGGACTCTCAAAGATGAGGTGATGGATGGTGGATAGTACCCATATAATGCCAAGAAAAGAGACATTTTAGATTAAGTATGAAAGAAGGTGTTATACCACCATTCTGCCAGTGGTAACCATTGGACCCATCTCACTTGCTTATATGAGGTAAAACAATAAAGATATCCCTCTAAACACTTTTTTACCACCTTTTTTTCCTATTAGACTAGGTATTATAAGAGAAACTACGATCTAGTTGTGTTCCCAAGCATGAGAACAAGTCAGTCCAAAAATTACTAGTAAAGATAGGGTCTCAATCACTTACTATAATCTTCAGTGTCCCATGTAGCTTTTGAATCGTATCCTTGAAGAGTGTTGCTACTATAATCATAATAAATTGATGTGATAAGGCAAAAAAATGGGTATTTTGTGAGTCTTTCCACTACCACCATGATTACATTTTTACCTTTTGATTTAGGTAATCCAGTGATGAAGTCCATGGACACCTCTTCCCACCTCTAGCTATGAATAGATAGAGGTTGTAAAAGACCTAGGGGCTTAATTTTATCACCCTTATTTTGCTGACAAACCATGCATTCTACCACAAATTTTTGGACATCCCATTTTATCCCTTCTCATAATAAATCTTTCTTAATTCTATGATAAGTATTCAAGAATTCATAATTCCCCCTCTTGGAGAAGCATGGACCTCAGATAGAACCCTATTTTTAAGGGTTGAAGTCTTACATAGATATAATCTATCTTTATACCATAAAGCATCTCCTTTCCATACAAATTTTTCTGACATGCTTGGATCTTGTTGGAGATTCTGAATGAGATTTTGTGTACCGAGGTCATTTTTTCATTCAAACCTTGCATCCTCTATCCAGTCTTCATGCAATACAATGATATGGCACAAAATAATGCCTCGGCTGATTCATCCTTCCGAGATAAAGCATCAACAACTACATTCTCTTTCCCTTTCTTTTATATTATCTCAAAATCATACCCCAACATTTTTGAGACCCTTTTATATTGTTCTTCAGATGATAAAAGTTTCTATAAGAATTATTTCAAACTATCATGATCTATCTTTAATTTGAAATGTCTACCCATTAGATATGTTCTTCATTGCTTCACTGCATGAAGTATGGCTAGCATTTCCTTCTCATAAATTAGTTTAGATATATTCTTACCTTTGAACTGACATCTCTCAAAGGTAATGGGTTGACCTTCTTACATGAGTATTTCCCCCATACCATACCCTGAAACATCACATTCAACAATTAATGTTTTGAAAAAAATTGGGGTGGCTAGAACCAGAATGGTGCACATGGCCTCCTTCAACTTCTCAAATTCCTTAGTAGCTTCCTCATTCCAATGGAAAGATTCCTTCAGTAAAGTTGTGAGTGGTGCTACGATTCTTCCATAATTCCTTACAAATCTACGATAATAACACTGTAAGCCCCAAAAATCCTCAGATATTTTATAGGGTTTTGGGAATCTTCAATTCAAGCATGGATTTTATCTTGTTAGGATCCACTTTAACACCTTCATAAGAGACAATATGTCCCAAATGTTTAACCTCCTTGACACCAAAAGAACACTTAGAAGGCTTTGCATAAAGTTGATGTGTTCAAGAGTTCCCAACACCTTATTTACATGATGCAAGTGTTCCTCCCATGTTTTACAATAGATTAATATATCATCAAAGAACACTAGAACAAACTTCCACATAAATGGCTTAAAGATAGAATTCATCAAGATTTGAAATGTAGAGGGGGAATTTGTTAGTCTAAAAGGAATTACCAAGAACTCATAGTGTCCTTCATGTGTCCTGAAGGTTATTTTATGAATATCTTCATCCCTGATTCTAATATGATGATATCTAGAACGAAGATCAAGTTTTGTAAAGTAAACAACACCATGAAACTCATCTAGAAAAACATCAATTACAAATAATAAACTTATCTTTAATTGTGTACTTATTGAGTTCCTTGTAATCTGGACAATTGCACCAATTGTCATATTTTTTCTGTACCATCACTACAAGAGAAGAATAAGCACTTTGACTATGACGAATAAGTTCTTATTCTAACATCTCTTGCACTATCTTCTCAATCTCACTCTTTTACATATAGGGGCATCTATAAGTTCTGATGTTGGGTGGTTGGCACCCTTGTACTAGCTAGATGACATGGTCATGGTCTCTTTTTAGAGGTAAACCCTTTGGAATTTCTCCACACATCATTGAGTGCTCATTTATAATTGCTTACATATCTGAGGGTATAACTGTATTTGAATTATGTGTTAAAATGAAAATAGTTGTGCCATAAACCCCTCTACACCTTTTCTAAGAAATTTTTACATCTGATGAGAACTCACTAATTGTGGGGACTTTGCTCTTAATCCTTTTATTTTAAAAGTCCTCTCTTCTGACTGAAATCACATGAACAAATCTTGGAAATTTATTTCAATGGTGCCCAAGGTGGTAAGCCACTGAACTCCTTACACAATTTTTGCTCCTCCCATGGCAATGGCATATATATTTCTAGTTAGCAAGTAATCTCCCATGGTGAGATTAATGTTATGGAATTTTCTGAACAACTAACATTTTTCCCATCAACAATCATTACTTGACATTCTGGAGCTGGATACACAAATAAGTTTAAGCATACCACCAACTTATGATTGATGAATTTGTTAGTACTTCCAGAATCAATCAACAATGTTACCCTCTAATTTTTTAATAATCCAACTACTTTGAAGGTTTGGGGAGTGTTAATACCTGAAATTGCATGACATGATATCATTGGATGTGGATATCCTAATTCCTCCTATGGCTCCACCTCTTTTTCTTCTTCATTAGGCCTCTCAATGTAAAAAAAATTCTTTTCAGCACACTTATGTCCTTCTCCAAATTTACCGTCACAATTAAAACATAACCCTTTGGCTCTCTTTTCTTCAATTTGTTGAGGTGTCGGTCTAACTAGTCGAGGGAATGATGGTGGAAAGGTGCTATGATCTCTGATATTACTGACATTTTGTTTCATGCTGGAAAGAAATTTTTCCTCTACCCTACGTGCCATGATAATAGAATCTAAACCCTTATGAGGATTAAACATACAGCACAAATCGGTCTCGTGTGTTACGTAAGACCCTCAAGAAATAAGTCATTTAGATTCTCTTCAATAATATTTTCCACCCTTAAGGAAAGGTTTTGGAATTGATGAATGTAATCTTTGGTTTCATGTTTTTCTTATCTTTGCTAATTGAATGAAATAATTATTTGACATAATATAACTATAGTGTAATTGAAACTCTTCGGTGAAGACTGTCCATGTAAAATTGAGACCACTCTTTTTCCTTTGAGCACATAACCATTGGTACCAAACAAATTGGTCATGTTCGAGATAAAAGGAGGGCATGGTAACCTTTTGTCCCAATGGAATTTGATGAAGATCGAAGAAATTCTCCATCTGGTTAATCCGATTGAGTGGATTCTTTACATCGAACTTACACATTTCCACTTTTGGAATCATGTTACGGTCAAAGCAAATTATTTTTGTTTGGATTAGGAATGCTCAAGATCCACCTTGGTTGATATGAGTATGATTGAGTTGTGGTTAATTATGAAGGATATGATGACCCATTATATTGGAACTAAATTGGTGAATGAAATCCTCCAATGATTGTCCAATCTTTTCTACATCTGTTTTGCTGGCCACTCTAACCTCGAGGTTTCATAGCTAAAACTCAAGTTGGCTTTCCTTATGATCCGTAGAAGTAAACCCTAGTCCTGAGGACTCTGTAGTTACCCCTTCTAACTCTAACTCCTCAACTATTATCTCATCCTTGTCAGGGATTTTACTTGCAGTGATGGGATTCTTTTTACCTCTTATGGAAGGCCCGACCATGATGCCCAACAATGGTAGGATTTAGGGATCAAGGTCAAAATTTAGGGTTTGGGATTTCAATAGGAATTCGACCGAATATGAAAAAAATATAAGAATGAACTCACAATAATTTTTATCATCTTTCTAGAAATGTAAAGAAATTGGAAAATTTTGACAAATTACACCCTAGGGAGATGATTTATGAAAACAATTAAACTCGCTATAACTCTTGCAAAACAAGTAAAAAAAGCTTGAAATTTGGAGAGGATATTACTTGCCTGATTTCTCTAGACCACAAAAAAAATTGCAAAAAAAAATCACTATGGATTTTGAGATATAGTCGAACCTTCAAAATTAGGGTTTGACGCAGCGTTGGCTGAGTTCAAGCTCTTATACCACTTGTAATGGAATTACTTGTATAAATCTGATTATTAGTAGTAATAGAACACCAAAGAACACGAGATTGCAGATAAATGATCTCAATATGCAAGTAGGAAAACTTAGCCACTTGAAGTGGGCAACCTCTAAACCATATAATAAGACTCAAATGCTCAATATGATCCTCAAATACTACCTACTAACCCCTATTTATACTATTCCTACGTTATGTCCATCACCAAGGCCGACCCACTAATGATAATATAACATATATGAAAGAGATACATTATGATAAGAAGTTATGATAGCCACAAGTCATCTATATACATCCAATGTAAGATATATGATTAAGGGCATAGCAAGGAATTATCAATTAATGGAAGGTCACTAAGCCGTAGGCCAGATGAATCCCATTCAAAACTAAACAAGAAAGATTTACTAGGTGATTGATAACCCATGTGTGTTCTTAGCCATTCCCCAGTTGCTATGCTTATTTTGTACAAGTAGACTCAATGATGGTTCTAGGTATGAGTAGTATGGAAGTTACGAGTTCTTGTTACTAAGTAACGTTGCCAAATTTTTAATTTTCAAGGTATAGTGATTACGTTGAGAGGAAGTCGGAAGCCATATTAGTTTTGTTGTTTCTTAGTACTAATTAGCGATGAAATCTTATTCTCTAGCTTTCATTTGCTTTTCTCATCTTCCACATCATACTTGACTAACCGATTTAACAGGGGAGATTCCCTATTGGATGAAAATACATCGAATATGAATATAATCCTCGAGAGTCGACCCTTATCTAACCATAATACCAGAAGAACTCCTTTATTGGTAATGTTACACGGTCATTGTCCTTTTTGCATTTGTTAACATATCTTATTCCATATTTTCTATTTTAAAGACATATCTTATATTTATATTGTGAGTAGTGTGTGTGGATGTAGAGGAAGAATGGCGAAGCTGAGTGTGATGGAGAGAGAAAGGAAAAAGTTGAGGGATATAACTTCGTCGAGTGATATTCTTTGCAACCGTGCAAAATACTACAAGAAGAAGCTCATGGCACTAAACCAACTATGCCAACACATTGGAGTGGCCAAGTATATTCTAGGGAGGCATCATTTCGAGGCCAACGCTCCCAATGCTTCTGGGCTACTTCGTTCAGGCGTAGTCCCTTAAAAACCCTGAGTCCAAAAAAGGCTATAACTTCACCGAGTGATTTCTCAGAATCCATGGCACCTAGAGAGGTCTCGTCAGATCCTACACCTCTGCATGGGTACCCTCTACAAAATACCATCTCGGTTTTCTTCATCTCAATTTGGTTATCTCATTGTCCTATTGTTTGCAATCGTGCCAAATAGTGCAGTTTGAGTCAATGTAAGGTTGTCCAACACAATATTTTTCAAACGAAAACTATTGGAACTAAATCAACTGCGACAACACGTCTAGGTGACCAGGTAAATGCTAGTGGGGGTGTCATTTTGGAGGCCAATGCTCCCAATGCTTCTGGGCTACTTCGTCCAGGTGTAGTCCCTTAAGAGCCCTGAGTCCAAAAAAGGCTATAACTTTGTTAGGTGATTTATCAGACTCCGTTGAACCTAGAACGGTATTTTCAGATCCTACACCTCAATGTTGGGACCCTCTATAAAATCCTATCTTGGGTTTCTCCATCTCACTTTGGTTCTCTTTTTGTGCTATTGTTTGCAACCATGTGAAATACTACAGTTTGAGTCAGCATAAAGTTGTCCAATGCATTATTTTGCAAACAGAAGCTCATGGCACCAAACCAACTATGCCAACACATCCGTGTGGTTAGGTAAACACTAGGGGAGGATTTTTTTAGGGGCTAATGCTCTCGGTGCTTCCAGGATACTTCTTTGGCCATAGCCACTTAAGAGCCCTAAGACCAAAAAAGGCTATAACTTTTACGGGTGATATCTCGGTCTCCGTGGTACCTAAAGAGGTCATGTTTGATCCCACACCTCTGCATAGGTACCCTCTATGAAATCCTATCATGGTTTACTCCATCTCTATTTGGTTCTCTCATTGTGTTATTATTTGCAACAATACAAAATATTGTACTTTGAGTCAGTGTAAGGCTATCTCGATGCTATATTTTGCAAACGAAATCTCGTGGCACCAAACCAACTATGCTAAAACATCGAGGTGGCCAGGTAAAAACTAGGGGATGCATATTTGTGGATGCCAATGCTCTCGGTGCTTCTAGACTACTTCATCCGGGTGTAGTCCCTTAGGAGCCCTGAGACCAAAAGAGGCTATAACTTTGATGAGCGATATCTCGGTCTCCGTGGCACCTGGAAAGGTATTGTCTGATCCTACACCTCCATGTCGCGAACCTCTACAAAATGTTATCTCATTTTTATCCATCTTCATTCGGTTCTCTCATTGTGTTATTGTTTCCACAAAGTGTAAAATATTGTACTTTGAGTTAGTGTAAGGTTGTTTGATGCTATATTTTGCAAACAAAATCTTGTGACACCAAAAATACTGCGCCAACACGTCGAGGTGGCCATGTAAACTCTAAAGAAGGCATCATTTTGAAGCCCAACACTCTTGGTGCTTCCAGGCTACTTCATCCGAGCATAGTCCCTTAAGATCCCTGAGACCAAAAAGACTATAACTTTGACGGGTGATATCTCGGTCTCCATGGCACCCAAAGAGGTCTCATTTGATCCTACACCTCCGCATCAAGATCCTCTATAAAATTTTGACTCTTTTTCTTCATCTCCATTTAGTTCTCTTGTTGTACTATTGTTTAAAGGTCAAAATATTGTACTTAGTCAGTGTAAGGTTGTCTGATGCTATATTTTACAAAGGGAGCTTGTGGCACCAAACCGATTGTGCCAACACATCATCGGTGGCTAGGTAAATGCTAGGGAGGTTTCATTTTGGAGGCTAAAATACTCATGGTGCTTCCAAGCTAATTCGTCCGTGTGTAGTCCCTTAAGAGTCTTAAGACCAAAAAATGTTATAAATTCGACGAGTGATATATCATTCTCTGACACCTAGAGAGGTCTCATATGATCCTACACCTCCACATCAAGACCCTCTACAAAATTATATCTTATTTTTTTCCATATCCATTTGGTTCTCTCATTGTGCTATTGTTTGCAATAGTGTAAAACATTGTACTTTGAGTCAGTGTAAGATTATCCGATGTTATATTTTCTAAAAAGAAGCTCATTACATTGAACCGATTGCTAACATGTCGGGGTGGCCAGATAAACACTAGAGAGGTTTTGTTTTGGAGGTGAATGCTCTGGTACTTTCGGGCTACTTCGTCTGGGTGTAGTCCCTTAAGATCCCCGAGACCAAAAAATACTATAACTTCGACGAGTGATTTCTCGGCCTTCGTGGCACCTAAAAAGGTTCCATCAAATCCTACACCTCCACGTTGGGACCCTATACAAAATTATGTCTCTATTTTCTCCATCTCAATTTAATCCTCTCTTTGTCCTATTGTTTGCAAAAGCGTTGAATAGTGCAATTTGAGTTAGTGTAAGGATGTCTGATGTAATATTTTTAAACGGATGTTCGTGGCACTGGAAATGACTATTCTCATGCATTGGGATGTCATGTAAACACTAAGGGATGCATATTTTTGTTCCCTTCACTCTTGGTGCTTCCAGGCCACTTCGTTTGGATGTAGTCCCTTAAGAGCCCCGAGACCAAAAAATGCTAAAAGTTCACCAAGTGATTTCTTAGACTCTATGGCACCTAGAAAGATCCCGTCAGACCCTACACCTCCATGTTGGTACCCTCTACGAAATCCCGTCTTGATTTTCTCCATCTCAATTCGATCCTCTTGTTATCCTATTGTTTACAAAAGTGATGAATAGTCCATTCTGAGTCAGTGTAAGGTTGTCTATTACCAACCACGTGAGTAATATAGGTAGTTCATACAATATAGGTGGTGAAATGAGAATTTTTATAAGATATTTTTACAATATAGGTGGTCAAGTGATAATTTTTGTTTATTGTTCCTTTCTAATATTTAAATCCCCTTAACTTCACTTAGCTTCATGAATAATAAATTATCTACTAACAATGCCAACAATGCCAAGGTGGAAGCTTTTTTGGCACCACTAACCTACATAAACATGTTAGTAAGAAAATTAAATAAAATAATAAATCTTACGAAATTTTAAAAAAAAATCATTAAAGTAAATATTCAAATTAAATTCATGAAGAACATACCTTTGCAAATTCAATCCAATGAACCACAAAGATCAACTCTACTCTTGAAAGTAGCAATAATTACTTCATGATATGATTCACAAACCTTCCAAATATTCTTGTTTAATGACCTACCTCGATATTTGATAAATTGAATATTTGTTGCATGAACCAAATGTGAATAGTGAAGTATCTTTCGATGTAATTCATAGTCTTCAAACAACCAGGCATTTGATTTTTTGATAGTATATCGTCGAATACAAGTTCCAGTGACTACCACTGACCCACCAGGATACTCAATGCCTTCACCATCAATGATCTGTGGAATTCAATTTTTTCCCCTCTACACAACGAGACAAGAAGTAGTATGTTCCCTCTTTGTTAAATTTTGTCGCAATAACTGCAAAAACATGCCCTACATCACAAAGTAAAACTCAAGTCAAATTTAAAATACATTAAGATTTGATCATTTAATAATTTATAAATCTAAAACATGACATACATATGTACCTTGTTGCACTAAATCAGAGACTTGGTCAAAGTCAAGTGATGTTGTCATATGATCTAAAGACACTACAAGTTGTAATGCTCATGGAACTTGATATGTTTTGAGTGGAATTATAGGTCTGCAAGTCCATTCATCTACTGCTTCTCTTAATCACATTCATTCCATGTGAATCAATGCATGATATACAAAAACATGTCATGCACCTAGTATAAATAGTCCAATAACTTGCATCTGAACTACGAAATGAGTGCATATCACTTGATCCTGTAACTATCATACAATCTTCATAGCTTTCCAAATGTTGTTCCTCTATCAACCAAAAATATATACGAACCATTGAACTATCTTGAGATTCATGGCCCATGTTCTTGACACACCAATCAATAATACTTTTACACTTGTAAATTTAGCACCATCCTTGAACTTTAACTCTTCTCTTGCAAGTGCTATTTTCACACATGCTCTTGCACCATCATTCTCTCATTTCCCATGTCCTACTTCAATAAAACTCTAGATATGTTGTACACATGTTTCTTTTTGTGTCCTACTTGGCCAATAAAACATTTGTGCATTCTTGAATTGTGATGTGCAGTTGTCTGACCAAATGTAATGTTGATTGAAAAAATGTTCCTCTCATTCAAGTTCACATAAAACACCTAGAAACACCCTTACACATATTCTTTAGATTGTGTCGATCATCACTGATGTAGAAAGGATATGATGAGGCCATAAATTACCATTATTTTGTCCTTCCAAGTTACCTTTGAAAGTGGATTTAAATGTAATCTTGGAACTTATAGTTTGTTTAAGATAGAATATAGGATATATATATTGTTCATTCTTTAGAAATATTTTGTTATCTATTTTGTTGACTAATCCTATTGATTATTTGGGAAAAGATGCAAAGTCTTGTGTATGTAGGTCATAAAGGAAAGATAATGCTAGTATTGGGGAAAATGGAATTGATCATGAAAAATACATCTAAAATCAAATATGATTTCATATCCAAATTCCTCTTGAAAAATTATGCAAGTTAAAAAAAAGAATCATCTCAATCTAAGATTGCATGCAAAAGTTATAGTTGTTTTAGTTAGCTCCGGAACCTACAAAGTTAGCTCCGGAACCTACAACGTTAGCTTCAAAACAATTGGAGTTAGCTCTGGAACCTATAAAATTAGCTCTAGAACTATTGGATTTAGCTTTGGAACCTACATCAATAAAATAGTGTTATCCCTAGAACCATTAGAGGTAGATCCGGAACCTACATCAATATAAGTAACGTTAATTTTGTAACTCCGCATCAACAGAATGTCGGTTTTGAGGAATTTTGAAAAATCAAATAATCCAATGGGAAATATGAGAGAGTTTTTTGTTCATAGAAATGTGTTTAACAAAAACCTCATTCATATTTTCTATAGGTTTTACCAATGAAGATAAATCTAACTTTTAGTAAACTGCAGTCGAGGAAAAAACGTATCAGACAAGCGTCAACCACAATAAAAATAGCAAAGTCAAATGGAAAATATGGGAAAGGTATTTGGTCAAAATCATCTTTTGAGGAAAAACCTCCTTCCAATAATTTAGGAGAATAAAATCATTGTGATTCTTGTTACCAAAAAGCAAGGAGAAGATTTGGGAGCAAATCTTCTTAAAACAACGAGATAAGACTTTGACTCCAATAATATATCTCTCCATATTTTGTGGATATGGAGATATTAGTTGTTAGGATTGTAATAAAGATAATATTATATTGTATTTCATAAAATAAGGAGTTGGTTGGATGCATGAATTATAAATGCAACCTTCCACACTGAGATATGTAATTCTTTTCTCCCAAGAAATAAAGATTTGTTCTTTCCTCTCAAATATTTTGTAGTTTTAAGATCTCGAAGTATGATTTAAATCCTCTTCCAAGGAATGAGTTGGCCACTCATTTCAAGGAAGATGGATCTATGTATTTATGTTTATGTTTATTCATTTGTCTGTAATTCATTCTGTTGTATTTTTTTCTCTTTGTATTGTGAAAATTTAGTCTGTTGTGAACCTGCAAGTGTTTTGTTTAATTATGATTATTTCCAATTCAACAATTTCAATTTATGCAAGTGTGTTTTTGTTCCTGTAAGTTTGATTTCCTTCATGCAAGTGTGATTTATTTCATGCAAACTTTATTTCTGCAAGTATGCCTTTAAATTTCTACAAGTGTGATTTATTTTATGCAAGTTTGGTTTGTATTTAAAGGAGTTGTTTTCCAAAGATATTCTTCTCTTAATGCATACATCCATCGACACCAGCCCTGGATTGACATTATTAATAGCAAGGATTCATGACCCTCATCAGGATACTCTCTTAATATTTTTCAATTTTTCCCAGTGCTTTCTGGAGAGTGCATGAATGCTATATGCACAAAAATAACAACTTGCACTGAGTTATAGTATTGAGACTGAACCCACAATGTGTAATTCTCTGCAAATTTAACTACTAAAACAATAGTACCAAGTGAGAATAAGTCCTTTCTTAACTTGAATTGTTCATCCAACCATCTAGCTCTATGTGTGTGCCTTACATGCTCATAAACAATTTCCTCTCTAAATTTGACCATATATTCTAATACAGGTAATTGTTCTATAACAAGCTCACACTTCTTAGATTATTTTCCATATTTGAATTGATATGCAACTTATTTATATTTGTTGAAACCAACTAATTATTTTCCTATTGAATCTGTAATCTCCTCATGGATACAAATTTTCAATTTTGGCAAGCCACTACATATGTTGCACGTTCCATCCAAACATGTTTTGTTATAAAAAAGTTGTCTAGTTGATTTTTAACAAAGTATCGTAGGAATAAATTCCCTTAAAAATTTGGTGGGACATTTAATCTACACTCCTGCAACATGATGGCAGTATGCAAAACACAACATATTTTAAAAAAAAACATCATAATGCATTGAAAATTCAACATGATGCCTGCAATAACAAGTGGTACATGAGTGATTGATTTTCACATAAAAGGGTTTGTTCATTTCAAAGAATCTTTGACTAATGTTAATTTGTGGATTTTCATTCTTACACTTAGAGAAAAATTGTGATTGATTCATATCCAAGAAATGATTTTCACATGATTCATGATTACGAGAACCTATTCTTCTTTTTACTGTATCTCTTCTATTCAATGAAACCCTTGTGTTCTACAAGTAATTATTATAAAATATCAGAAACATGTTTGTCTATCCATGGGAATTTGCTAGAGAATGCCCAATAGTCAGTTTTATTGACTGACTCAAGACTTTTGCGCCTCCCTATTGCTTTCATTAGTATTTTTCTATTTAGCTTAAAAACTCTACTTATTTTTCTAATCAAGCAATTATTAACTGTTTTATCACTTACTATACAATTAGTAAGTGCACGCCGTGTAGCATTACTATATTTGGTGTGTCTGTTGACACCTATAGTTTGGTATGTTTTATGTATATTTTACTAATGTATGCATTTCGATTAACAACATTAGATGTTCTTAACCCCAGGGTCTTCATTGTAGGTCTCATATTAATTAATTTCATCAATGTATCAAATAATTGACATCTTTGTATGTCATTTAAATTCTCAAAGTAATTATTCTCAATTCTCCGAGCTTTTCTTCTCGCATTTCTTTCAGACATTTTGTTAGGCATTGGTTTTATAATGTTTTCATCAATTTCAATTAAGTGAATTGGTTTTCTTCACAAAATGGAAGGAGGTGTTCTTAGAGGTGAAGATTCATTAACAATGTTACTTTCTTCATTCAGTGTTTCCATACAAATTTCAGGATTAACATTTGGATTCATATCAATTTCTTCATCCATACCAACATTATCATTCAATTCAATATCAATATTCATTGCAAAATCATTATTATCTACATTTTCATTATGTATTTCATCCTCATTTTCTAAAACATTAGGTACATTTGATATAGTAGATGTACCTTGTCGTGCACAAAGTTTTTAAAAAGCGTGGTTTGGATATTTTTTCAAGCCAAAATATGAGGTTCAACCACAGTACATGGGATTAAATCCCTCCTCAAAGATAGGTGAGGCTGCCTGTTTATTACTAGTCTAAAACACAGCAGAAATAATATACAATATTCACACTAATCTAACCATTGGGGTTGGGATAGAATCCCAAAATCCATATCCATAATAGGTGAAGATATTGCTCTTTTGAAATGAAATGGATTGGAAAGGAAATTATTATTATGGAAGAAACACAATGGAAAGGAAATGAGGGGAACATACTTTCTTTCGAGCAAATGCAGATCACGAAATAATCATACGAGTTTTAGACAACAAATGTAATGTTTGAAATGATTAGAACAATCAAGATGCTAAACAAAGAATAGCTTAAGATTATGAACATAAGAACAATATCTTAAGAAAGATACATCTCACAACACAAAGTTTGCAAAATAGCATCAGCTCCTATTCCTCAAATGATTAAAAGAAAACACAAAGTCTTTCTTCTTCACAATAGATCTCAATATTCCAAAAATATCAACCCTTTGGAATGCATAAGCGTCCCTTATTTATAATAAAAGGAGTTGAGAGAAAATAGGATAAATCCTAGAAAATAATCTTTTAATGAGAGTCCTATTTTGCTTGACTCTCACGTAGGAGACCAAGTCAAAATTTGCTTCCTATGTGACGAAACAAAAATGAAAAAGACATGTTGATTTCAGGATTGAAATGACATGCAACATTGTGCCTATTCTGTTTCATCATCTTTGTCTTCCTCCAACAAATCCTGCTTGTCCCAAAATTCTTGGAACTTTCGGATTATACCTTGCATCTCATTTTCATCAGTGCGTGGAATGATCACTCAAAACTTCACATGTTTCCTAAGTATCACTAGCATTTCCAGGAATCTTTTTCAGTCTCTTGTTGAGTTTCCTCAGGGTTTCCAAAGAATGTTCAATTTTCACAAACTTATCAATGATTTCTAGGCTAAATCCATAAGTTGGTTCATGCTGAATTGATTCTTAGATCTGCTTGTAAAGATCATCAACAGGTAGAATACCCGAGCTTTCACTCAACACCTTAGCGTAGATCTTGACTAGCTCTTCTTCTATGTCATTCGTGCCATCGACCAATTGATCTCTTGATTCCCTCAATTTGCTGCAAGCTTCATTGAGAATCTTTATTCTGAATCTAATGGCTTTGGTTAGTTGAAAATGTTTGTCCCCATGTGGAATGATGCCTTCTTCGACCAAGATGCGGGATGGAACCTGTTTCAGCGTTTGGAGAGCTTCAAAAGTTAACTCTAGGTTCCCTTACGCTAAAAATTCATCATCCATTTTCTCTCCATCCTTCTTTATATCCTCCAAGGATTTGTAGACTTCCATGGTGTCATTAATGACTTCTTTTCCTTGCAGGAGTAGCCTTTAGATCCATTCATCGACCGTTCTCCCCTTCTCATTAATCTTCTCAATCATGGGTACCGATGAGAAATCAAACCTGATAGGAGTAGAGGATGATGGTGTTGACTCAGGAGGCTTTGAGAGCTTGAGTAATACTTTTGTCAGCTATTGTACTTTCTCTTTTAACTCATCTCTATTTGCCTTAGTTTCCTTTAGCTTCTAGCACAACACATTCATGGCATCTTGTGCATCCTGCTATGCTCCCTCCGTTGTTACTTTCCCTAGATCAACCCTTGTGATTTGATAATCTATGATCATTATATCATCCTTGGTTTTATCAACCACATGAGTAACAATTTCTACAAATTTATGCCCTGAGGCATCCACTGAAATCCTTGAAACTATTTTGGGTTTCTTGGTGAGACTTGGTAGGAGTGACCTTGAGGGAACTGAAATCAAAGGTTGGTAATGGAACTACCACCTTCCTCTTCCTCAAAGTCTGATCTACTAACCATTGAGGCGTATTAGAAGAAGTTGCTCCCATTGTAGGTGTTACGGTCACATCCTCAGGTGGAGGAAGGTTAGCTCGTGGAGTGGTGACCACTACAAGTGTAGTATCCGTGACAATGGACTCTAGGGAATGAAGGCGTAGAAGGAGGAGGCATATCCATGGTTAACTAAGGTCCAGTGGGGAGAGGTGAGAGGCTAGAGAAGATACTAGCCATGGTTGAGGAACTTGGTGAAGAAATCTGAGGCAAGGAAGGCTAAATGGGAGGAGGCAAGGATTCTGAAATTAGAGCTTGAGAGATAAGAGGAAGACTTACCTCTGATGAACTGTCAACCAAAAGAGGAATGGAAGGTTGAAAAATCTCTTCTCCTGAAGGAGGATTTCCTTGTTCTAGTTGTGGAGGTGAATCAAGAACCTCAACTGTTTGTGGGAGAGTGGCCACTGGTGTAGTTACTTGATCTTCTCCCTTTTTGAAAAACTTAACCTTTATTGGCCTCTTGGAAGGGTTCTTATCCTTTTCCTTTTTTCCCTTGGAGGGTCCCACTTCCAAAGTATCTAGCTTTGAAAAAATCCCTTCTTTATAACTCATTCCCCAAGAAATGAGCCACGCCTTAGTACGAGCAAGAATTTGAGTAGCTCTCCCCTGATAGAAGCTTTCTCAGTGATGGACCAATCAATGGCTGGGAATACATATCGGTCTTCATTTAACCCATCATACGAGGCATCAAGGACACTCTCGTTATCCATGGTGCCCTCTGGGATGTCAGATAAATCTAGCATATGGATTTATTCAATTGTCAACCTGCTATTTTCCTTTCTTCGGATGGCAACTTCATCCTGAAGATCAACCCAAATATCTTCTATGTTGGGAACATGTAGATATAAAGTCCCGTCGATTTAAGGACTCATCGGAAATCAAATCCATCTCTGTGCTTCATGTGCTTCTTCAACTTGTCCTGAAGCTCGTGCACCACATTCTTAGCTTTAACCACTTTCGAGCACGTTTACCTTCCGATGGAAATAGGGAAGGATATAGTAGCCTTGTGTTTACTTTGTTGGAATTTGTGGAAATCCAACAGTTGTCTTACCAACTCCATTAGGATCAGCTTATCACCTGGGAATCTGGGCAATTGGAAAGGATCACCTGAGTACATGACCACCTGAAGATATGTGAACTTCTTGAACTGCAAGAAGATACAACCCCATTTTGATACTTCAGCCCATGCCTCATCAGAGACTCTTCTCTTTCTTAAGTCAGGGTTCAACATGCAGATGTTCTCATAAAATAAGGCGTCATTCACTCTTCTGAATTGATCCTCGGACCCCTTCATTATCAACTGAGGGAAATACCAATATATATGTTTGGTTGACTTACTTCCCTTCACGTCCAACCCTAGATAATTCCTCATACCAGCTGCTACATAGGTGACATATGATGACATATAAAACTTGCCAGTAGTCAAGACTGTCTTCATCTGGGAATCAATCTCATTACTTATAAGACTACTCCAATCAATCCCTTGTTCGTTCTTCTTTATAAGGACCATGAATTGATACATCCACCTGTGAAAGTCTCTTGACTTGGGGAGTCCAAATACTTGACTCAATAGGGTGATGATGTCACTGATTTCAAGGATGAAATCACTCCTGGGGACAAACTTGGGAAACCTAGAGACGGCTGGCTTGGCCTTGATCAAGAACTTTTTATTCACATGCCTGATGTAATCTTCTTGATCTTTGTCCCAGGCTTTCTGTGTTGACTTAAGATCTACATCGACATATTCCTCAAAGTTGGGTAATCTTAAGAGGTCATCAAAGTAACCCCATCTAACTTCACTATGGTTTCTCCTACTTGATTTTTCACTAAGCGGGAATCTGAGTCATAATTAGAAGCACAGGCCAAAATGAACTCGGGGCATTGAGCAGACATTGGGAATCCTTACAAGAGGGAGGCCACTGTTTGTTATTGACTTCATCCAGGGACTCTGAGAAGAATCCTTGGTTCTATTCCAAAAGTCTTCCATGTCAATGTTACCAAGCTCCGTATCTCGGATGTCGTAATTGCAATCTATGTAGGAAGGGGATTCCATTTTCCGGTACTTATATTTCATCTTTCTTGACCTATCTGACTTATCCTTAGATGATCCAAGATCCGACATGAGAAGTCCTAAAGAAATAATGCCTAGATAACTCTTATTTGAACAATCGGACTTGGAAGCTTGCTGAGCAACCCCACGACACGCCACACTAACCGGGCTTTGAGACTGTCCGCGAAACTTCATGAAACCCGACACACTACAGAGTATATCGAAACCAAGTTGTGTCGATAATCGAGAAACCCGACACAAAGGCGAAATCGGAGATGTTTAACACCCTACGGAACCCGATACACTACGGAAACCAAACAGTGTCGGACACCTGTAAAACCTGAAACAAAGGCATCGGGTTTCTGGGATGTCAAAATAGGTAAAATTTCCTCCAAGCTTGTAAGTTAGGTTTTATAGATTATTCTCAAAAACTATGAGAGTATACCCATGGAAGAAAATAAGAAAACACCTAGGATGAGTTTTCAAACAAGGGGTTTCATGGAAATTCAACAGAAAATGAAGAAAACAACCCTAAACCCTAAACCCAGAGGCAAGAAAAATCAAAGAGGAAAAATGCTGAAAGAACACTTCAAAAATAAACCCAAAGATCACAAAATGATAAGAAGAGAAAAATACCTTCAAGAAATTCGAAAAATGATCGAAGATGAATCACGAAATCGATTAAGAAGTTCAGTTGGGTTTGAGGTTGATGGAGCATGTACAAAAAATCCACGCAGCAAAAATATGTCAGGTAGAAATGACGTGTAAAATTGGGCTATTTATAAAACCCTAGCATTTATTACACCTCCTCCGACACGTGTGCCAACTAATCGACAACTCGGAGTTAATGCCATGTCATCATGCTTAGCACTTCAAAACCCAAAACAAAGGTTTTCTTAACAAATCGGGTTTCGGGAACCAACTGACATGAAGCATGTAAAAGACATGTCTGGATGCTATCGAGTTCCGAAAACCCGATACAAAGGATCATTTCGGGTTTTGGGTTTTGGGAAATAAAGCAGCATGTAACATGTTTTTGTAAGGTATGTTTTGATGCTCCCGGGTTCTGAAAACCTAATACACTGGCATGTAATCGGGTTTCGGGTTTTGGAAGACACTCGACATGAAGCATGTAAAAGACATGTTTGCATGCGATGGAAACCCGAAAACTTGAAAATCTCCTTCAAAGGGCATTTTTAGGAGGTTTTGTCAAAAAAATTCTATGGTTATCTCAATTTTAGCTGGAATCACTAAAAACGAGATAACACATCCTCATCACTTTCTTTATTCTCAACTCTTCCAATTGCTCTGGTGTCTTGTTCTCGACTTTCTTCTTGTCTTTATGTTGTCTTTTGTCACCCATGATTGCAAAAATATATATAGTGGGGTAGGGGACAAGATGAACTACTCAAAATTTGTGAAGAATGTACAAGAATCTGAAGACCAAACAGAAAGAGGGCAAAAATTTTGTGAAAGAGGTGAAAAGGACGTTGGGGGCCCATAATATATGTAAAGAACATAACATGTATGTGTTATAACGTATACATGTTATGTTATTCCCCTTTTTCCAAGGCATTCCTCAAGGCTTGGATCTGGTTTGGATCCCCAAGCATGAGACATGGACCTGCACAAACACAACAAACAACATGTTTTTGCAAAAAATACTTAAATGTCACTTCCACCATCATAAATCAAATTAAAATGATCAATTCGTTTAATAAAAATATGACTACAACACAGATCAGACTTTCTTCTTTCTAAAAATATAATTTTGCAAATTTTCTGACTAATATAAGGTTTTCATATTATTTATTTTCTAACTATGCCTTTTTGTAGCTATTTTTAAAGTTTAAACAAGTCTATCTTTTGCTATGTATCTTTTTTTTGCTCATCAAAATTGAAATTTTTTTATACTAGCCCAACCTAGGCCCGATTCTATACATATTAAAAAAACTAATTTTTGATATTTTTTGAGGTAGTTAGGGGGGCATAGTCAGAGCTCCATTATTTTTCAAAATTTAAAATTTATGTACTAGAAAAATCATAAAAAAAAAACATCGCTAAAAAAATCTAAAAAAATGGAGCCCAAACTAGATGCTCCTAGTTATCTTTCTACCAAAGGGTTTTCAAAAATACTAAATGGTGCTCAAAAAATGGTGGAGGGGGCACGAAAGTCACTTTATTATGTTTTTTAACAAAAACATGAGCACCTATTGGTATTTTAGTTATTTTACCCACTTAAACTTAATTTTTTCAATAAAATTTAGTAGCTTAGAAACTAGACTCAAAATTCTACGATTCATGTTCTTACAACATCTTCCAATTTTGAGTGTAGCTATTTCAAATAACTCGTACAAGTTGAAGATTTTTATTTTTCAAAAAAAAACATCCACTTAAGACCCCCTTTTGGCCCCCCAACTTGGTGCACTTTCCTCGGTTGCAGATAATTTTTAAATCCATTATTCACCAATATTCCACTTCTATAATTAATTAATTAATTCTATTACACTCACTATACACTACACACCCCTTTGACTAATTTAATTAACTATTTAAATAAATAAAACAAATTAAATATCCTCACTATCCACTCATCTCCACTTCATTGGTCACTTCACTTAAGTTGACTAAGCAATGCCACTTGAGCACCCACTTTGGTGAGGTGGCTCAAATCAAGTTCTAGAATCCTAAAAACATGGAAGCAAATATGCACATACACTTTAGAATAATTCAAAGCCAACCAATTTGAAATAAAGCCTCTTTATTTCTCATTAAAAAATCCACTTTCCTCAATCCATGGCTTCTCCTTCACCTACAAATAAGAAGCTCTGTTCCTCTCAAATCATCATTGGAAGCTTGAGAAATTTGCACTATTACTCTGCTAAATTGCCATTGAAAATTAATCTTGCATACCGTTATGAGCTTATTCTTCCCTCCCGAATGTGAAACACTTTAATTTTCTAGACATCGGTTAACACCGAAAATGCGTACTGTAAGGCAAAAAAATATTTAACACTCTTTACAATGACACGACTTTTGACGAAAAACTCACAAAATTGACGATACTTTTGACTCGGATAAGAGGACTCGACTAGAAATTTAAAAATTAATAAAATGAGATTACTTTTTAAATGAAAATGACATTGACTAAGACAATACCAAAAAATGTTTCGACTCTCTTAACAATTTGACTATTAACTTTGACAACACAACTTGACTAAAGACATATTTTGACATGACTCTATTGATGACATGACACTTTTGAAAAAGAATATTACACTAACAACTAATGACTTAACTAACATTATAGACTTTAAAAATAATGATCTTATAATTGACGGTTGAATTTGTGCTTTGGTCAAGACATTTAAATACCATTAGGATCATAATATAAAATCACTCGTGCATACCTCTAAACTTGTCCTAAAGGAGGATAATACCTAAGTATTATAAAAAAATATACGTTTATATTTAATACCAACATCTAAACTATGGAACTCACTTGACTGGTTTCCTGAAAAACTTTAAATATGTCGTTGTACAAGGAACTGATCATCAATAAGTGATTTTTGAGGTCCACGCATACACATTTTTGATAGCTTGTCACCATTGAATGAGCCATGATGTAAATCTAGTGTAGTTGAACATAGATTTATTGACATAACTGATCTAATTTTCTCATGTTTATTTTAACAGATGCATGCATCACATTGAGAGATCTAATTGAAAGCTGCAAACAGGTAAGGTAATTCGTGTGGTCTGCATGTACTGCAAAGTTCAAATAATGAGACACGTGAGATCTTTGAGAGCAACTGAATTTGGAGATCGAATTGGCATCTGTGATGGGTGAGACTGCAAATTATTGTGAGTAATTCAAACTCATCCAAGTTGATATAATGCTAACGAAACTTGGTCTTTAAAAATAGTGGATCCAGATCCAAAAATGAAGTGGATGTTAGATGTAAACTCTGAACGTCCAATGCAACAGATAAAGTCTCTACACAACTTCAGTTATGTATGTACGGAGAAACTGTGAACCAGCTATGTATGGTGCTTGGAGGCTCAGATCTAACAGAGAGGGCCAATTTCCTTTTTCTCTTCTAAAAATATATTATACTTGGATTTGAAACACGATATAACAGGCCACGTGTATAGTTGACAAATGCAAAACAAAGAACTGGTAGAAAACACAACATCTGCAAATCAATTGATTACCTTCACTTTACATGTGATTTGTGGCAGTTTTTTGCACTATGGCATGGAGCTCAGATCTGTCTAAATACGCCTATGTACCTTGATTATAGTGGACATGCAAATTTCCTCAAAAACTATGCTTCAACCGTTCCCGACACATAAGCTTGAATAATGCCTCCTCTGTAATATCTAGAAAATACACAGATCTAATAAAATGGTTTATCCTAAAAATAAAAAAAACTTATGCAAAATAAGAAACCATGTACGGAAACCATAAATCAAAATGGATCTTCCCTCATAATGCACAAGATCTCATAGTCGCTCTGATACCAAATAATATATTTGGATCAGTTTTACACAGGAAATAACACATAATACTATTTTCTTCTATGTCAAAACATTAAGAGATGATAAAAATATATAGGAAAAGGATTTCCTATAATTAGGGGATGGAATCTCCACCAATATCTCACCTCAATCTAAAAGGATAGACAATATATTGTTATAACAATATATTTCAACAACCTATATCGTAAAATTGTTTATAAAAATATTATTATCGAATATTAACTAACAACCCAAACTACTACTAACCATGTAAATATTAATTTCCTAACAAAAATATTCTCATCCAAGTGATTTGAAGATAAACAGACAACTTTTACTATCACTGTCTCAAGAAGGTTCTCGGGAGAGAGAAAAGCATGGCTAGAAATATGATCATAATTTCTCTAATAATTATCCAAATTGCTTCAAGAATTTTGTAACATTTCAGGATTGGAATCCTCTCCAAAATTTTATTCTATTATTTATCAGAAGAATTATTTAAAAAAATCTTGGGTGCTAAGAATACAAAGGGCTCAAAATGCATTTCTCAATGAACTAATTTTAGAAAAACTAGCATAAATTTCACATACCTCTTCAAAAATTGATGAAATTTGGCATGAAGTACCAAAACTCACCCCTCTACATGATCCATTATTTTATTTATCATAAATATTCCTAAACTATTCATACCTATCTCATTTTCCTCATCCTACGTTGTTAGTCCTTAAAGCCAACTTTGGTGAACTTTTGAATTTGGCCTCCAAGAGCTAAACTAAGCCTTGTTGTTTCTCAAAGATTACCTAGAAAAATTCCTAGGCTCTTCCCATGCTCACATTTTATTGGCATGACATGTACCAAACTTCCGCACCTCATTAGGCTCTAAAAATAGGCCTAAATGAGCCAGCTCCAACTAAGACTTCCACAAAATGTCCTTGAACTCACTGTAAGAGATCTTGACCATACCGACATCATCATATATAACCTATAGAATCTCTAAGCCAAGTATTCCAGCTATGTCCATACCTCCAGTGGACTCCTAGCTCATTGACCAAGCTTGCAGAACACTGAAACCATCTTGAGAGCAACCTGGATGCTTAATACACCACTAATGAGACACTACCAATCAACCTACATGTCCCTTCACTCCTCACTTCACCACTCACTCATTTTACATCAATTCCACTTGAAATCAATGACAAAACCAATGACCAAGGTTCAACATGGAGGAGATGAAGGACGTTTATGTGATGGAGAAGATTGGACTTGCTTGTGAGATGGAGGAGATGGAGATCTTGGAGGATGCTTAACAGTTGAAGATGAGAAGAACTAGATAATACAGCAGTAGTAGAAATAGGAGGATATATAACATGTGTAGCAATGAGATCTTGTTCTAGATCAATGACTTTATAACACAATAGTGTAAATTATGTGCATGTGTCATATTGTAAGTGTTGCTTAAGAGAAGGAATCAATCTACGAAAAAGATGAATTTATTTTCTAAATCAATGGGATGAAAGACTAATTGTTTCATGCAAGTATTGAAACATGGAATATAATCCATAATAGTTTCTTTTTTCCTTGATTTAATTAGAGTAAGTGATCATGTGTGACTGTAGGTTCATTGTTAAGTATAAAGTGTTGAATAATGACTTCTTCCATCTCACAATAGGTACTAATAGATCCAAATGGTAGATGCATGTACCATTGGAGAGCATCATCAATAATACTATGATGAAAATATTTAAGTAATAATTGATCATTAGAGTAAGAAGCCATGGCTAGCCTATAATTATTGAGATGCATATATGGATTGCTAGTACCATCGAAGCATGAAAATGTAAGTATGATAAAATCCTTAGGAAATACTAAATTGTGAATATTTTTGGAATGGGGTTGCCATGTAAAGAATTGTTGTTGATAGATGCATAATAAGACTTGCTTTCAAGAGTGAGAGATTAGACCTGATATTGTAATTGGCCAATAACATGCATGAGTTATAAGACATCATGTGAAGGAATGACAACAAATGTGAATGTTTTGTTGAGTGGTTGAAGCTTGCCATTATGAGTGATCACAGTGATGATCAATAGTGGAGGATTTCGATGTTATAAACACACTTGATGTAGGTTTGGAAGAAGTAATATTTGGTGAAGATCATAGAATGTCAATAGAAGTATTAGTAATAGCATCGAAAGAGTTGTTAGGAGATGAAACAATAGAAGGAGAATAATCAACATGCATGTTACTAGATACAATCTCAGAAGAAGATGAAAGTGGAGTGAGGGATTCACATTCAGTGGTATGCAGAGAAGTAGAATCATTACTAACATGTGCATCATCGGTATCAGAAAAAGATTCACATGTAAGGATTTCATCAAGCGTATCATCAACATACAATGAGATAGGAAAAGAACTATCATGAGATGTATCTTTACAATCATTAGAGACATTTTTAGAAATGTAAGGAGTATGAGATGTAGCTTTATAATAATCCTTGCTAGTATGAGACACAAAATCCTACACATGTACATTTTCATTATGATTGTTATTTATGTAATCAAGACCAAGCATATAATTGATAATGGCATCATCAATATTTTCCGTGGAAATAGAAGGTGGAGTGACCCTAGTGCTAAATGAGTAACAAGGAGTACATATAGAAAAAAATTTCTCTTGAGAAACAATGCTGCAAAAAAATTTACAAATCTAGAAGGAATGTTACATTCATTACAGAAAGTTGTCTTTGAAAGTCACCATCGAGATGAGTTTTATGAAAAATAATCTTGAGTTTATCCTCAATAACATCACCAAGGATAGGGTTAACACCCACATGATGCATAACTTGCTTAGGAGAAGAAGAGCTATTCTTAAAAATTAGGGTTTTAGTGGATCCTAGGGAAAGTAGTTCTAAGCTATGGGTTCACTAAAATGATTAAATAAAATCTAAATGAAAAGATTGCTACAATGATATACAATGAAATAAAAATTATAAGCAATTATATTTTATGCTATTATGAAATAAAATTGAAGAGATAGGGCACTTACCTTGATTTTGTTTATCCCAAAGTATGTCTAGACTGGATGAACTGATGTAATAGAAACTTAGAGTGTCGTAGTCATGCTCATAAAAATGTAGAGATGTCGATAATGTTAGGATACAGTGTCTACGGGCACCCTAGACCTCTATGGGGCACTTTGGAATCTACTAAACAGGTCAAAACCTAATTTTGATACTTTCGTTAGGGCTTTTCACTTACCTTTGATTTCTCGTATGTCACACTTGGATCACCTGGAGTACCTATAAATATACAACACAAATATCCTCCTGCAAAACCCTTAAACTGCATCAAATCCTAAAAAAGAAAGATGCAAAATGAGGGGTCGACCTATCCTAAACTGTCAAATGAGTGATCTTATGACTGAGCATTGCACTACATCTTAGGCCCAATGTAGTTTTATGTTCTTGTGTGTGCAATAGTGCTCCTATTTTTCCCTCATGCCAATGATGCAAAGATAGTGGGTGGTAGCTAGATATAATGCAAATGTGTGGATGGAATAGAATGAACTTCCCCTTCCTGTGTAGTGTGTATACAAAGTAATAATCCCAAGATGCAGTCCCTTTGATATGTATATAAATATCCGTTGATATAAATTGTCCCTGCCATTATAATGGTATGTATGTTGTGTTTATAAAGAGATATCTTGCTTGAATTTAGACACTAATGACCTAACATTATAACTAGTACCTCGGGATATGAGTGTGAAAACCAAAAATACCAACCTCAAATGTTAAAAATAAGATCAAAACTAAAGTGGGCATGGGCACCTAGGATGGACAGGATCACCTGGGTAATAGTGTCCAATCCTAGGCACTAGTGCCTAGAGACAACTAATGCCATATGAATGAAGGATGAGAGACAAGGATCCCTATGACCTGACCAGAACTAGGTGTATGAGTGGCAATGCTTGGTCATAATATCACTCTTCAAGTGATCGTTGGGGTCGAGTGTGACTCCCCCTTCGCATCTTTTTATTATATTTAAAGTGGTTTGTGGGTTTGTGGAGTTAGGTGTATCTTTTTCATATTAAAGGTACGAGTGGAAACATTGGAGCGAGAATCATAGTGACAAACAGAGATCAAGAGTGAAGCTCCTCTAGCCCTAAATAAATCAAATCTTAAGCATCTATATAAACACTAGCACCTATAACGGATGCTAGCACGTGGGTGTTCTTATCCTCTCATGAGCACTCTTGTCCTGCACATTTATGGGTCTCAAAACCTCCAATGAGCCTTGAAGATGTTTCTTCTAGTTTGTTTCATATATTCACCCACCTAGATCATCTCTAGGTTGTACATAATCAGCTAAGTCACCCTTTCCTCCTCACTTGCTTAGGGATTCACATTGTTTCTCGCTTATTGCTTTTCCATTTACTTGTATCATATTAATTCTATATCATTCATTACAATATTTACACCGAGATTAGATTTAATTCCATTTATATTAAATCATTTGGTGAACCCACACGATCGAACCCTACCTTGCCTCTAGGTATTCTTCGATTCTTTTCCCATATATGAGACTTATGAACCATTTACCGATGAATATATTCGTGACCTCCAAGCCCATATTTTTGAACATCCTCAAGACTTAGATATCTTATTATTTGATGTTCGTGAGGAAGCCACTAATCTAGCTGAGCTCAACCCTCTTGTCTCTAATAACACTTCTCTTCCTATTATAACACAACCTCCTCATTTTACCCTTCCACCCACCTCTATAATATTTTTCCATGCCTACTCCTACCAATCATTTCACCCCACCTATTACTTCTCATACACAACAAGTCTCCTCTTCAGGCACCCAATACCTAACTTCTTTATACCAGACATAAAAATCAAAAAAATTCAATTACAACAAGCTACTTCACATTCCTATCCATCTCTATATTCCTCATTACTCCTTTATAACCATTTCACACCCATTATTTCCTCTTATTTATTTCCCCCTAATTTCATTGCACCTAATCTTCCCACCTTCAATGGCCATGACAAACCTCAAGAGCATCTTCAATATTTTCATGTGGCATGTCTTGACTATATGGATGACTTCACATTCTAGCTAAATTATTTCTTATAAGTTTACAAGATTACGCTATGTGATGGTTCTATGATCTACCTGTTCACTTGGTAACCTCTTTTACATACTTAGCCAATGCTTTCCTTGCACATTTTTCTATCAATATCGGTACTAAAATATCATATGCATAATTAGCTCAAATCAAACAAGGATCCAACGAGTGTCTCGCAGACTATGTTTTGTGCTATAAGAACAACCTTTCTAAGATGACTAATGTACTCGCTGATTCAAAATTGCAATATATATTTATTCAAAGTCTCTTACCTCCACTTCAAGAGAGTGTCATCTTTGAGACCTCTCCCTCCTTTGATCAACTATGCCATACACTCAAATTGCGCAAAGGAAAACTTTTATCTATGGGAAAATTGAAATACTATGATGTTACTTCATCTTCATCCTCTAATAGGTTTCAAGAAAAATCTACTTTCAAACCATCTCCTAAGCCCATTGAAGCTAAGGCCACTTTGTTAACATTGTTTCTACACTAGACAAGCTTCAATTGCAACCCACGAGGTGTACTTTTACTAAACTACCTTATGCACCTCAGCTTCTATTACTACAACTTATTGAAAGTAATCTTATTACTCTTCTATTATTGCTCAACCTATATCGTTCTCACCCATGTGGCCGGAACTTTGATGAAAATGCACATTGTGACTACCATCAATGCATGGGCATTCTACTTGAGTGATGATTTAAGCTTAAACATCTGATTCAAGATCTTATTAATAATAACGCAATCGATCTTCCTATGCCATCTACTTCTAAACTAGTCAATGATGATCAAAATCTAAAAATATTCAATGACTCTTTACCAAACCATTACAAGAAAGATACACATTCTTCTACAAACCATGCATATCATGTTATGCATCCTCCTTCAACAGAGCCTCTTGAATTTCTTGTTCCTACTACTGACATACCACCACTAGTCATTACAATCTCAGATCATGATTACCACACTATATTTCATTTTGATTCATTACATATCAATGATTCTATTGTACTTATACCATCAACAATACCATGGTTTATCCATCAGCTCTTACCAATGCATGATCTATGGTACTACTATTAGCTATCAATTGTACAAAGATCTCTAATCACATTTCTAGTTCCTAATTCTTATGGTCATGTCATACTTCCTATCACATTTGGGTCTCTTACTATCTTTACACCATTCTTGGTTACCTCTGAAATCTCAAATTCATTCATAACAAAAAAGTTATCACCATAAAAGGTATACCACTATGCACATTGTTACCTCAACCCACTCTTAAATCTATTTTTTCTCTAGTCATGAAATTTGGTCATCCTACATGGATAAGGTATTGCTCCATCTATACACCTATCTCTCATATTCATATGTGGCCTCTTTTACCTCCTAAATATAAATATAGTTCTGCACATAGCTCTCTTATTCACACACGACCTACATCACACCCTTGTCATCCTCGTCGGCCCATTAGTCCACCCCACCGGCCTAAGTCCCCTTCTCAGGAAGCCCCTTCTCTCAGGTGTTCTTCACTTTCTTCTCCGCATTGGTCTCACTCACATGCACATAGTTACTCTCCTACACCACCGATCCTAGATCATGGTCACATGCCTTTGTCTCCTCGGATTCATATGGGCGGACATCACCCTTCACTATCATCGGATAAATTTCTATCCATCACACACTTATGGGGCATCACACTTTCTCCCCCTTTCCATCACTAGAAATTGTCTTTAGTATCTACTACTACACTTCATGCTCTGCATTTCATGTCTAAATTTTTTTAAGCATACTCACTTCACTGGTACACACATTATATTTTCATTACCCGATGACGTATTTTTGTGATATGGCTCATACTTGACTATTAAGGGCATACTTCATACATGAACCTCATATTATACACACTTCATGCTTAGCACTTCATAATACATTTTTTCTAGCATATATTCTCACACAACACATTCATTTCCCATTGATGCACTCTTGTGTTACAGTTCACACTTGACTATTGAGGGCACGCTATATCAATGAACTTCACATCATACGAATTTCATGCTTTGTGCTTCACGATACATCTTTTCTAACACCCATTCTCACACAACACATTCATAACCCGATGATGCACTCTAGTATTATGGTTCACACTTGACTGTTGAGGTCATATTTCATCCATGAACTTCACATTACCTACTCTCGCTACACTTCATGCTCTATACTTTACGATATATCTTTTCTAGCATCTAATCTCATGCAACGCACTCATATCCCAATGACACATTCATGTTTTATGGTTTATTCTTGACTATTGAGGGAGAATTTCTAAATGAACCTCATCTCATGCACATATGATGGGGGAACATTACTCCTACCATCTTCACACCTTTCATATCACACTCACACATCATTTTCATATCTTGGTTACATTTACTCTTGTTAGCCTATACTAATTATATGTTCCACTTTGATTACTAATGTTAGATGGATTCTTAGTATGGAATTATCTTTTCTATATACACATACGAGTTCACTTGGTATTTGATTTAACAAAAATAGAATTTTTGTAAATCCCTAATTACAGAGTGACGTATGATAAATAAATTCTAAGAAACTACTAGAATGTAGATGACATAAGCAATAAGCTAAATAAATGTAAAACCCTAAGTGCAAGAGAGAGGGAGAAAAAATTAGTTGATTTATGCCTAATGTCGGAATATGCACAGGACTAGAAAAACTAATAAACATGAATGGCATACTATCCTAACCACACCTGATAAATTTTGGAGCTATTAGATAAGCCTAGACCAAGGCGCCTTAACTAGGGCGAGGGTGCCTGGCGCTAGATACCTCTTATGGACATTTTATCCCATTTTTAAGTTCATCGATAAAATGGGATAACCAATCAAAATTTTCATGAAGGACATGTTTATGATTCATTCTTCATCTATGAATTTCTTTTTAAAATGCCTTACGTGCTCTCTTAATCAAATTTTAGGGCCAATGTTATCCCAAATTCGCACCCCTTGTAATTTGGATAACTCATCAAATGGACTTAGTCATTTTTCTCTAAGAAATCTGCAAGAAACTAATTCAATTTACCTTGGAGTGCAAGAACCAGTGTTCTTTGGATTCTATTGACCCTCGGAATAAAGCAGCATCAGTCAAGGACTTAGGCAAGTTTTGATAAATCCACAAAATACTAGAAGGTCACGCTACACTTGGTGAATCCACCAAAAATTTGGAAACCCATGGGAGACTAAGCTAATTCATTGGTGGGTTATATTTAAAAGACCATGTGATGTTCATTTGGCCATCAATTTCAACCATCAAAGCATCAAGCGGTAGGTTGCATGGCAGGATTTTGGCGCTTCTCAAAGGCTTTGGCTTTATAAGACATGAGACCCATGGAATAAGTCACATTCCTTAGCATTTCAAGGCCACGTCAGGGCAAACTAAGTCAATGCAATTCAAAAAACATGTGGTAAGTGAAGGAAATGACAGATGGCAAAAAATCAACGGTCACGACGGGACACATGTCACCTTTCCAGGGAAATTTAAAGCATTTGCATTTTGTAGACCTCAAGTCTACGGAATCAAATGAGTTCAATTAAGGCTTTGGGTCTTTGAAGTCAGCGAGCTCAACAGGGCTATGTGGCGGCATTTTTATAAATCTAATTTTTTTAAGTCTCGCCCAAAGTTAAAGGTTGCGATGTAAAGCCATCAACATCTAGACAAACCGACAACCCGATGACATGTGGAACTTTTCTCATTGGCTAACCTTTCATAGTATAACATTACAAAGGTTAAAGGTAAGTATGACACATAGCAAATTGTGAGGGACATGGATCTTTCTCATTGGTTAATATTTCATGAGTGTCGGAGAGGAAATCAAAAGGCCTAACATTGCGAAGGGTGTGGAGATTTATCATTGCCTCACATTTTGCAATGGTTAGTTAGAGGGATATCAAAAAGTGAATTGCGAAGAAACATGGAGCCTTCTCATTGGCTCTTTGCAATGTTCAGCCAAGCAAAGGAAATTATGAGACTGTGAAGGAACGTGGCATTATTTTATTGGCCCAATTTTATAAAGCCACAGAACACAAAAGAGAAGTAAAGAAACAAATCCTGATACCGTAAGCCAATGAGAGACCATCAAGTGGAAAATAAAAAAGCAATGCACATGTAGGAAAATGAAATATCGTAACTAATCAAAAGTTTCCGCATGTCACTTTATGTGTTATTCGACATGTGAAATTCAAATTCTCATATCTTTCGATTCCCTGCTCCAAATTGGGAAAAAAAAATACTTTTGGAAAGGTCTCCTCGAACCCTTCAATTTGGCATCATCAAAATCATGTTTAGTGTAGAAAAATGGAAAATAAATAAATTTGATCATTGATGTGCACTTACAGATGGCTCAACCACCTGAATTGATGGAGTATAGGGCTCTTACATTCTCTTAGAATCAAAAGGACATTTGGGAATGGGTTAGCATGGTGCCCATGATGGTTTTTAGAGATTAATGGATGATTGGTGGTGGTATGGGACTAAGGAACCATGTTTCATGGAGAGACAGGTGACTTTCATTAATGGCAAGATCAGACCCGATATTTTTGCTTTCTTTTCCTTCTCCTCTCTCTCTGATTCTCTATATATTATAAATTGTTTCTTCTTTCAAGGGGTTGGAGGTTCTCTGTATGAAATAGATATAGAATCTAATGAGATATAAAAAATTTGTGTTTTCCATTTCACCATTGAAGAACATTAAAGATATTTGTTATGAACATTGTGTTGTGGATGTATATTTTTCATTTGAGGTATTATTCTTACATTAAATGCACTAAATGGTTCTTTGCTTTCATATCTAGTCTATTGAATGTGCACCTAGTTATTACTTTGTTTTCACATGTGATTATCTTTTGATCTATGTTTACTTAAGTGAAATTGTGCTCTTCTCATTCTCTTCTAATTCTTCAGAAATTCCTCCTATATTTATTCTTCTTCTCTCTATACATGCCTTCCTTTCTAATAGAACCAATCTACTGGGATGAGATCCCAACCCCGAATGGTTAGATTAGTGTAGATATTGTAAATAGTCTTTGGCATGCATTATATTAGTAATAAATAGGGTGCCTCCCCTTTATTTGAGGAGGGACTTTGTCCTGCATGTTGTGGTTGAACCTCATATTTTATCTTTGAAAAAATATATAACCAAAATTTTTTGGCTACTCCAAAGGGGGAATACGGACAAGAAATACTAGTTATATTTTGTTATTGGTGACTCCATATTTGATTTTTTATCATTTCTTTCCAAAGTCAAGTTGGCAAGAAGGGTATACACTCGAGCTATCCGAGCTAGAGGTAAATTTGATCCTTTGTTCGATCTACTACAACAATTTGATTTTAATCTTGTACCCAAAAGGCATTCCTATGGAAATTTTAGCATCTCTTCACTGTGCATAGGAACCATGTTACACAAGATCTAACCACATCTGCCACTTGTAGAGCATTGTTTTTTGAGTGGTACTCATGTTCCTACACAAAAAAATTATGGCGGGACAATAACCACAAGCTCTAGTCCCTTGGGGTCCAACTATTGGTCCTCTTGCATTGGCTCAACCGCTGCATGATTTGCCACATGGGTCATGTAAGAACTTCCCAAAATTCAATGGTGACATGAAGCAACACCCAAAAAAACATATAATTGTATTTTTATAGCTTGTGGAGTTCTAGGAGTGGCTCATGAAGATGTATCAATTCGGTTGTTTGTTGAGACACTCCAAGGAATCGTCGCATCATGGTTTTATCATCTCCCTCCTACATGCATCACCAATTGGGCTACAATGAGAACATAGTTTGAATCTAGATTTAAACCCACTGAATATTCACATGATTTGCTAGCACAGCTCATGCAGATGAAGAAAGAATCACATGATCCTGTGCATTATTTCATGGTTCAACAAGTTGATCCATAAAATCCCAGCACGAGCAATTCCCGCTCTTGAAAATCAAAAGTGCTTATTTTTCAATGCATAAATTTCTGAGGTGAGTTTCTTGCTAAGAAGGTCCAACATTCTTGACCTAGCTGCATTGTTACACATCAACTACCATGGAAATCAAATATGATATTATCATGTTTGGAAATATCAAAAGACATTCTTCCAAAGCTAAGAATTAGAATGCCTCTTAGAGAATCATTGATCCAATGATCCAGAGAATGGATAGTGATTTATTGAACCTGAAGAAATATATGTCTCAGCATACATCAGCCGCTCCTCATAGGGATATCCCTAGTAGGAACTTTAACAATAACGGTGCTCCCGTGAGAGATAGGAATCATTTACCGGACACATAGTGCAGATTGGCCATTGAATCTCTTCCTGTTAATGAATCTATTGAGGTGATTAAGGAATAAGATGAATAAGTAAACAATTAGGATAATGATGCCTTTGAAGCTTCTAGTTACGTTGATGAGTCATATGATAATTCAATTGGTGACTCCAACATTATGTACCTAGAATATGAAGAAGATGATTGCAAGGTTATTGGTCAATCTTTTGTTATTTTCACTCAATCTCATAATCTAAGGAAAGAATTAAAAAAACCAATAGAAAAGGAAGATTCAAGTAATTATTGCTAAAAGGGGAAATCATTTTCCTTTTCAACCAAAGGAGAAACCTACTACCAAGAAAGTTTTCACTATTTCCAATCCTCCACCTTTGTTTGTTCCCAAGACCAGTCATCCTAATGCACAGAAAGTATTGAAAGGTTTTCACTATCAATCATTCCCTCCTACACCACATTTGATATTGATGATCACATTAAAATAACCAAAATTCAAATTTTTGAAGAAGAATACCTGCAATCTCATCCAGAGTAGTCTGAAAAGCTTTCCAAATTCATTAGAATTAAAGCTATCGTACCACCTAATGCTTCATCAAAAGGAATCCTCCCAATCCTGTACATTCTCTATCTCAAAATAATATGGCATCAACCTCCTCTTCTGGGAAGATTGATTCATTTTATTTGTCCTTGTTTATCAATTATTTTAAACTAAGTAATTGCATTATTGATTTTGGAGCCTCAAATAATTTTATTCCTACAAAGGTAGCTCATGCTTTGGTGCTCACTCTTACAAATCCTTTTGGACGTTTCTACTTCATGGAAACCAAGTAGGTCCCATTGGTTGGTCAAATCAAGGATGCACAATTCATGTTTGCCACATTCTCGGAGAAGAGAGTATTGATGACTATTATAGTTGCATATATTCTAACACCCTATGGTATCTTGCTTGGGAAAAGTTTTTGTAGAGATGTAGGAGGAGAAATTCATATGGATTGGAAAATGATAAAATCCCATTCAATGGTACCATGTGTGTTCTTTCACCTAAACCTCAAGAGAAATATTTGGTGACAAGATCTCGATGACCCAAAAGCTCAAATTATTTTTGAAGATGCTTGCGTAGGAAACTATTTCATGACTTCAGATCATGATTTTTATTCTATTTCATTCACAAGAGGAAGATACCAATGCAATATGGAATTTGGAATTTAATGGTAGTTTCTCAACTTTAGGAATTGGTGTTAACATAGTGAAAATTTCTCCCGAATTTGAAATCTTTCCTTTTTCATTAAAGTTACAATTTGACAATAATAATAACACTACCAAATATGAAGCATTGTTGTAGGGACTAAGAATGGATAAAGAAAAGGAATCATAAATCTCAAAGCACAAGGGGACGTAGATATCATTATAAATCAAGTTAGGAACATCTACCAGGTGAATAATGATCAATTGAAGCATTATAGAAATGGGTTTTGGGATTTCATTGAAGATTTTGATGCCTTTTCAATAAAATTCATAACTAGAGATCACAATGACAAGGAAGACTCTCTTGTGTTGTCTGCTTCATTACTCCTCCCTCATCCTGAGTTCAAGAAATATAAATATACCATTAAGGTGTTCTATAGGCCCAGCGTCCCTGATAATTATTTGCATTGGCAAGTATTCAATTATGATCAATAGATTTTAGCTTTTTTAGAAAAATCTGATAATTTTAGTGAGCTCTAGTTTGAAGGTTCCGAATCATCTTTCCATTAATCCATTTCAAATTCAAAAAAATATCAATAGAGAAGTTATCCGACTGAAGGGAAAAAAAAATCCCCAAAGGCTTGGTGTCTTTAGAAGGAATTGTTTGACTAACATGATCATTTTATTCAAAAGAAGCAAACAGTCTAAAGTTGATTCTTGCACTGAGAATAAATAGGTTGATATTGGATCTAGTGAGCAGCCATAGATTATAAATATTGGAAAATGTTGCTCCCCTAAGGAGAAGATAAAATTTATGGTAATATTGAAAAATTGCATAGATGTTTTGGCATGGTATTATGCAGATTTTAAATCTTTCAAACCAAAATATGTGCAACATAGTATCCCTCATATAGACAAAAAAATGTCATTACAACCCCAATATTTTTGGCAGCATTCTTGCAAAAATTCAAAAGATGTTGGATGCAAGGATTATTTTTCCAATTCATCATTCCACATGGGTAGCCAACATTGTTCCCATATGCAAGAAGAATGGAGAAATCTATATCTGCGTTGATTTTGAAATCTCAATCAATCTTCACTGAAATACAATTACCCTCTACCTATTATGGATCAAGTGCTATAAATAGTGACATGATTGGAAATGCTTTCTATGTTGGATGGATTTTCATGGTAAAGTCAAGTTGAGGTTACCACAGAAGATCAGCATAAAACAACATTCACTACCCCATGGGGTATGTTTTCTTACCAAAGGATGTCATTTGGGTTGATTAATGTTGGAGCTACCTTCCAAAGGGCTATGGATCTAGCATTTAGAGGCTTAATGGGAAATATCATTGTAGTTTATCTGGATGACCTCATGGTATTTTGCAAGAATAGGCATGACCATTGTGATCATTTGGAACAAGTTCTGAAAAGGTTTCAACAACATAGGATTTTTTTGAATCCCAAGAAATCTATGTTTGGAGTCACAAAAGGCAAGTTTCTGGGATGTATCATGACAAAATAAGGAAATAATATTGACCCCAAATAAATTAAATTTATACAAAGTCTCACCCTTCCTACAAGTAAAACAGAGTGCATTCATTATTTGGTAGAGTTAATTCCTTGAGACAATTTGTTCCAAATTTCGTTGACAATACCCGGTACATTGTCGAGATGATGAAGGTAAAGTTCCATTTTGATGGAATGTAGATGGAAAACTTGTCTTTGATGAAATTAAGGAAGCTATAGCTCATGCTCCAGTACTAGTATGCCAAGATTTTCAAAAATATTTAATCATATATAGCTACGCTTCAGCTCATATAGTGTCTTTTATACTAATGCAAAAGAATGACGAAGGAGTTGAATCTCCAATTTCTTTTATAAGTTTCCCTTTGAAGGATCATGAGCTTAAGATGTCCTAGAATGAAAAGCATGCCTATGCCATGAATGTTTATTTCACTAAATTGGGACATATTCCAATGAATTAAGACTCCAGTATTTCAAATATTGGAAGAAACACATCTTTTTTTGCGTATATTGGATTCCATTTTTTCTATATTAGATTCCATTATTACTATTATTGGAATCCAATAGTAGCAATATTGGATTCCAATATTGTCATTATTGGAATTATTCTAGTTCCAATTTCACTATTATTAGATTCCAATATCACTATTATTGGATTCCAATATTGTTATTATTGGATTCCAATTTGGCTAATATTGGATTCCAATAGTGCAATTATTGGATTCCAAGCTCACCTCTATTGTAATCCAATTTATAAATCATGATTTTTAGATTTTTGTTTCACTATTTTAGGATTTTTATTTTGTTATTATTTGAATCCCCCATATAAGTCAAGTGGTCATTATCTTACATAAGCCAAGTGGCCACTATCTTACATAAGCCAAGTGGTCGCTATCTTACATAAGCCTCATGACCACTATCTTCAATAAGCCTAGTGGTTGCTAACTTACATGATGAAAGTGCATCTAGGTGAAATCAGCCTAGCCAGGTCAAAGTTACATCTTTTTATTGGCTGATTTGTACATGTGACTTGATTTTACTTGTGTTATTGGCTACCTTTTTCTAAATTTTTAGTATAAAAGTTATAAATGTTGACTTTGATTTTTACAACTAGTGGTACTATACTACACATTACCACTCATAGTCATTGGCTTCTTTCCCCTATGGCTTTCAAAAGTTGTATATCCTAGTGGCCATTGTGACGTAGTTTGTTTTCTTACATGTTAAAATTCAAATATTGACTCCAATGGGAGGCCAAAGTTGGTGATCACACTTCAATGTGTGAATGAGCACAATTAAAAGTTTTAAAATTTTCACTTGGATGTGACAATGATAGCTCATCATAGTGTGAGAGAGTCATGGCCTCGTACATCTACCAAGTGTGATTCATCACACGACAAAATGTGATACATCGCATCATGAAGTGTGATCCCTCTCACGTCTAAGTGTGATTGTTGGGCCCTGAAATTGACTAAGTCCAAAGAAATAAATCAACGCATGTGGGAGGTAGTAAAGAAGTAAGGCACTCAGGAAAAAGTGTGCAAGGGAAAGGTGCATGGTAGAAGAGGTTGGTGCACGCGGGAGCAGAAAGGTTTAGGGACTTAGCCATATTTTGAAGGATTTGTCACAAGAGAAACACATGAAAATCCCAAGTAGGCATGTTGAATGGATAAGGTGCCACTGGAGCCTTGGAGGTCAAGAAAATAATATTCCACATAAGTATTATTCCTAGGATAATCATTATAGGTAGTGGAGGCATTTGCAAGCTGGCACATATGCATTCGACCATGGAGGACCACACTTCTACTGTGCATGAGATTTGCTCATGAGGGAAACCAAGGTGGTGCATCCAGATCCTATTTAAAGGAATGCTTGGGTCCACAATGAATGGAGAAGAGAATGAGAATGAAGTGCTGGGGAAATGAAGGGTTAAGGAGGATTTGAGGTAGTGACAAGGTGCTACAGAAATGTGTACAAGAAGGGTTTTAAGCATATTAGGCATGGATTTGGGGATGAACAAGGGTTGTAATGGGTAGAATAGCTAAGAACTCTCTCTCTCTGTCTCTTTGTAGATTATTTTTGTAGGGTTTAAGATAATATCCCTTGATGTATTCAGTCTATATGACCCTCATGATGTAATGGCGCTATTGTAAATGTTTATAAATCAATATATGGTGTGTGATTATGGTTATTCATACTCAAAAGTGTAAAAATGTATGTTCTTCATATTATTCTGAGTCAGATCTAGTTTCATTATGGTTATTTACAATGTTCATTTCCATTTATGATGCATCTGTGCATGGAATTGTTGTCAGTATCTTCTGTTTTTGAGTGAATGTTTATGTTTCCATTTTTGCAACTCGTTCTCCATCAATGGTAGACAATTCTTGTGAATCTCACATAAAGGAGGGATCAGCACCCACACGTGCCTCGAGTCAGCACCTAGCACATGTTGGGTGACAGGCTGGTGCATTTGGGGTAGAATAAAGGTATATGAAGAAATGACTACATTTTGGTTCCGTTGTCGGGACCTCTTTTCGAAGATGTTGTGAGAATGATGTGTGATGATGGAGCATCTGACCTTGGACATCGTCGAGACTTGGCTTAAAAGCACAAGAGGATGATTTTTCTCATAGGTTCATTATTGGATCTAAGTTTTTGTATGAAAATGGGTGGAGGAGAACCTATATCACGAACTCTATGAGATATTCTTGATGTTTCTCAGTAGAGTTGTATGAATGGCTCTCAGCATATGCATCAAGGACAAGTTCGTACTATAGACCTTGTTTTTGGACCCAGGAAGAATATCAGTGGTTGTATGATGTCGATCTGACCTAGACCCGTGTTATTGATCACTGGTGGAGTAGAGTGCTGACTAGTTATACCTTGGAATACATTATTTCTACATATTCTTTCCCAAAAATTATTGAGTTTGAATTCTTGAGGGAGCCTAGAGGATCATTATTGTGTGTTATTCCATTGGCTATCAAGATCTTAGTCATTACTTTGAGTTTGGAAGCCTTTCCCATGGCTGGCTAAACTCCTACTAGGTGTGGGGCATGGAAGCTGGCGTGGTAGAGGATGGCGACCTTGTAGTGGAAATGGAGAGAGAGGAGAGGTGGCTCAAGTATAATGAGCCTCGGGAGAGGGAGTTGACAAGATAGTGCAAAGCTGCAAGAGTGATGGATTTATGGATGTAGACGTTGCGAGGAAGGATTTGAGGTTCGCACAAAGGAAATGGAACTGAGCAATCTGAGCTACCCCATCTTGGCAAGCGCAGAAGAGAAACCCCCTCGATTTTGGAGAGATCTCGTCATATGAAGAAAGGAGGATAGTCGTAGGTGTACATCTTAACCCACATGGTGACTATACCCTTTCTCTTAGTTTTCCAATTCCTAAGATAAGTTTTGATAATCCAATTGGTATCAATATTGGTAATCGAGTGACACCTAGGAGGTATAATTTTTCATTTGGTACATCTATGGCTACATAGTCATTTCCTATGTTTATGGGTATTTTTTTGGCACAACATTTGGGCAAGGTGTGGGATCACAAGGTTTGAGTATCGTGTCTAGGAGAAGCATGGGAAACACATCTGGGAGTGGGTCGGTATCACATACCGTTTGTCGGTGCACGCTTAAAGTTTAGCACGATGATGGGATCATAGGGTACAATTGTGTTAGGAACCTTACCTATAACAAGAGGAGGATCTGGTGGATCTGAAAGAGTTGGCACTAGTGGATCTAGTGGTTCTAGTGGTGGAGGCAACACCAGAGGGAATTATGGTCTTGGATCTAGCGGAAAAAGCCCACAACACCATCAATAGGTGTTTTATGAGATGTCTCTCCACTTACCTGATTACAAGGGCATTGAGGATGTCGCGAGAACATTTACACAAGTGTGAGTTACTATGGCACATAAAGGAATCACTTCCACAAAAATGGAAGGAAAGTCAGTTTGCAACCACATTATAAGGACACATGCATATTTGGTACAAGAAATATGACCCACACCAGATAGTGGTGGATTACATTGTGATGTGTAATGCCTTTTGGTGGAGTTCCACATACCTAAGTTTGAATAGAAAAGAATCAACGCATCATTGAAGGAGATTCAGAAAGGAATGGTGGAGAGTGTGCGGGAGTATGATGCACGTTTCAAGACTCTCCTATCTAAGTTATCTTATGACATTCACCCTTCGCAACATGCTCAGTGGTTCATCAAAGGACTGATCACACCATTTAGGAGGACACTTTCACGAGATCCACACAAGGCCTTGGAGTCTTCCTTGAATGTCGAGGTAGTCGAAGAGTTGATACATGAATTATTCCATTCTTAGAATCCCAAATTTCTACAATGGAAAAGCAACTAGATAAATTGTCTATGAACTCAGCTCATAAGACTCATAATGGGTTATGGTGTATGGATTGTGAAGTAGAGGGTCATACAAAGGAAAATTTCCCATGAAGGTCGGTTTGCACCATATCAGTGGACTGTGAGATTTTCCACGAGAGATCATGATGTAAGTAGGTGTCTGTTGTTGCAATGCACGATCCCAAAGAATGTGTCCTACTATTGAAAAATTGGCACCTTTAGTACTCATGACACCAAGGATAGTAGATTGATTGACTAGATACATGATGCCATTAATACTGGTGTGCACTAGACCAGTGTTGCCAGTAGTTCCAAGGATGATGGTCATCATTATGAAGGGCACGCAGATGGAGGAGGTTGAGGTAGAGGCTTTTGAGGAGGATTTAGAGGTCATGGAAATCATGGGGGTGGAAGGAGTGAATTCCCTTAGGGAACCTACTATAACTGTGGATCTACATAACATTAAAAGTGTAAGTGTCCCAATTTGTTATAATGCTCTTGGTGTGGGAAAAAGCACAAGTATGAGGAATTCCCAAAATTGTTTGAACACATGAGCCAAAAGTAACGCAAGGAAGGATAAGGGCATTGGGATGGTGAGCATAAAGCATGTTGATCAATAGTGGATGCCAAGGGTGGTGCGTGAGTCGAGTTAAAACTTGTACTTGTGACGAATCGAGCCAAGGATGCACACGCCGGGGAGATACCAAAGAAAATACCACCAATTACAAGAGAAGAAGTAGTACATGGTAAGTATCTAGACCCTATGCACCAAAAGGAAGTGTATCAAGAAACCATGGATGTTATTCAAAGCTTGCAAGGAGAGATCCAGTTCCTGAAGGAGAAATCATGGCAGTTAGAGTAGAAGAAGAGCATTGAGGCTCCATAGAAGGATATAGATGAAGTCAAGGAAGTATGTAAAATGCTTTGAGATAGGAGAATATAATCCCTCTATTAGGAGAGTGGCTGAGGGGAAAAGTACCAAGTGCCAAAGGAGAGTATGAGAGGTAGGTTTTACATGTTAATCTACCTCCTCACAACCTTGACTATGATAAGGATATTACCTTGAATGCGTTTTTGATGGATGGCTCCTAAGTAATATTCTTATTAACATGGGTGCGGAAGTTAATGTTCTCACCTTGGATGCATGGAATCAAATGGGAAGACCTCCATTACAGCCATCTTCAAATGTGTTGTATATGGCTAATAAGACAAAGGCAATGCCCATTGGTGTTTTAAAGGATGTTGTTATCACTATCCAAGGGAAATTTTCATTGGAGACTTTAAAGTCTTGGTGCTTGAGGAAGACAACTTTCCAATGTTACTTGGGTGCCCCTGGTGATATAAGAACAATGTTGACTTGTGTTTGAATAAGAGGTATATAAGTTTAAAAAATAAGGAGGAACATTTTATCATTCCATTGACGAATGGAAAGTATACGCCTTATCTTGAGCCCTTGGGAGAAGAAGACCTAGATAGAATTTATGTGCATTGTAGCAAGTACCACGATGTTGTGTAACCAAAAAAAAGGTGTAATTCAATGGGAAGACACTCAATATATAAGTGATACAACTAGTATGGCATGTTATAATTGGGCACATGGGACATATGAGTTAGTCGGGCAATTAAGATCCTCTCTGTAAAGAGTAACAAAGGCACGCTCAATCAAGCACCTAGGAGGAAAACAGTTTCCAAGTTACACTAGGGGAACCAACCCTGATGTTTTCTTGTAAGCAATGGAGACCCAGTGGAGATGTGAGATTGAAAGGAGAAGTATGCTTAGTTATACTTTTCTTAATACTATAGCACATTGGTGGTTGTCCCATCGCGATAACCTTCTAGAGTTGTGTGAGGTGAGAATCGTGTTCTCTGTTAGGATTCTCTAAATCAATGAACCTACTGCTATATAAGACTATCATGGGAAGGAACCCACCTCATTTCACATCCAAACATGTGAGAAGGCCTGGATGGAAGGTGTAGAAACCCTACCTCCATATTTATGGGTATATAAGCTTTACTCCACCTTACAAGGTTGTGTGCATGCATGGTACATTCACTCAAAGCTTTCTCATCAAACAAGAAACTGGCAGGAGTTGATGGCTAATCTCCTTCAATATTTTGAGTATCAAAGTACTAAACCATCGATGAATGAGGTGCTACAAGTTGTTATGTGCCTAAATATGGAAGATAGTACCATGGCAAAGGAAAGAGTACTAGATTTGTTGGGTGAACCTAGTTTAGAAGTGTGCTTGATAAGGAAGAATGAGAGGAGGTACAACTTGAGCGCACATACATGGAAAAGGAGAAAGGAAAATTGGTCTATGTGATATATGGTGAAGAGGTGGAAACTTAGATGTTAACCATATTGTCGGTATGCACGAGGTTATGGAAAGTGTTGATGAGCAAGCATGAGCATACCATGAACCCCGAAAACCTAGAAGGTTAAAATGGTTCGGAGGTGGAACCTAAGGAAGGCTGCTATTAGAGATTACTAGACAGAAAGGCGGTTTTAAAGATTATTAATTTATTGCAAAAATTTCAGTATTTATTGTCACGTGGGTACCATGAGATTAAATGATTTCACCACTCCTTGGGAGAAATGAAGATTAAGTTAAAGGAACGTGCACGCCTAAATCGGAAGAGACCTTATTGAATGAATCGAATCTGCGAGATGATCAAATCAAGCATCATTGAGGTTGTTGAGGAATCATAATGGATAAGTTTGATGGTCATCAACATTAAGAAGGATGGAAGGATAAGTATTTGCATTGATTACAGGGATTTGAATGCGGTGTGTGTCATTGATCCTTTTTAAACCCCCTTCACCGAAGAGATCCTGGAAGGAGTAGCCGGGTGCGAGATTTATTCTTTAACAGATGGATTCTCATGATATCATTAGGTTATAATTGCAAAGGAGGACCAATAAAAGACAACCTTCACCACTGAATGGGGAATGTTTTCCTATACAGTCATGCCTTTTGGACTGAAGAATGCACCCACATGTTTTTGCACATTGTGGTTCAAGTGTTTCAGGATTTCATCCATAAATTTCTGCAAGTATACCTGGACAACTTAACAGTATATGGATTAGTGAGGGACCATTGTGACAATTTGAGATTCATGTTTGAAATATGTCGGTAGTTGATTATATATCTCAACATTAGGAAATTAATTTTCGCTACTCCATTTGGCACCATGTTGGGACATATCATATGTAAAGAAGGCTTGTTAGTGGATCCTACCAAATTTTTTGTTATTATGGGATTAGGGAGCCTACTAGCTAGAGCATGGTGCATGGATTCTTAGGCATATGAGGTATTACTAGTAAATTATTAAGGGGTATGCCAATATTGCCACATCGTTGGAGGATTTGTAGCAGATTGCATTTGACACATTGAAGAATAGGCTTATCTCCATGCTCATATTACACTTTCCCTTTTGGAATAAGTCATTCCATGTACATGTTGATGCTTTAGGGATGGTAATTAGAGAAATATTAGCATAACTTGGAGAGGGAATTGTTGACCATCCCTTGTGCTTTGCTAGTAGGAAGCTAACCCCAACAAAACATAATTATACTACCATGGATCGCGAGGCATTATCGATGATCTACGTGTTACAAAAATTCAAGCAAGTATTTTCTAGCGACACCTTTTATCTTTTACACAGACCACATGGCATTAAAGTACTTAGTGAACAAGCTCGTCTTGCAAGGGCACATATGCGGTGGGTCCTATTATTTTAGAAGTTTAATTTTATAGTTGTTGTAAATACAGGTACAAGTAATTTGGGGCATGACCATTTATCAAGGATTGACTCAAGAGAGGACATGTAGAGCATTGAGGATAAAATTTCAAATGCACAACTATTCGATTATAGTGCGTACCCACTAAGACTTGGAATATATTGTTGTGTTTCTAAAAATGGGTGTGGCACCAAAGGGAACAAAGACTTTGGAAAGGAATCAGTTAGCCATACGTGTTGCATCCTACATGTTAATTAGTGGAGTTTTATACAAGCTAAGTTACGATGAGGTTTTGCGTTGGTGCATGTTTGAGCATGAGTACACTACAATCATGGAAGAGGCTCATGGTGGAATTACAGGGGGACATTATGCGGGGATGTGACTGTGCATAGGATCCTCTTAGTGGCATATGGTGGGAGATAATTTACAAGGATTGTATTGAATAGTGCAAGTCCTGTGATCATTTCAAGCACATTGGTAAACCAAGAAAAAGTGATGAAATGCCATTAAGACCAATAGCTAGTGTTGAAAAATTCAAGAAATGGGAAATTGACTTTGTAGTCCCTGTTTCACCTGTTACGCGAAGGATAAATTCGTGTTATATCATTACTTTCACGATTATCTAACACGGTGGTTGGAGGCAGCGTTTATAAGGGATTACATGGCGCAACAGAAAAGATTCCTATAGGAAAATATAATCGGAAGGTATGGGTGCCCTCTCGATTTTGACTAGTGACTGAGGTACTCATTTTTTGAATGAGACAGTCAGGATGTTTTTGGCAGAATTCATGGCGGCTCATCACAATACTATCCCTTATCACCCTCAAGCTAATAGGACTTTTGAGGCATTTAACAAGATATTGAGTTATACACTTACCAATATTTTTGATGTTGGGAGGAAGGATTGGGATGACAAAGTCTCATTTGTGTTTTGGGTGTATAGAACAACTTACAAGAGATTAAAAAAATCCACACCGGTCCAAATTGTAGTTGGCTTTGAAGCTATTTCTTCAATAGAGTGCATGTTACCTTCTCTACGTATTGCGCACGTAGGAGGATTGGCCGATGAACAGGTGTTATAAGAGCACATTGACAAGTTAATTTAGTTGGATGAAAGATGATCCCTTACTAGATGGAGTTAAAAGACTGAGAAGGTGAGACAAAATTCGTGGCATGATCGTCACATAAAGAATAAATAATTTGAGGTTGGGCAGATGGTTTTACTTTATGATTCTAAGTTCATGTGCCATCCTTAGAAGCTCAAGGTCCATTTTTAGGACCATATTATATTACCCATATACTTGATTTAGACGCTTGATACGGCTATAGGTGCTTTACGGAAGGTGACTTCTTGGGTATTTCAATGGAAGTAGGTCGAAGCCCTACTATAAATAAGGCTTCGGTGTTTGTAAATAAGGCAATATTTCCAGTTAACTTAGTATTTCCCTTAATGCATTCTCTTTTCTTTGTGTTTCCCTTTCTCGTTGTTTTATTTCTTTTAGTTTGTTCTGGGTGTGTGTATGCATCAGTGCATAATTAAATCATCAAGGTGTTATACACAGAGGACCGCGCATCTTTTTAGTGTGGGGTGGAACATAAAGGGGAAGAAAGTAGGACCTCGTAAGATTTGGAAGAAGTTCTTGGAGTAATATTGATGTGGTGGCCCAATTTTTGAAGTCAAAGGCACATGGGGTCAAATGAATGTGTGTAGAAGAGGTGATTATACAAAATAAAATCAACACCGGCATTCTTTGCACTTGACTTCCCGAGGTTATGTCGAGACAACCATTGTAGAATAGAAATGGATGTGTATGTGCGGTGATGATGGATAAGCTAATGAGGTAACCTTATATCTTTGACATGCAATAACAGGATATGTGAATCTAAGGCAAATAATTCTCTCCTAACTTGAAGTGGTGTGATGGATCGATCTAATATGATAGTTGCTCGAGACTTTAGTTAATATCAAGCTCTGTAAATATTTTATTCACTGCTTTGTTGAACACACATAAAGTGACATGCGGGCGCCTCGTATAGATTTCTAAACAAGGTCATGAAAGTAAGAACGAGAGGCGTAATGAAGCCATAAGAACTATGGATGATTTTATAATCTAGTCCGAGAAGTCTTAGCTTGATCGTTTGTTATGTTCAATACGAAAAGTTGTGAAATAATGTCGGTGGAAGTGGTGATGATATAAATCGATTCATGCAAACCAAAGGTGTCAATATCTAACTAGTTAGCGAGCACATTGGGTTGCGAACCCGAGGATCACATGACCAAAAATTGTGGAGGTTGTGGTCTTGTTATGGTCATATGCGTAATCAAACCCTTTTTTAACGAGAAACTCAATAATCGTAGGCTTGATTAGCGGAGATGTTTAACATGTTTAATTGTTCTATTTTCTTAGAGAATGTAGCAGGTGTGTGTAAGACTATTAAATGTAAACTTGTATCAATTGTGGCCCATTGGGTTGTGGGACCAAAGGATCACAACCGTACGTCTTTTCTTATTATGGGCCATTGATGGTCATGCATAATGAATTGAAATGATCTTGGTAAAACAAAATAACTATCAAAGGAAATATAATCTATGTTTTTGGTGTTTTTACAATATATCAAAGAAAAAAATGAAAGAAAACTAATCTAACAAAAGTAAATGTTTTTTGATCTTTTCTGGTTTTTAAGCAATACTTCTAATCTAATAAACAAACTAAATACAAGTAATTAGTCGGATGTAGCTAATTACTTGTGTGAATATGTGAATCTAAATCTAAAACAAATAACCTAATTTAATAAAAACCCTACCTCAAAGGTGAAGAAAAAATCATAACCCTAAAAGAACTATTGTTCCCCATAACTTCCTTGGTAATGTCAAAGAGCAAACTTTCTAATGATTTGATCTACTTGTAATTACCTAATCAATTGAAATGAACAATTTTACTACTCTATTTGATATGTAATTGAAACTAACGATTTGAAATTGATAAATAAACAAATGAAGTAAAAAAATAATTAATCCCAACCTAGATAAGCAAGAGCTTTGGAAAATCCGGTTATATCTATGTCTATCCCCTCAGTTTGTTCCTTTCTTTGTGTGTTCATATGAGTCCAAGGAATTGGGAATGCAAGAACAACAGCAAAAGAAAATGCTTGAGCAATGGTATCTTGAAGGCAGTCTAGTTGCAATGCAAGTAGAAGAGAGATAACACAAGAGATCTGAGCTTGGCTATGAAATTCCTAGTAGGATTGTGGCAGTAATACTATGCAAGATACACAAAAATTCTTAGGCATTTTGCTTGAACACAAGCATGGAATATATAAGAATTGGGGCTGGGATGTGCCTTCATGCACAAGGAAAGAAGAGGCAGTTCCAACTAACTAAAGAACATGTAAAAATAGAAGAGGGAAGGAGAACCAAGAAATCAAAACTATTTTTAGACAAATTGGTTCATAAACACATCCTAAAAGTGAAGTTAAGTGAATCATTGCATGTTAAAAACACACATGACGGAATCTAGAAAAATTTCTTAGGATTGTCGCCTTGCACGAGCAACGGTTTGAAGCCGCCCGAGCGCGGGTGGCGGTTCGCACTAAAGGCCAAAACATGCACGAATGAAGTGGGAAGCTGGAAAAAGCATGGAAAAGCTAAGTAAGGATGTCTAGGCTACAAATATACATTGCAAATGGGTTTAGGAGCTCAAACATCTTCTGAAAGGACATGAATCATCATTGGGGACTTTTATAACCATTTTTGACAATGTAGCACATGTAATTTTGGGTGCATACAATGATCATTACAGGAGATTAGTGTTAAAATCCTTTAACAAACCATGTCCAGGGTAAAACATGTAAGATAAACATGAGGTAGCCAGCAAAAAGAACTTGGACCAAGACATAGAGGAAGAATTGAGTTCGGCATGTGAGAAAGCACGAAGAATTATATGGTCAAGGTAGTTACGCATAGAAGTTTACGAGTGTTCACGTAGGTTTGTGCACGAGAGGAAAAGTGTTGGATAGAACATGCGGAAGGATGGTGTTGGAAAAATATGACTTTAATTCATTTTTACATTGGTAGGTGGCATCAAGGTTTATGTGGAAAAAGTAAAAAGCTATAAATAAAAGGTCGGAGTGAGGTATTCTTTCACCTTGTGTTTTGTTATCGAAGAAGTTCTTACATTTTAAGGCAATTCTTACAAAGAAGTTACGAAGAGTAGTGAACCAGAGTTGAAGAAATCAAAAGGACTTGTGAATCAGTGTGGAGGAAAAGTACACGGGTGTATGCAGAAGATTTTTTTGTGGATTCCCATGGGTGGATACGTTGTCTTATGGAAAGGAAGTGCTCTAGGTTAGGGTTTACAAGATAGGGCATGAGTTTTCATGGAAATTTCATAGAAGTAGAGCCAAGGGTTTAGCAGTAGTAGAACTTAATGCAAGGGAGAAACTACAGAGGACAGAGGAAAAGAAAAATGGCACCAAAAAAAGGAGCGACCACTTCACCAAATAATGGTAAGGGCAAGGGAAAAGGAAAACCAACCGTTTCCACAAGTTTCAACGAAGAATGGTATGCAGAGATGTAGTACCTAGATGGTGTGCTACTAGGGAAAGAGTGGGTGTCGCATACAAGGAAGATGGCCATGAGTGATTACAATCATCACACAAGCACCAAAGATACGAGAGATGACCACGGATTTGGTTCACCCTACGAGAAAATAGGATGCTTTAGATGGGAAACCCATCTATGATGATGAAGTAAAAGTGAAGTTAGAGAAGGTTGGGATTCTACAACTTTATGAGTTTCCCTATTTTTGAAAACCAGAGTGACTATACTAGTGGTTAATGTCACACGTACATAAGGACTACTTCTATTTCACAAGCAGTTGGATGCACATAACCCCACAGTTTATTTCTAAGTTCACTAGCTTGATCTATGAGGGAGAGCCATTGGATGAGGAGTTATGCGACAAGGAGGCCATCAAGAAAATGGTTTAGGCATATGATTATAGGAAGGGTCCATGATACTTTTACATCACTTTGTAATTACCAACCCTGTTATGAGGATGGCCGAGCACTTGGTGACAAATCTAAATGGGCAGGAGAGATGAACGTAGATAAACAAAATTTGATTGAATGTTTGTCGTAAGATCTCAGAGGGCACCATTTACAACCTCTCATCTTTCATTGCGAGAGGAGATTATTGATGCTATGCATGATGGGGAGAATATCATGTTTGGTAATATCCTCCTTACCATTGTATTTTCAGAAATTGGAGTGCCCAATGGGCCAGATAAGTTTTTTTAGGATTACCCAGATGAGAACCCCTCTCCTGTAGAGGTTTGAAGCTTACACTTGTGACACCATGATGACCGCTCACAAGGCACACTTGGAGAAATGGTACAAATGGATGTACAACACATTCAACGCTGAATGGAGGATACCAGAATAGTTATGCTGTAGTAGTGGATGGAGAAGCTGAATTTTCCGTATATCAACACTTTTGTATCGGCAGGTTTACCTTGACAGATGGAACCAAGGGTCCTTGGTGTAAGTTACCCTTCTCCCTTATAGTGAATTGTTTTCAAGATGCAATAAACAAGTTTAAGTAGGTGAAGAAGATGAGATTTGATCTAAGTTTTGTAGATCAAGATCACCGTGAGATGTACTGGACCTTGGTATATCCCAAAAAGTGTGCCTATGTAGAAAAGTACATATCTCATGACGTACACATGGTAAAATTGGTGACATTTCCTATTGTAGGTAGGATGGTGGAAAAAGTGTATGTGTAGATAAGGCCCAAGTTTGAGAAGGTTTCTTATGTTGAGGATGACATATTAAGCCCTTAGGACCCATTGGAAGAAAGAAGAAGGTAGGAATTAAGAAGAGAGAACAAGAAGAGACCCCTAAAGAGAAGGCTCCAAGCACACATATAGTGTAAACCGTAGAGGCGCAGGAGTCAGGTGCATTTACAAACACCTACGTTCGTCGGAAGAATTCTCCCATCAGGAATGATTCACCAAAGAAAGAAGAGTCTCCTAGGAGAGAAGAGTCTCCCGAGAAGGAGGAGTCCCCTGTGTTGGAGTCACCAATAAATAAAAAGCAAAGGGTGGCGCAAGGTTTGGACTTGGAGAGGACAGAGAGCATCAAGGATGATGATTCTAAGGAGGAAAATGAAGGAGACAATGAAGAGCATGAGGAAGCTTAGAATCCTCCTGTGTACAATGTACATGAGTCTAGAAAATAAGGGAAAGAAGAAGAGGAGTATGAGGAGGGATCACATACCAAAGGAGGAAGTGAGGAGAAACAACATGCATGATCGAAGACCCCGACCCCAACCGAGGAGAAAATATATAACACTTTGTAGAGAGTTAGGTGGTGGGTATTATCCAACAGTTGGTGGAGCACGAAGTAGAGCGAAGCTGCTGAAGAAGTGCTAAAGGAAACTGAGGAGAGCAAAAGTGTAGGAAAGGAGTATGGGAGCATGGACAGAAACCCTAGCTTAGCAGTAAGCTTCCCAACATAGCATGCATAGGTGGGAAGGGCACAATAGTGGCATAGGAACATGTTATGACTTATATTAATGATCTAAGAAATGTATTGTGTGTGCATTTCCAAAGTACCGTGCCCACCGACCAACTCCTCACTTGGTATTCTTTTGATGAAGAGGGTGCATATCTCACATGAGGAAAATTCTATCCTAGGATTTTGAGTCCCACGTTTATGATCCCGAGTTTGAGGTAAATCATGATGCATTGATGAAGACACTAGACACCAAGGGAATAAACCCTCTTGTAAATGCCCAGTAGTTGTCGGATGAGAAAGTTTTCAATGCACTCAACAAAGTATCGATGGAAATGGAAGCAAGAATCTTTAGCGGAACAATAGAATAAGGGTCTTGGAGGAAGATCTTGAGAAAAGAATGATGAGATCATAGAGAGGGACTAGGAGATAAAACAGAAGGAATTGATCAGTGCACAATTAAGGTGTGAACTGAGGGATGAAAAGGTGAAGGTACACAAAGTCCATAAAAAGATAGAGGCCATTTCAAATTCCATTATCTTAGAGCACCTAGACCTGGCCCCATCGAGAAAAAAATTTATGAGTCAACCATGCATTTCTTGGAAGACTTAGCGTGCATACTCACCATGGAGAGGTAACCACTTGCATTAAATTCAAGAGAAGAAGTAATGATCTGCCAGAAGAAGGAATAAAAGTTTAAGACTAGGGAGATATTAACTCAGTATTCTGAGCTCCTTGCCTTAGTAAAAACTATGACACAAATGGAAGAAATTGTTTATGAAAATTGTGGCAACAGAGATAGGGTAGTAAGCATATTAGTTTTCAGCCATGAAGTGGATCTGAAAGAATGTCAAGAAAAAAATAATGACAATAGGGCATAGTGGGACAAAATCTTGTCCAAGGTAGAGAAGAAATCAAAGGCAATCGAAACCTTAAGGGTTTTGATTAAAATTAAACTAAAGATTTATACCCCCAAGTCACTCGTAGGATGAATGCTGGGAGACCTTAACAAGAAGATGGAAATCATTGAAGATACACTTTGAAGGCTAAGGGGGATGAGATGAGTTTTGATGAAGTTAGTGTGATGGTGGGTGACTTAATTTAGCAAGCATAGAGTGAGGTGGATTTTTTGGGGTAAGATTGAAGCCCCCGTGAAGAAATATTTCCCACTTCTCATGCAATAGTAGTAGGATTATTCCATTCTTTATTCAATCACAGATTCTTCCATTTTCCCTATTCTTTATTCTTTGGTGGAAGGGAAGGGTTTTTCCAAGGATGGACAACATGCGTAGTGTGGGGTAATGTTGGGCCCGAAATTGACTAAGTCCCAAGAAAGAAGTCGGTGCGCGAGAGGCGAAAAGAAGGTGCTAAGGAAAAAGCACACAAGGGAAAGGCGCACAGTAGAAGAGGTTGGCACATGCGAAGAAATGAAATGTTTAGGGACTTTTCCATATTTTGAAGGAGTTGTTGTAGAAGAAACAAATGAAAATCTTGAGTAGGATTTCTAAATGGAGGTGTCGACTGGAGCCTTGGAGGTCAAGAGAATAATATTCCACGTAAGGGATATTCCTAGGATGATCATTGCAGGTAGTGGAGGCATTTGCAAGCTGGCATAGGCATTCAACCATGGAGGACCACACTTCCACTTGGCATGTGATCTACTCATGAAGGAAACCAAGATGGTGCATCCAGATCCTATTTAAAGGAGTGTTTGGGTCTAAAATGAAGGGAGAAGAGAGTGAGAACAAAGTGCTGGGGAAATGAAGGGTTAAGAAGGATTTTAGGTAGTGAAAAGGTGCTACAAAAATTCTTTCAAGAAGGGTTTTAATCATATTAGGCATGGATTTGGGGATGAAAAAGGGTTGTAATGGGTAGAATAGCTAAGAAATCTCTCTCTGCAGAGTATTTTTGTAGGGTTTAAGATAATATCCCTTGATGTATTCAGTCTGTATGACCCTCATGATGTAATGGAGCCATTGTAAATGTTTATAAATCAATATATGGTGTGTGATTCTAGTTATTCATGCTCAAAAGTGTAAACCCTTATGTTCTTCATATTATTCTGAGTCAGATCTAGTTTCATTATGCTTATTTATAATGTTCATTTCCATTTATGATGCATCTTTATGTACGGATCTATTGTCGAGTATCTTCTATTTTTTAAAGGAATGTCTACATTTCCATTTTTGCAACTCATTCTCCATCAATGGCAGACCATTCTCATGAAGCTCACATAAAGGAGGGGTTTGTTGCCTACATGTGCCTCAGGTGAGTGCCTAGCATATGCTGAGTGATAGGCCATTGCATTTGGTGTAAAAATAAGGTATATGAATAAATAACTACAACAATCCCTCGCACGTCAAAGTGTGATCCCTCACACGTCGAAGTGCGATGGATCACATATCAAAGTGTGATCCCTCACATGGCAATGTGCGATACCTCGCACAACAAAGTATGATCATTTTCAAGACAAAGTGTGAGAATTCACAATTGGAATAGCAGGAATAGGGAATAGATTTTGGGAATAGGTTTACATGGACTAAATCCTATCCAATTTATTATAACCACTATTGTAATCCAATTTATAAATCCCGATTTTTGGATTTTAGTTTCACTATTTTAGGATTTCTAGTTTGTTATTATTTGAATCCCCACATAATCCAAGCGGTCACTATCTTACATAAGCCTCATGGTGTTATCTTTAATAAGCCTAGTGGTTGCTAACTTACATGATGAAAGTGCATGCTAGGTGAAATCAGCCTAGCAGGGTCAAAGTTACATCTGCCTTGTGGCCACTAAGTTACATTTTCCTTGTGGCCACTAAGTTACATAATCCTTATAGCCTCTAAGTTACATAATACCATGATAATCCTAATGGTTGCTAATTTATACAAGAGTGGATTCATCGAGGTGAAATAATCCTAAGCGGTGGAAAGTTACACTAGCTTACTGGTAGCAAGTTTTATAAGCCTACCAACCGTTAAGCTACATAAAACTAGCACCGCTAAGTTACATAATACAAGGTGCCACAAAGTTAAATCAGCCCAGGAGATAAATTTTACGGCCACTTATGCCTATCAATAAATTTTTAAATGACGGTAATTTCACAATATTTCCCTTTAAAAAATACTAAACATTAGTTATTGAAATTCTTCAATTTAATATTTTATGTATATTATATATTGATATAATTTTTATATAAATCTATATAAAAAGATCGTGATATTGTAAATATGCAAGTTGCGTGCGATAAAGTCAACTACCTTTTCCGTTCGTAAATCGTATAGAACAACAATGAGTTAAAAATTGCATTAAACAAGTTGTTTTGACGAAATAGATTTTAAAATTTATTTCCATAGGAAATAAATCCTTCGAGAAAATTACATAAGCATTGATCCCTCGCAAGGGTATTAGTTATTGTTATTGAATTTGTTCAAGGTATTGCTAGATAGCTTCATGACCCCGATTTGGTATTTTAATTTGAACTCCTTTCCAAGTTATGCTTGGAATCCATGCCCAGATGACATTGTTTATATCCATATCTAATGTGTCCCTTGATTTTCACCACCTTTACTTTTTCAACAAGCATTCCTCATACCTTTCTTTTTCTATATTTCCTTTTCCTGTGGGTTCCCACTAGTGTACCCTTATCTTTTGAGTGTTTGTGTGAACATCCTGTATTAGTTTTAGTTCTGCTTTGCCCATTCATATAGGTACATCATCATCAGCCAGGTCTTACTAGTAACATCTACCCAAGATTCACATCCACTACTGGGTTGAATTCCTCTTGAGGTCTATCACAAATAGGTCCAACACATATATCCTTATTTCAAAGGACATTTTGACAATAGTAGCTATCTATGCCAAGACATGGTGCACCCACTATCTGATTATACATTGCGCTTTCCTGAATTTTTTTATCTAAAAACAATCTCTTCTCGTCATGTTACAATTGACAAAGGGATTCTCTACGGCATGTAGAACATTTTTCCAATATGCAATATTCGAACATAGTATGCTTCTCCACCATTTGTTTAACTCTTTTTCGGTGTGTGATGTATGCTTGAATGCCTCTCTGCATGTCTGCCATCTCTTTGGGTTATTTAAAGGGTGCTAATGGAGGATCCCCTTCAGGAAAGAAAGGTTTCCCATCCATTGTTTTTAGATCTCAATTGAGTGTGACCAGATGGACTCCAAGATTGATGCTTTGAACTCCATGATGAGCTTGTTGTCTTTGACATATAATTTAAACATCTTTGGTTTGTTGATACCCATGATCTTGTGGTTACCATCTAGAAAGTTTGGTTCCAAAAAGGCCTTAAATTCATAGAATTCCTCGATAAGGTAAAAGTGAATGTGTTGGACTCCTCTTGGCATGTTCTGTAAGTGTCCATTATTTGTGGCAAAGAGAATGTATCCAATTTGCACAATGTTGTTGATAATCAGCCAAATGTCCCATCTATGTCTTCATGTGTGTGACCCACTAGAAGGAAACTCACATACACTGTGTTGAAAACCCTTCTAGTCAGCATGGATGAAAATGCAAACAATGTGTGATTTTTGTTGTCACTTGCAACATTATCTAGTTGCAAGTAGAGAGTTGGTGGTTGTTTTCTAAATGAATTTGAACAACTACTTACAATATTAGTTGTATATGCACCCTCATTTTTTCTATTTGTATTCCTTGCACTTGTCATATGCATAATTTTACAACAATGCATCATGTAATGGGTGTTTTTATGTCCCACTACTATATAACAAATCACCATACTAATCTATAAGTGGTTCTTCTAGCTTCCGGATACATAGTGCTAATGATGTTATTGTGAATTTTTCTCCTCACTCAACAAAAGGGAGACTAAAGTGCCCAAAACCCCCTTTTTCCCATGTGTCAACATACCAATCAAGGTGATGGGGAGATTAATAGCATTGCTTATTGATTTTCTTTTTGCCCGTCCTTGGTATTGCAGTTTTCATCTTGTCCATTTTGTCATGCACAATGCTCAAATAGCTATTAGGATTTTGTTTTGATTGCACTCTACATGCATAGTAAGTTGCACGACAACTTTGAATGTAATCATTGTGCCATTTATGGCATTGATCTATTTGTGCCAGTGTTTCGTACATGAGGTCATTACACGTTTTTCTTAAGCTCTGTGCACTCATCACATTTGGCGAAGAATTTTTTCTTGGTGATTGAAACATGAGAGAAATGATCTTGCCATATTTTGTTGAGATTTGATTATTACGTTTTAGGAAGCCCCAACAGATAAAGGCACTTGTTACACTTTTGTAGTATATAAGAAAAAATATAACATACAGGCATCAGTCTCATTGTTACTTTAGTACCATCTTGTCCCATTGAACGAGACATGTGTGGGGATATATCAGAATTCTTCTCCACCATTTTGGATATCAATGCAATAGTTGCAATAGTGTTTGGCATTTGTTTTTGTTTTCTTTTATTTCCATTTACTTCCCTCCTCTCGCCATTAATCTAAGATTATTTGTATCTTTAGTAGGTGATTTTGTAATTCCATGACATCTGTACCATGCATTCTGACATACATCCCTTCCACATAACTTCAATTTATCTATATTGTGTTCTGAATTTTGACCTTAATCACAATTGATAGCATTTGCAGTGAATTTATTAAGCATAAAGTTTTTTATGGCAAGTTCATTCATATCTAGAGTTAAATTCCAACTGTGATTGAAAGCACTTAGAGATAGATTAGAGAGACATCCTTCTTTGACACAAGGTTTTTCTTAACTTCAGATAAAAATTACTCTCTTGATTTTTCATAATTTTCCATTGCCATTGATGTACTAGATGGAGTAGAATTTACCTTTTGGCATTTTCAGAAGTTGTAACGTATTTTTATCAAGTTTTCATTACTACTACATATGGAGGATTCATATGAATTTGGGTATACCAATTGAGGCAATGGATATTCAAATGCACTCCACATTTCTACCGGTAACTCTTCTAGAATTTCTTTTAGCCTTACTTCCATAATGGAACCATCTTGATGGGTCAACTAGTTGGCAAGCCATTGGATGAGAGATCCTTCTGATATGGAGCAACCCTTGCAAAAAGCATAATTAATTTATCAACATGTACCCCAAATGTATTTCCATATAATTTTTTAAAGTGCACCATGTCTCCTTTACATACATTTGTAATTGTTGCTTCTGCAAAAAAATTGTGTTCTTTTGAACAAAAATGTATCAACTTGGCATTAACCCCTTAAACTTCAAATTGAAGTCATTGTTTGATGTGGCGGTTGTTTCTTGGAGTTTAGAATTTCCATTCACATGAAGTGAAATTCTTGTTTCTAGATAAACTAATTTTTTGATTGGCCAAACAACTTCGTTGTTGCGTTGTAGACTTGGATAGCAATCATTGCATGTAGTTATAATATTCTCCACAAAAACACCAAAGTGTGTGGGTCCCAACACCACTCCCGAAATCACATGTTTTTCTTATACCAGGATATAAACCCTTCATCTATGTCACCTTCTTTCTAAGGACACTTTTTTTAACACCACATAGGTTGTAGCAAATTCATCCATGTCTTTAGGAGTTGTGAAAAATGGCTATCACTGGTAGAATTCAAACCCTTGTCCTCATTAAATGTAACCTATGATTCACTACTCATGATGTTTTGAATGCCATCACCCCCCACATGTGAAACATTTGAAATCACATGCTTAATCATTTTCTTCCTTTCCCATGGGATAAATTATCCCTTGTTTTCAAAATCTTCAGGGTTTCACAATCATCAATTTTGTATGGTAGCCTCGCTCTGCCATTGAATACAATACTTATTGTGACAACGAATAAGATAGACCCCGTGTCTCTACAATGGAGTGTATATTTAGATGGATAAACTAGTCCCTCCACAAATTTCACACCTTTGGATGGTAAATCCACATGTGCTCCTTCAAAAACAAAGTTCTTTTTCAACTGTATCCACAAATAAAAATAGAAAATTAGTACAAAAAAAACTTAAATCTTTAACATTAGTGTGGAGAATTGAAATCACAATGAGAAAATAAAAATATACATCTTATATGAACATATTTAAAACCTCATTTAATCCAAATCTTTAAACATATAACAAATTTTTTACACCCTTTTGATCACGCCCGATGTGTGTATAATTTTATCCAAAACCACATAGTGTAGGGGAAAGATTAAGATTTGTATAATGCACACATTTTATTTTGTGCATTTAAATTTTATTGATAAATTATTTCCAAAAAAATAGGTACTTTTAGTACAAAAAAATTAATATTGGCCCTTGCTTGTGAATGAAAGAAGATTTTCGGGATAGTTGATGTGTCACCTTTTTATTGGCTACTTTGTACATGTGACTTGATTTTACTCATCTTAATGGCTACCTTTTTTATAAATTCTTAGTATAGAAGTTATAAATGTTGACTTTGATTTTTACAACTAGAGGTACTATACTACACATTACCACTCACAGTCATCGGGTTATGCACAGTCATCAACTTTTTTCCCTATGGATTTCAATAGTTGTATAACCTAATGGTCGTTGTGATGTAATTATTTTTTGACACACTAAAATGTAGATATTGACTAGAATGGGAGGCCAGACGATGGTGATCACACTTCAATGTACAATTTGGTGCAATTCCAAGTTTGAAAATTCACACTTGGAGGTGACAGTGATAGTTGATAGTAGAGCGAGAGAGTCGCGACCTCGTTCATCCACCAAGTTCGATTCATCACATGATGAAGTGTGATCCTTCGCAGATCGAAGAGTGATTCCTCGCACATCGAAGTGTGATCCCTCGTACTTGGCCTTATATTTAGGGCCATTAATATTGTGTCGAAGTAAATCGTTCATGTATTTAATTCTCTAATTGTATAGCTATGCTTATTTTATGGTATAGAGTTCAAGTTTTAGTCTTTATTTGATTAACAATGGTGGTATATGCTTTGATTCAATTATGTGTATTAATTATTTCTAAGATTTTTATATCCTACGTAATCTTTTAACAATATAAGTTTATTTTTAATAATTTAGACTTTATTTGATTAATGATGGTGGTATATGCTTTGTTTCAATTATGTGTATTTAATTGTTTCTAAGATTTTTATATCTTTGTTTTTAATAATTGTATATAATATTGAGTAGAAGTAACACATGCTACATAGTTTTTATTAATAATTCTCAATATTAAATTTTGAAATTAAGTCTAAAACAATGTCGAATTGTACTTTTCATACATTAAAAATTATGTTATAAAAATTATTGCCATGTGTATAATTTTATCCATAAACCTCATAATGTAGGGGAAAGATTAATATTTTTATAATACAATAACAATTACACTTTTTGTAAGGTCAAATGTTACATAATTAATATTGCGCTTCCCTAAACATTAAATGGCCATTAAACCGTGTAATGTAAAATTCGCCACTTGAGAGTATGTTTTTATTTTTGTACTACATTTAATATTAAGTGGTACAATATTAAATTTTAATCCACACAAACTCTGCTAACATCTGTATTTAATGTAATAAAATGGAAAATTGTATACTCATTTCAAGGTGACCACACCAAAACAAGGAGCACATACACAAATGGGGAAGAACAGAGTTACAAAAATTAAAAGAGGTAAAGCATTGTTATTTTATTTTAAATAATTTTAGTTTATACACCCATTTCACAGTGATTATAAATATTGCATTTGTTAGTAGGTAATTAACCAATTTTCAATGGTTCTCCACATGTTTTGATTATGTGATTTTACAGAGCGCAAGACCCCTTGTATATTTATTTTTAGAAAATGGAAAATGAAATTAAGTTTAGATAAAAGATGGAGTACATAAATTGTTTTTTTGTGATTTTTATTGTAACTAATAAATTTACAGGACATGGAAATATCACCATTTTCCTTGTTTTCACATTTTGAATCACAAATTTTCAAATCAACTCCAAGAAACTATGCAGACAATATGGTTTTTTTAACACAACTAAGAAACTTCCATGTAAAGGACTTATGCGTGCAAAACTTAGATGGAAATAGTCTCAAAATTTCAAGAGAATACAAGTGGCGCACAGAAATTGGGTCCTTGCATTCCACATTCACAAATCGATCTAAATTCTCCATATATTGTTGATGATGTTGATGATTCAAAATTAGAAGAAACATTTTCAATAACCCATGCATATGAAAGAGATAAAAATAAAGAGGAGCTGATGAAAGAATACAAAGAAGAGTTGTGGTTAGAATCTGATGTGAAAACATTTATTTCAAAATATGAAGAGGTGTATGAACATTTAAACCATGGATATATCAGCAAGAAACATTGGGATAATATAGCAGATGCTTTGAATGAAGTCTATGGAAAAACATTCAGAGGAAGCAATGCAAATACAAGATGAACGGGTTGAAGAAAACCCTCAAGAAGGAGAAACAATTGGAAAACACAACATTGCCAACACAATCAACATGGAATTTCTATGAAGATATAGATCACATTACATAGAAAACACACAAGGTTATTGGTTTTAATGGAAAATAGAGGGTTAATACAACCACTTATACTTCTGAAAAGACACGAGAGGGAAATCAAAAATCCCTTCTATCAACATTGAAAATTTGGAAGGAGCAAAGATAGAAACCCCTTTGAATAAAAATGGAATTCAGAGAAAATATGTGAAGAGAAAAAGAAACTCTTATGGAGATTTGAAAGAGGTAATCGAAAATAGCATGCATCTATTGTGTCAGACATTGAAATAAATTGAGCAGGAAGGCTTCAACAGAGCGTGAAAGAATGGAACAAGAGAGAAAGCTAATGGAGAAAATATTGGATGTATAACTTGTTTACAACTTCAAGTCGCAACAAAATAATATTTAAACCTAAGTAATATCTAAAGATATTGCTTGTGTAACAAAATAATTTTAAAATGATGTTGGTAAACATGTATATTTTTGTTGAGGACAATATGATAATTAAATATATGAGACATAAATTGAACCACATATCACTGGTAGTATAGTCAAAGTATGGAATACTTATATACTCTCTATGTAATTTATAGACGATAATATTGCCAATTTGCATGGTTTTATTTTGTTAATAATGTTGATAATTTTGAATTAATGGTGGCACGTGTAACACTCTTTATTTTTGGTCATTCGCTTTTCTTTCTTTTCACTTCATTTTTTTGAGTTTTTGGTCTAGTGCGAGTATGGTCTTTCTGGGGTTCCCTTTTATCGTTTTATGCGGGAGAGAATGGAAATGGCCTTTGCTTCAGCCATCTCCTACAGGAGGCTTCAATAAGTGTTATGCTACGGTTATGTGCTCGAGGATGAGGCTATAAAACGTGTTTTGGGTGATTCTTACATGCAGGATACTAGTAGGGCCAAAGTCAACTCAAAAATTGCATCGGCTTTCATTTCCAATTGCCTTTTACTCCATTCGGTCAAGATGGATGTTGTGGAATTTCTGGAATTCTTTATTTACCCTATTCATCGTGTCAGTTTTTGAGTTAAATTGGTCCAGTGTAGCATCCTTGACCCTCTAATTTGGGTGGAGGAGGTGGATAAATAGGAAATTGGCTTAGGGTGCGGGGTTGATTGGCTCGGTCAGTGGTATAGGGAGTTTCTCCTACATGCTGAGGTTATTCATGTTCTATTCTGGCATGGTGGCTGGACCCTAGCATACTGCCACCTATGGATCTCTCTAATGCTTGTTTTCCTATAGACTCGTCCATTGACCACCTTAATGAGTTTCGAGAAAATGTCAGGGTGGATTTTGTTGGGTAAGACCAAACAACAGATTGGCATGTTTTTGCAATGGTGATCAAGGCATGGAGGGAGGCGGGGGTGATGCATCATACGTGGCACTTGGAGCTACGGGTGGGGTAGCGCATGGGTCTCCATTTCCAAGGGTGGTGGTTCTTTCGGATGAGGAGTAATTATTCTTCCTTGCTGGTTTTTTTGGTGTTTTGGTCTTGTGCTCTCGGTGTCTTGTTGTTCCTTTTTCACTGGTGTTTCATTCTTCTCCATTCGGGCCATTTTTGGGGCCTTTTGTTTTCATTTTTTTATTTTAGTTTGGTATGTGTTTGTAAGTTCCATTAAACTCAACAATGTAAAGTTCGTGCGATATTCAAAATATGATAATTCAATATGTGAGACATCAATTGAACCACATATCATTTGTAGCATAGTCAAAGTATGGAATACTTATATACTCACTATGTAATTTAAAGATGATAAAATTGACTTTGAGCATATTGTTCTTTTGTTTATATTATTATTAATATTGATAGTTTTTTCGTGTGGCATATATGGTTAATATAATGGTTCCCCTAAAATTAATTAGTCATTAACTCGAACAAAGTAAATCTCGTGTGATATTCAAAATATGTGTGTCATTTGATAGCCATTAAATATAAAGTAAATTAATGGTATTCATGTGTCTTTTATAATTTGTGTGCCGAAGAAAGTGGTGATTGGAAGTTTCCATTCCATATTAATTATAGATTGTCATTCATTAGTATATTTCAAGGACACTTAAATTTTTGAAGCTTTGTGCGAGAACATTGGTGTAAGGGAAAAACTCCATAAGCGTAATAATTCATTGGAAAACAATATCACGGATCAATTGGAAAAAATTTGAGCATGGTTTTTTTGTGAAGGTGTCAAAAATTGGTATGCATTATCACCTTTGCTCCTTCCAAATTTTTGAAATTCTATGTATGTAGAATATTATGTAGCCTTTTCAACGAAACCCTAATTTATCTACTTCTAGTAGTCGAATATGTTTATTCTTTAACGCTCTTTGATAAACACTTCAAAACTAATAGGTTTTGACATCATTTTTGTCATTCTTTTTTCTGATCCTTAAATGATTTGCTAAATATGTGTGTACCCCGCTTGCGAGTAATGTAAAACATGTTATGGGTATTTTTTGCAAGAGGACTGAGAAATGATTCGTAAAATACCTGAGATGGACATCAATGATTATTGGAAGTGAACAAAATGGGTGTTGCTAAAAAGGCTAAGGAAAATAGATTTTGCTCAGTTAGGGTTGTTAATCATTTAGGGATTTTGGACCATTAGTGACCGATTTCTATAGAAATTTCATTTTAAATTAAATTGTAGTAATGAAATAATGATAGTAACTTCCAATAGATGAAATAGTAATAGTAACACAAATAATTGTTTTCTTGTTTATAGTAATTGTTTGATTACATAAGGAAATTGTTGGAAATAATTGTTTTAAAAATGTATATGTGACTCCCCTGAAGAAAAAAATGCGATAGTTCCGTTTGTGTAGGTTCCTCTTTGAAAACGAGTGAATCGGGGAATTATAAAACCTACTATTTGAGAAGTTAGGCTAAAAAATTCCAAATAATTTTTCACTTAAGTGATAGTTCTGGAAAGACATGTACAACATTTATAGATTAAAATTATAGGCTTTGGTTGTTTTAGTTAAATTAGCTAATGATATATCAACAATAAAAATTATAAGATGTCATTTCTTTTCTTTCTTAATGTGACAATAAGCATATGAAAATAGGGAGATGTGATATCATGAAAAATTATGAGGTTTAATAACAAGGGAGATTATACATAGGGTTCGAGTCTGTATTTTCATACTAACACTACAAAGAGTGTGTTCATTATATTTATTAGAATTATACCATGGCCTTTGAGACTTCATTTACTAACTAATTATAGATCACCATCTCTTTTGAGATTTCATTTATAATTAAAATGTGGAATTTTTATCTTCCTTTCAATAAATTATAGTAAATAGTATGAGAACTAGTTAAGGCTTGATCCCTCACGAGGGTATCTAGTGCAACACTTGGCTCAAAAAAATTGTGGAAAAAACTAATGAGAGATAAGCAATGTGTGACCCCTGAAGAAAACATGTAATGTAACTCTTTTCTTAGTTCAATAATAGATGTCTAGTGAATGATGCCTTGCGAACACTAAGTTTAAAATATTTTGTCGATGCTGATCATAATGACTGCTAAGCTTGTAAATATTTTGTTGTGGTTGACCTTAGAGACTGCTAGGAACAAAATTTCGTATGTGTTGACTACTCATTGTGATATTTAATGACCTAGGAGATTATACAATTATAATTAATTAAAGAGACATCCATTGAATGGTGTTTTTCTAACACTAAGTTCAAAATATTTTATCCAAGGGGATGTTATTGACCACTAAGATTTATATAGTTTCTTGTTAATGCATTAGTAGTTTTCTTGTTAATGATTCCTAGTGACCGCTAAGCTATAGGTATATCCTTGGGGCTGATCATAGTAATAGGAAGGATAAGAAGCACGTATTTATTTGTTAATGATTCCTATACACCGTTAAGCTCCAAAAAATATGTTGTGGCTGACCCTAACGACCACTAGGATAAGAAATACTTATTTCTGTACCCCTCAATAGTGATCGGATTTGCATTTTTTTCATTACAATAACTATTGTTCTTTGAAATAAGCCTAGATACGCATAAGGTTTTAATAGGTCATTGTGGCTGAACATAGCGACCACTAAGATCAACACTACGTATATCTTGACCCCACTAGATTCAAAGAATGTAGAAATTTTTCTCATTCTAATAATAGTTATCCTGTGAATAAAATCCTAGACACGGCTAATCTCTAAATATTTCATTGTTGATCAACTTAGCGATCTGCTAGGATCTAAACTACATAAGACTTGAAGCCTCAAGAGTGCTTGTATTGATAGAACTTTCTCATTGCATTAATATTTTTATTGGAGTGATGCCTAGCGAATGCCATGGTTAAAAAAACATATATCTTGACCCCTAAGTGGTGTTTATACAATAGTGCTTTGGTCATTCCATTAATAGTATGTCTAGTGAATGATGTCTAACAATGAGATGTATTCATGATCCTGCAATGAACTAATCAGACATAAGTAAATGTTGATCCCTTACGTATACATGTAATACAACAATTTTCTTAAGTCAATGATATATGTCCATTGAATGGTGTTTTTCTAACCCTAATCTCTAAATATTTTGTCAAGGTGGATGTTATTGACCATTAAGCTTTGTATATTTTCTTGTTAATGCATTAGTAGTTTTCCATTAATGATGCCTAGCGACCGCTAAGCTATAGGTATATCGTTGTGGTTGATCGTAGTAACAACTACGATAAGAAGTATGTATTTATTTGTTAATGATTATTATAAACCATTAAGCTCTAAAAAATATGTTGTGGTAACTCTAGCGATCACTAGGATCTGAAATACTTGTGTCTGTACCCCTCAGTAGTGCAAGGATTGGTGTTATTTTCTCATCACAATAATATTTGGGATTTGAAATAAGCCTAGATATGGCGAATCTCTAAATAATTCATTGTGGCTGAACATAGTGACTGCTAAGATCAACACAACATATATCTTGACACCCCACTAGTTCAAAGATTGGAGAAAAAAATTCATTCTTATAATAGTTGTCCGGTGGATAATACATAGATACGGCCAATCTCTAAATATTTCATTATGGTTGAACATAGCCATCGCTAGGATCTAAACTACGTAAGTCCTGAAGCCTCAAGATTACTTCTATTGACACACTTAGATCAGACTTAGATCTACGAAATGTGGATGGTTGTCATACAATGGATAATCCTTCCAAAATATGTTACATGTGAATTGTCAAGAATAATTTTGCATAGTTTCTAAACTTAGCGATCCACAGTTGAATAGATAGTGATTACAATAGAAAATGTTAATGATAGGAGCCCAATGGATGCTAAGATATACTAGTAATGGAGCTTAGTGGTCGCTAAGCTAGAGAAATTCTTGATCCCTCTTGATGGAAAGTAGTGCAATAATTGGCTCCACTAGGTAATGTGTGGCTAACTTGATACAATTATAGTCATTGACAATTACAATCGTTCTAAAGTTGTATAACCAGTGATTGCTACGACAAGAGGTAATGAAAGTATCTCTCTTTTTAAATTAAGAACCAGAAAATCCTAGCAGTCTTTAAGTCATTCCTTTCAATTAGTAATGGAGTTTCATGGCTGCGAAGCATTTTCTTTGATATGAACGGATGTGAATTATGGCATACTCCAATGCTCGATTTCAAATAAAAATAGTTAGGTATTTGGGGGTCCTACATTATTCTTTGCAAAATGTGTTATGGGACAACTAAACATTTTTTTGTTTAACAAATTCTGCTTGGCGACCATTAGACCCATTATTGTGTTTTGTTTCTTGCACACTCTTTTCAAAATTCAAAAAATTAAATCTTAATGTCCTTTACACTAGTCCATTAAGTCCTGAAGCCTCAAGATTGCTTCTATTGACAGACTTAGATCAGACTTAGATCTACGCAATGTGGATGGTTATCATACAATGGATAATCCTTCCAAAATATGTTGCGTGAGAATTTTCAAGAACAATTTTGCATAGTTTCTGAACTTAGCAATCCACATTTGAATAGATAGTGATTACAATGGAAAATTTTAATGATAGGATCCTAGCGGCTGCTAAGCTAGAGAAAGTCTTGATCCCTCTCGATGGAAATTAGTGAAACAATTTTCTCCACTAGGTAACGTGTGGCTAACTTGATACAATTATAGTCATTGAAAATTACAATCGTTCTAAAGTTGTCAACTACCGATTGCTATGATAAGAGGTGATGAAAGTATCTCTCTTTTAAATTAAGAACTAGAAAATCCTAGTGGTCTTTAAGTCATTCCTTTAAATTAGTAATGTATTTTTGTGGCTACGAAGCGTTTTCTTTGATATGAATAGATGTGAATTACGACATAATGCAATGCTCAATTTCAAATAAAATTAATTAGGTATTTAAGGGTCCTACGTTATTATTTGCAAAATGTGTTATGGGACAACTAAACATTTTTTTGTTTAACAAATTCTACTTAGCAACTGGACCCATTATTGTGTTTTGTTTCTCACACTCTTTTCAAAATTTGAAAAATTAAATCTTAATGGCCTTTACGCTAGTCCATTAAATTGGTGTTAATTACCAACAAGTAATGTTAAAATTGTCCATTCATATGTCGACTTAAATCCTCACTCTCGCTAACATCTATGTTTTCAAACTTTCCTTTCATGTTATCTACACAATGTGGATGGTTTTTAAACAATGGATAATCCTTCCAAAATATGTTATGTGTTAAATTTCATGAACAATTTTACATAGTTTCTGAGCTTAACAATCGCTAGGATCTTAACTACGTAAGTCTTGAAGCCTCAAGAGTTCTTGTATTGATAGACTTAGATCTTTGCATTAATATTTTTACTACCGTGACACCTAGCGAACACCACGGCTAAAACTACATATATCTTGAACCCTCAGTGGTGCATGTACAACCATGCTTTGCTCATTACATTAATAGTAAGTCTATGAATAATGCCTAATGACCGCTAAGATCTAAATATTTAGTAATTTCTAACTCTGGAAACCACTAGGATTAACACTTCTTTCATTTATTTGGAAATTATTTTCTAATCTTACCTAATATTCATTATAAGGGACATATGAATGTTGCCGTAAAATCAATTTCATCATTTGTCTCAGAATTTGTTTCGTTAATGATGTATGCAACATTCATGGCCCTTAAATTTTTCAACATGGTAAGAGAGTGGGAAATGGCGATGGTAGATACTTTTTATATTCCAATGATAACAAAAAAGTAATAAGAGATACCATGTTCGATCCAATAACCTTAGATGACGAATTTCAGCATTACTCAGCTCTATATTCCACAGTTTAGAATGAAAGTGTTGATGTTGATGTTGTAGACATAATGAGTATACCGAAGAGAAAGATCTATGGTTCCGAGACGTAAGGGTGATAAAAAGATCTGGCCTCCATTTAATTGTTGCTAAACTAGAGGTGCTTCCATTTCCATATTTGTTCACTTCCTATCTATTTCATGCCAAGTCCAAGGATTTGTCATTATTTTCTAAATCAGGGAAAAGAGAATAGGTTTGTTTGTTAGGAATGCATACAAAATTTATTATAAACTTCCAGAGCCAGATTTCTTGTATAACTCAGACATAGTCGAGTCCTAGATGGCAAAAAGGAGAGTAAGAAATGTTTTGTAGAGTTGGGAATTTGACCTAATGCATAATATGGATGTCTTGGCTAGATTTCCTGCATAGCTGAAAACCTAGGCAGTCATGAGATAAATCTCCCTCATTTACCGGTGAGGCTCCCGTGTATGATTTGTCAATAAAATATGCTAGTATCTATTTTGGGGTTTTACTTTAACCATGCAGCTCATGAACCATAGTTGTATAGTTTTGCAGCAAGTAAGCAGTTGTTAAAGAAAGGAAATATCTAAAGAAGAAGGAAATAATATAAAACACAGGGAAGAAATAGGGAAGATGTGCAACCCAATCAATAGATTACAGAGTTGATTGCATGCACATAGACATAACCAATAGATATTAACACGAATTATAAGCAAAGGAAACTTTAGATCTAGATCTAAAATAACCCAAAGTTTATAAGTAGATCTGAGATAAAAAGTTAGAAACAAAATGCACCGTGACACAAAGTTCTCCAAAAATATGCTCCTTTCTATTCCTTTGCTTCAAATAGCTATCAGGGATTTCAACACAAAGTCTGGAATACAAGAATGTTGCTTACAAATTCGATCCTTAACCCAAAGGTTCTTCTTCTACTTATAGAATGTAGAAGGGAAAATACAAATGGGAAACTCAACTGAACTAGAACATAAACAAAAAGTAAAGATAACATCTGGCAATCATCCCCTCTAATTCCTCTTCAAGTGACATGCATCCGGGTCCATATTCAAACTTATACACATCTGTCACTTAACTAATAGAATCGTTCCACATAACTTAAAGTAATGGTTTCAAAACCAATAACTTTAAAGTTTTACAATTACATCCGAGAACGTGGAAAATAGAAGAAGAAAGACACGCCAGCTGTAACATCTACATCTTCTTTTTGTTTTGATACTGAATATACTTGTCGAACATGTAATTCAACATCTTCCCATCTATCTTAGCCACAGCTTCCTTTTCTATCCTGAATTGCAGCAAGCCTTCGTTCAATACCCTGATACATGCTTCCACATCCTCTAAGCTAGGCCCGAACTTCTCAATATCTGATTGTAGTGCCACCAGTTTACTGATGGAATTCATCATGAAAGGCCTAACAACTCCATCAATTCTCCCTTACACCATCGAAGTGATCCTTCCAGGAATTAGGAGCTTTGCTTAGAATGGTCCTTGTGTATGAAGTAACGTTCCCGACCACTTCCTCATTGGTGAAAGAAATGACATTGTCTGGTAAAGATGATGCCATACTCTCAAGTTCCTGCATCCTTTTCAACATAATTTTACAGATCTCCAAATGGAAAGATACTGCAAACTCAAGTTGCTTTCCCTTCTCAACTCGATCCACAGCCGCACAATCTGTTCCGCAACCAACACCTCTCTCGAAAGCTTATTATTTCGACCAAAGTACTTTGGTTATTCTCAACAACTATGTTCATGTCTATCATGGTTTTCACCAGATTGCTTGATTGATCGATGCATATTTCATAACCTTTAGGTGGGCTGGCACCTCTCCGAGTTATACAAAATCTTGACGAATGATCAAACTTTTCCATTCATCGATAGCTTTAACCTGGTTACTTGCATCTTCCACTTCCTGCATCAGATGATCACTCACTTGCTTTTGTGCTGAAATGGGCTGAGTAGAAGATTTAGTAACCTTGGCAATGATCTCACACAACTAAGATACCTGCTTCTGAAGTTCAACTTTCTCCACCTTTTCTTTTTCAAGCCTAAGGAATAGAGCATCTATCAATGTCTGTGTGTCCTGCTTCAATCCTTCTATGGTGGCTTGACCTATGGGTACTTTGGTTACTGTTATATCTTCTGTCGTGAGCTCATCCTTCTTCCTTCCTTCTGCTGGAACTGACACCTTGGCAAAATTCTACCCCGACTCTTCAATGATCAACCTTAAAGTTACCTTAACAAATTTATGTTGTCTATCTTTTCCACCTAGATTCAGGAGCAAATTCTGAGTAAGTCATGTTCCTCCAAGTTGATTTCTTCTCTAGCCTCTAAAACCAACTGCAAAGCCAACCATTCTAATAAATTGCTTCATAGAGAATGAGAAGTTTCGAGTGTATCACTATCTCACGCTATGCTTCCTCTCCATCCGATCTTTAACACGATGTTGTGGCTTGTCATCCTTTGAATTATCCAAAGACAAAGCTCTTTCAAATTTTACCATCTGCAGCTTCAACGTTTCTTTAGGAAGAGGTGTTGAACGGAGTGGCTGAGGAGAAAAGATGAATGTTTCCAGATTCAACGGAGGAATGGCAATATCTTGTTGAGGTGCGACAGTCGGTGAAGTACTTGATGCTGGAGAAGTCGGAACTAACACCATAGCAGTAGAAGTGATCTTCTCCTTCGAATGAGACCTTCTCTGCACTTTAATATTTTTAGGCCTTCTACTACTTTCTCCTTCGTGCTTCCTCTTGAGGGAATCTCCTGTGCCAAAGTTTCCCATGATTTGATTCATCAATGCTTCATCAAGGAAATATCCCTTCGTCAGCAACCAGTTTGAAGTATTGACCAGAACGGCGGCAGACCTTTCCTCGATCGTATGGCAGCCACCTACGCTCTCCTGAAGTACAACTCTATCTCCTCCCATATGATGGTATGTGTCAAGTAACATAGGCCTATCATCTTTAAGATCCACAGTATCCATGCTAATCCAAAGTCAAACACTTGCCATGTTAATAACCTGTTGAAATCTTTCTTTCTAACCTCGTACTCATTTCTACACTTCATCCAGAAATCTTCCAATGAAGGCACATGCATGTATTCTGGGAGATTGTCTTCCTTGCCACTCCAAATGGATCGAAGTTCAGCCATGCTGGGAAGAACTCTTTCTCATACTCAAAGAACATTTCCGCTTCAATTCCTTGGGCTTTATGAATACTCTGGCAGCTGTAATGGCCCATAGTGATCTATAAGAATCCTGTAGACTTGTGTCGTTTCGACTGTAGGTCATGCATCTCCACGAGTTGTCTGCTCAACTCCATGATGACCAATCTATCACTTGGGTATCTGGGCAACTTAACTGGTTCTCCCAAAAGTGGTGACCCTAAGGTATGTAAAATCTGCAAACTGGATGAAGATACTGCCAATCCTGACACAACTTCCCACACTTCCTTGCTCACCCTGTTGGCCTTTAGATCGTCGTCCATCCTGTAAATGAATCTGTAGAAGAATCCATCATTGACCACCTTGTAATATTTATTGCATGCGGGTACAGTAAGTTGTGGGTAGCACTCAAAAATAGGGTCCTTGGAAAGAACACCACATCTATCTAGCTTGGAGAAGACACCCTGTGAAGCTACTGCATAAACCAAATATGAAGTCATTTTGAAGCTATAAGTATGCCTCACATTCTAGAGCTGCTCACCAATGTTGTCACTAATGATTTCTAACCAATTGATTATTGAATCTGCTTTGTTGATTTCAATGGTCCTAATGAAATCATACATCCATGCGTGGAAGTTGTGAGCGTTCGCTTTGCCATTTATCCTACATAACAATTTGGCAATATCATCCACCTCTTGTACCAGATTAGATCATGGAAGAGTTCTTGGGAACTTGGAAGGAGATCTGGGATTCTTCATGTATTTGTTGTTCATTATGCCCACACAGTCAACTTTATGCTTTTCCCATCTATTATCAACATCTTGTATGCTAATAGTAGTCACCACCTATCGTGCGAAATATTCGACAATAATTGATGAACCGTGTGTCCAAATTTTTCCCATTATTGTCTTCCCTGCAGCATCTTGGACTGATCTGGATAATGGATGATAATACCTAGTACACTCCATGACGAATTCTAGAAATTGGCCTATGAATGGAAATGATGCAACTTGAATGATTCCACTACTTTTGATTACACGCATGAGGGAAGTCTTCAATATGGGTTGCACTTTTTGACATGAAGGGGGTTGCATTAAATAAATTATATTTATTTAATTTTAGAATTCTATTTCTAAATTCTTCTTTGTTGACTTTTCTCCATGCTTGGGCGCCAAATTTGGAAAAGAATTTAATTAATTAATACCATTAAAGCTGCCCTTCTATTCCAAAAGGGGTCGCACTTTTTGGCTTAGCCCATTTCTATTTTTAAAAGCTAATTTTCAATGGGATTATTTACCCTGCACCGCAGCTCCAAAAATCCCATGATCCACTTAAGTTGTTTGACTTTCATAATGGGATTATTTACCCTGCAAGGCAGGTAAGAAAATCCCATCAATGCCTTAAGTGATTTTCTTTTATTTCACAATGGGAATTTTCACCCTGCAAGGCAGGTAAGAAATTCTCGCCTGCCTGCTGCCTCTAATTTTCCCATTGTGATTTAAGTGGTGTTGCTTCCATGGGAAAAAGTACCTTGTTAGGCAGGTACAAAATTCTCACCTACCTGCTACTACCAAAATCTCAAATCTTCTTTTCCCAAAAATGTGACCTGCCATGAAAAAGCTTTTTCGTGCATGACTTCGTCTTTTCAGAGAGAACCAGACCTCCTATGACAAATTCCTTCTGGCATAACATCCATAGGTGATCTCCAGATACTCCAGAAAGAAATCAAATTAAACTGCAAAGGAATTGACCTAGAGAAATTTCATAGAAAACAAAACGGAAAATACCAAAAACGCAAAATGTTGTCAGAAGTCATAGATAAAGTCCAGGATTCATTCCTGGTTAAAACCCTACTGGTATATGGGAATATTGACATGTAAGACCACAACAGGGTTAAACCAGAGCACAATTTGCCTCAAACGGGGCTCAGAATAATTAAATAAAAATTTCCCACAGGCAAACCCTAATGATAGAATATAACGATTTTGGGCATCTGGGTATTTGGCAAAATTGGCTAATATGACTCCATGGGAATATCTCGACACAATACAGACACTTTCTGGCAATAAAAACACAAAATGACCCATTATTTTAAAAGTATGAAATTTTTACATGGGGTAGTCTTAGATTTTAGGGTGAAATCTGGGACGCCAAGATGATTCTAAGTTGTCTAAAATCCTTATTAAAAGGTTTAGACTAGGAGTCTGCATTGGCATGGCACTCATGAATAGGATATATGGAAATTCATCAATCTCTAAGGTGGATGTTTCCTGGATCCCGTTACTTTCTTTTATTATTGATGAAGACAAGATTCCCTCCTTAGGTCAGGTGCTTTGTTCCAATTTAATGACACAAAGAAATAATTTTGTCGACCATGGGAAAACATTTTACATGGCTTCCTATCTTCTTGATGTTGTCATTGGTGTTCTCAATTGTCCAAATTTTTGTCAATTCTAGTCTCCTTCGAGCCCTTTGAGGGTAAATGAGAAATATTCAGACTTGTATGCCCATTGTTTCAGATCACATATTCAAGATATATGCACTTATTTATATCCTTCTCTCTACCAACAATTACATGAAACGGTGCCACCGAGAATATCTGATGCCATCCTCACTTCCATAAGGAATATGGGAGTCATATTCTTCTATCCGAATATACAGTTATCATGATCGAGGGCTCCTTACACCTCCTTTTCAGTTGCCATATTATGTTCTAGAAAAATTGGTAGTACAAGAGGTTACATATCATATTTGCAATGGTATTGCTTTAAAGTGTAAGGAGAAGAAGCTTAAAACACATCCCTCCTTCCCAATCTTTATGGGATGTAGAATGTTTAATAGGTGGCCCAATTTGAAGGTTGCCTCGGCCCATAGAAATTCATTTCATCTCCCCGAACACCCTTTAAGGCAATATGATAGATAGAATACAATTGTTTGGCATCTTAATTCCCTTAAAGGACAGTTAAATATATTGTATGCTCACGTACATGATGATAATGACTGGTATGGATTACCCAAACACAAGATATCCTTGTTCAAAAAAATATGAAGGAGTCAGGGGTGGTTCCACCTCCGAGAGCAATTATTAAAAAGGAGGTTACGAAGAGAAAGCAAGATTTGTATTCAGAACATTCAAAACAACCTTGTGCTCCCTTATCTCCACCAAATGAATCTAGATCTGAGTTTTAATAATTCTTGTCTGAATAATATAAAGCTCTAGCCAGTGAATCCCCCATGCAACCATCTCAATCTTCTCCCTCCACTTCACAACAAGAGAGAAACGATTGGGCAAAGAAACTTCGTACTTGCCTACAAAGGACATCCAGATTGGGCGGCACAAGAAGATCCCTTAGTGAACATTGAATTCAATCCAAGGACAAGAACCTTGAAAAGGGTAACAAAAAAGAAGATGTCAACACAACAAGCCATCATTTGGCATGAAACTTTAGAATACCTCTTCACTCTTACAAAGAAAAGGAAAGCCAAAGGATCCCATGTGGTGTAATATGAGGAAGATCCAAAATCCTTTATAAGGGCCACAAAAAAAAAGTAGTCGTAGAACTAGTGAGGGGAGTACATGCCAAATATATAAAGCTTCAAACTCAATTAAAGGCCACAGTTCCTCCCGATAGATTTCGATGTAGAAGAGGCATTGTATGGCTTGTACAATAATATAAAGAATTACATTTGTGCAAAGAAGGAGGTAGAAGAGGGCTTGGAAAAAATGAAAAACTCATTACAAGAGTGACGTCATTGCATAAAACATTAACACATATGAGGTAGGTCATTAACAAAGGAATTTGTAAAGACTGTCATCACCAATCCAAAGACTATGATAATTCTTCACCGGAACTCCTCGTGCTATGATTATTTACTAATGCCTGACCTTTAGTTTGGTGGATGTAATCTGGAAACAAAACAACAACCGAACACAAGAATACCATCGACTATGATAAGACGGGATGATGAAAAATCTGAAATATCAAAGTAAATTATAATATTAACATGAAATTGTTACAATCTCACCCATGAGGTACTTCAGCAAGACTATGGGAGAAACTTTACAATTACTCCTCTTGATGGCTTCTTCAACACACCTTTAACTGATGGCTTCCTTTGCACATTTCCTACAATATTTCTCACTACTTCTTTCTATGCTAAATGAGGGGGGTGGCCTCTCTATTTATAGAACTTCTAGGCTTATCCATCCTATCTCTAAGATAGGATAAGAAATCCACTCTGACGAATCATATTCCATACCTTAACTCTTATCTCGTACATGTGTAAGCTTATCTCTTAAGATAAGATAAACCTTATCATTTTACATGGGTTCCACATTTTTAGACTTTTTACAAATAAAATACACAAAATATTTATGACCTCACTCCTTGTCCTTATTACCAATATAATATTTCTAATTCTTAATCATGTAGACCCTACTTCTCTAATTACCCAAACTTTGACATTTTAACATTACTGGACCACTTACGACAAATATTTACTTTTTACAACATTCTTATTGTACTTTGACTGTTACCGTACTCCACATTATTGGCAACACCGTACTGACGGCGCCGTTATCTTCTATCAGACGCTACTACTAATTATACTTAACAACATCCTATTCCTAATACATACATTAATGAAATAGAAATTATGGAGGAAAATTTTAGTGTCGACAGACCCTACAATTATGACCATGGACAATATTGGTATATGTCAGACATATGCTAATTATACAAAGCAAAGACGAGGGAATGGAATGAACAGGTAAGAAAAATCTCTTTGTAGTTTGATGACATTATTTCTATAGGAAATCATGTTTTCATATAAGCTTTGGTCATGGAAATATTTAAAGGAAACCATGCATTGGTTTCTGATGAAGAGTTCGTGACATCCCTTCAACAATTCATGGTTAATTTTCAAAGGAGAATAACTGAGGTGAACAAAGGAGAAACTTCACATGTCATTGAGATTGTTTCCAAAACAAGGGAAAAAAATACAAAAAAATAGAGACTGAAGGAAATTTCCAAAAATCATATGGTAGTCAAAAGGATTTGCTTGACAAGTCTTGTGTGCTATATAGAATCATGATTCTGGATATGGATAAGATAAAAAGAGATTCTCATATTTGTAAAAAATATTTTGAGGATGTAGGATAACGAGATGATAAAACAGGTCTGAAAGAGGGAAACAAACCCAAGAATAAACTATACCCATGGTCTCGGTTCCATAGTAACCCATAGTTAAGGAAACAATCATTCCTACGTTCTCGGATCAACAGTGTTGGTATCTAAATTTGTTCTCCCTTTCAAGCTGAGAAACATCACAGATTTGGCACGGAGCTTAGAGACAGATAGATCATAATGTGTGTCATTTTGTAGTCAGGGATGAGATCTAACTGGCCCTTTGTCACTCAGATTTGTGGAGAGATGGATAACACCTTCAAGAGGATTTGACCTGTCCTCACTACTTTAGGTCGTGCCTTTCGACTAGGGTGAGAGGACCCTTAGTGTAACCTTTGTTTGATGAAGGAGATGGAGATATCCTTCTTTTTCACAAATTTTATGAAGAAAAACTTGGGAAAGTATAGTCAATACTCCATAATTTAACTCTCAAGAGTTGTCACTTCTAAAAGATGGAGATACTTTCAAAATAAGGCTAAGGTTACTAAAGACATTATTAAATCCTGATTGTTCTGCATATTTTAGTAAATAGATTTTGTTCCTTTGTGGATATACAGGGAAAACAGGGGTAGTTTAGGATGGATTCATGGTTTTGAATGATTTTGGTGGGAGATTAAGTAGGATAAAGTTGATTATACCAAATCTTTGAGAAACTTCACAACAATGGACAACTCAACAACAAAAAACTTCGTAATAGTTAAGGCGTTTCTTCAACCGTAAGGTGTGCTTGAAAGGAAGCCCGAGATCAACATGTTTTCACACAATCTTTGAGAATCTAACACGAAGGCTTGAGTTAAAAGACTCAATTAAACACCAAAATCTCTAATCAATCATGCCTAAGGTACACCCAAAGACTTACAAACAATCTTTATCAAAAAATGACAGTGAAGTGATTTTAAATTTGTTTATCTCATCACAAGATGAAGGATCTTCTTGAAATGAAATTGTAAATACCACTAAACTATCACAGGGATGAGATCATGTGTGATTTCACAAAGATTTCAATGTAAGATTGCAATAGGAACAAGAAAAACTACTTGTAGACATTTTGAAACAAAGCAGACACTAATTGCTCCAAGATTGACACAAATTAATTTCAAAATTACTTAGATTCATCAGCAGGGGAAAGCTTCCAGAGAAATATCAGTGCTCATTAATGGCTATACATCTGTAACCAATTTGACATGATAGAAAATCTAACACAAAAGAAATTAACAGTTATCTCGGATTGGTCTCTCAAGAAGACGGATTTTCTCAAATTTTCTCTTAAGAATTCAACCCCTAACCCTTTGTAAGAGTATTCTCATTGCATTTATACATTTCACTCACTCAAATTTTCCCCCCAAAAGAGAAGAATATTCAAGGGACCTTTGCTTGTTACCAATTTGCCTCAGAAAGTGATCTTTAACAAATTTGCAACAAAAGCTACCAAGTGGACCAATTATGAATTGATCACATTTCTCGGGCCCTCAACTAATGACTAGGATGCCATGCCACAACTATTTGGAAATCCTTCTAATCATTCTAATTTTTTCATGTGATAAATCCCCTTTTTAATCATTTTTTGAAGGCTCTACACAACTTTGGATCTAATAGGTAATCCTTTTCTCCCTCAAGTCAACACATTTTTCATCTTTTACGCCTGCAACCTTCATCATTTCATTCTTTTCCCTCTCTTTCCTCTGCAACTCTGCCCCACATCCATATTTTCTAGTAATTTACGTTTTTGCAAGTGCCCGAGCAATTCCAACTTCAAAATATCAACCTTAACAATCCTTGGACTCAAAAATTAAGTTCTGAATCCATTCAATGGCACTTTATAGACAAAAAGACAAGGAATTTAATCAAAAAATGATGAAAAATAGTGTGTATTCGCATCTCCAAGAGTCTTAGAGTAAAAATGGAAAAAAAAACAAGTGAAATGCACATCAACCGTTGATTCTTCCCCTTAGAACTCTACTTTATTTTAAAGTCGTCTACATGTTTTCTTGGTGCAACTGCAAAGGAGAAGTACATGGGAAATTTTCCAAACAAGCGTGGGCCTTCCACGTGCCCTGGGCCCAAGAAAAATGTGTTTTGGCCTTTGAAAAATTCTCAATAAAAAGGACCTAGCGGAAGCCTCCATGTGTCGCCTTGGCACACCTTTGGTATGTTCCTCAAAAGAGGAGACCACTGAACAAGCACGGATCACCACATGTTGAAGGATCGGTAGAAGGTGCCATGTGTCTAGGGTCTAGGATAGTTTTCCTTGGTGTTGAAAATTCCAAGCAAGGGCAAAGAGAGAGTGGAATCCTCCACATGTCTCCTTGTCATAATTGTTAAGGTGGGACCCTGAGGTGGATCCTCAAATGAGCAACTACCCTCCACGTGTCCATGGTCCACCAAAACTATATTGGACGCATGAGCAATTTGTCTAAGTCAGGAAAGGCAGTGGAAATCTCCACGTGTCTCCCCAGTGCAACTCCAAGGTCAAACCAAAATTCAAATTTTCATATGAGCGTTGGCCCTCCATGTGGACAAGCTTTGAGTTGAATCAAGGGCCTTAGAGTTTTCAAAGTGCCCTGTCGAGCTGCATCCAACCAAAAAGGGCCATGCTTCCATAGATGCTGAGATGTAAATTTGACAGGCAAAACACACCCATCAAACTGTAAAATGTAAGAAAATCACCATTTGCACCCAAAAATGAATCTTTCTTCAAGGAAAAAGAATTTAGAAATTATATAAGGCCCAAATACTATCCTTCGAGCTGCATCCAGTCACGTTTCTATAGATATTTGGGTCAAAAATGACAGGGAAAACAAAACATGATTGTGGAAAATGGAAGGAAGGGAAAAAACTGAGTTTTCACCCAAGTTACAGATTCTTTCATATGGATAGAGGAATGAAAAAAAAATTATGGACTTTTAAGTGATCCTCGACCAAGGAAGGGACTGATCATGGCAACCAAATGGAGAACATAGTTTTTATGAATCAATACGGGGAGATAGAGAAGATGACAAAGCCCAAAAACTAAAGAACTTTAAGGACAAACAAGGTGAGATCAAATTGAGCACCAACAAGCAACACCCCGTAGATAAGGAAAAACCATAGTGAATCATAAATTTTAGTATTTGAGATAGGTGAGAAAGCACTTTGTGATATGTATGACATGTTAATAGATGAATATTTATAATTGATACAATGATTGTGTATATATTCCAAATGCTATACTTATCTAAACATACATTTGTTGTTTTGATAAATGTTCGAGATAAATGCTCCAAATTTTTCGATGTGGCATAAACTACAAATAATATGGTGTTGCAATACCTAGCGCACAATAGACTCAAAATGTCTTTCTCTATTTTGTTAACTACTAATGACTATGTTCCAACTATTATGATGTGGCAATATCTTAATAGCCTAAGAGTTCATAATATCCTAGCGACAACATATCTTCAAATAATTTGTTACAAAATAAGCTTGTGGACGCCAAGCTTAAAATGTCACTCTTTGTCTTGTTAAATGTTTGAGACACCTAAGAATGAAATATTCTATTATGGAAGCACCTAGATGCCATGTAGCTCAAAACTCTAGCCACCTAGAATCTTAATGTAATGTGTTTAATCCTTTCGAACATTATGCTCCAAATTATGCGTTAAATACTAACGAATCTTAAGCGTAAATTTTTATGTTGAGGTAGTACGTAGAGGCCACTAATTTCATACTACCTTAATTAAATGAGTGAAATCCTAGCGACCACTAAGATCCAAATAATATTTTTCCACAATACCTAGTGGACTCTAATTTTGAAATATCTTACTATATTTTGTTAAATCCTAGTGGCCGTTATGTTCCAAATATTATGATACAACAATGTCTTAACGGCGTATCACTTCATGATATCCATTGTTGGGAACCAAATGTTAAGCTCAGAAAATGTTTTCGAGCCATAACCCAATAGTCACTAAGCTTGCAATATCTTACATGTTTTTACTTGAATCCTAGCGACATAATATCTTCAAATAATATGTTGCAACATAAGATAGTAGACGATCAAGCTAAAAATTTCATACTTCATCTTGTTAAATGCTCGAGACATCCAAGCTCAAAATATTCTATTCTGGAAGCAACTAGATGCCATGTAGCTCAAAACTTGTTAATTTGATTTGTTAAATCATACCACCGACAACTTACAAACATTATGAGTACACATATTCTAGCAAACACTAGCCTCCTAGAATCTTATGTTAATGTGTTAAATTCTTATGACCTCTATGACCCAAATCTTATGTGTTAAATCCTAACGAACGTAAAGCTTAAATTGTTACATCGTTGTAAAGGCTAGTGGAAACTCAGATAAAATCAATTTCATTTAAAATGATAAATCCTATAGAAATATTTTTTAAAATATTATGTTGTTACAGTATACAGAGGCCACTAATTTCATACTACTTTAATTTAATTTGTGAAATCCTAGCTGACCGCTAAGGTACAAATAATATGTTGTGAAATACCTAGCGGACACTAGACTTCCAATATATTTCTTTATTTTATGAAATCCTAGCGGCCACTAAGCTCCAAATAATATGTTGTGGAATTGTCTTAGTGGCCTATAACTTCATGATATACATTCTTGAGTACCAATCTCTAAGCTCGAAAAAATTTTTGAGGCATAACCTAGCGGCCACTAAGCTTGCAATATATGACATGTTTTTAGTTGAATCCTAAGAACACATATCTTCAAATAATATGTTGCATCATAAGATAGAAGAAGTTAAGATAAAAATTCCATACTTCATCTTATTAAATGCTCGAGACATCCAAGCTCGAAATATTCTATTGTGGAAGCAACTAGATGCCATGTACCTCAAAATTTGTTAATTTTATTTGTTAAAGCTTACCGCTGATAACTTACAAACATTATGAGTACACATATTCTAGTGGATGCTAGCCTCCTGAATCTTATATTATTGTGTTAAATTCTTGCGACCTCTATGACCCAAATCATATCCTAACGAACGCAAAGCTTAAATTGTTACATCGTTGTAAAGGCTAACAACCGCTAAGCTCAAATCAATTTCATTTAAAATGGTAAATCCTATAGAAAGCTTTTTTAAAATATTATGTTGTTCTAGTACATAGAGGCCACTAATTTCATACTACCTTAATTTAATTTGTGCAATATTGGTAACGCTAAGGTACAAATAATATGTTATGAAATGCCTAGCGGACACTAGACTCACAATACCTTTCTTTATTTTGATAAATCATAGTGACCACTACGTTCCAAATAATATGTTGTGGCAGTGTCTTAGCGGTGTATAACTTCATGATATCCATTGTTGAGTACCGATCCTAAGCTCAAAAAATTTTTGAGGCATAACCTAGCGAAATACCTAGCAGACACTAGACTTACAATATCTTTCTTTATTTTACAATAATACCTAGTGGACGCTAAACTTACAATATATTTATTTATTTTGTGAAACCCTAGCGACCGCTAAGTTCCAAATAATATGATGTGGAAATACCTAGCGAATGCAAGACTTGCAATATCTTTCTTTCTTTTGTTAAATCCTAGCGACAACTATATTGCAAATATTGTGATGTGGCAATGTCTTAGCGACGTATGACTTCATGATATGCATTATTGAGTTTTGATCACTAAGCTACAAATATGGTATTACATTATACCCTAGCGATCGCTAAGATTGCAGTAGCTTTCTTGTTTTTGTAAAATCCAAGGGAAAATTAATATCTAAATAATATTAGTTTGTGGCCTTTCAGACAAACTAATAATATTGTGGCCTTCCACATTAAACCTAATGAATTAATATATATGCCAACACTATATTTTTCCAATAATACATGGCCTTCTGAGGATATTGTTTTAAAATAATTAAATATATAAATATAAATACATAGTGATCATAATATTTTATATATAAAATTTAGGCGTATATATAATATGTTTAACCTTCCATTACACAAAAAATTATCTCACAATTGAAAACCTAATATGATTTTACCGGGGAAACCATATAAACAATGTACAATGAAATATTTACCTTGGGTTGTTTCTATCATCATATTAAAAGGAAAAAAAGGCATACGTAATCGAATACCAAAACAATATTTTGAGTCTCGTTAAACATTACAATTTTTAAAAACTAGTGTTTAGGCCATTGGCCATCATTATTGGGGAAAATTAATCCAGAGGGGGCATAGATTGGTGGAAACTTGAAAGCATTCAAATGAAATAAAAACAAGAGCTGAAAGGGGATTAAATTTTCTTTGGTTGGGGCCCAACAGATTCCTTGTTTTCTTTAAGAACAAGGCGGTGTGACAAAATGATCAAAAGGAACCGGTAAGCATAGTTGGGCCACAGATCACATTTTCGTAGGGAAAAGCAAGGTTGGACTGACGTGAAATAGAAAAAATTATTCACAAGGTGGTTTGATAAAATGACCAAAAGGAATCGATAAGAAAAGTTGGGCCGTTAAGCGCATTTTTGTAGGGAAAAGCAGGGATGGACTGAGGTTAAAAAATACAGGATCCATTCAAAGATAGAACACATCGTATAAGTCTCAAATAAAAAGGTGCACATTTAATATAGTATACGTTTTTTATAAATACCTTATTTAGATCTTTTTTTTTTCATGCTTGGAGATGACATACGAGACCATCAAATTCTGCATTGAGCTAACTATCTGCACTATTTTCCGTAACCCCTTTTGCTTCCCCAGTGTGTGAGAACTCTTTTTGTTATTGCTTGATTGTTCCCTTTTTGTTAATCCATAAATGAGATTATAATTACTACCTAATTGTTCCCTCGCCAAAACGACAGAGATTTGTACATTTTTCCCTGTAATCTATGGCTTGCTTGTATTGTTCTATGATTTCACATGTTGTTGTTCTACAAGACTAAAAAAAAAAAAATCCTAAAAAATATTTCTCCGAGGTATTTAATATTTTTTTCCCTAGAGAAAGAAATATTCTATTGTGGAAACACATATATGTCGTGTAGCTCAAAACTCCAGCCACCTAGAATCTTCATGTAATGTGTTTAATTCTTTCAATGTTATGCTCCAAATTATGTGTTAAATATTAAAAATCCTAAGCATAACTTTTTACGTTGAGGAAGTACAATAGGTCACTAATTTCATACTACCTTAATTAAAAGAGTGAAATCCTAAACATAATAAGATCCAAATAATATTTTGCCATAATACCTTGCAGATTCTAATTTTGAAATATCTTACTATATTTTTTAAAATCCTAGTGGTCGTTATGTTCCAAATATTTTGATGCGGGAGTGTCTTAGTAGCATATCACTTCATGATATTTGTTGTTGGTAACTAAATAGTAAGCTCAAAAAATGTTTTCGATCCATAACCCAGTGGTCGCTAAGATTGTAATATCTGAAATGTTTTTACTTGAATCTTAGCGACAGAATATCTTGAAATAATATGTTGTAACATAAGATAGCGGATGTCAAGCTAAAAATTTCATACTTCGTCTTGTTAAATGCTCGAGACATCCAAGCTCGAAATATTCTATTCTGGAAGCAACTAGATGTCATATAGCTCAAAACTTGTTAATTTGATTTGTTAAAGCATACCATCGATAACTTGCAAACATTATGAGTACGCATATTCTAGAGGACACTAGCCTCCTATAATCTTATGTTAATGTGTTAAATTCTTGTAACCTCTATGACCCAAATCTTATGTGTTAAATCCTAACGAACACAAAGCTTAAATTGTTACATCATTGTAAAGGCTAGCGACCGCTCATCTCAAATCAATTTAATTTAAAATGATAAATCATGTAGAAAGATTTTTTAAATATTATATTCTTGCAGTACGTAGAGGCCGCTAATTTCATACTACTTTAATTTAATTTTTGAAATCCTAGCGACCGCTAAGGTATAAATAATATGTTGCGGCAATACCTAGTGAATGCTAGACTTCTAATATCTTTCTTTATTTTGTGAAATCCTAGCAGCCACTAAGATCCAAATAATATGTTGTGGCAGTGTCTTAGTGGCCTATAACTTCATGATATTTGTTCTTGAGTACCGATCTCTAAGCTCAAAAAATGTTTTCGAGGCATAACCTAGTGGGTCACTAAGCTTGTAATATATGACATGTTTTTAGTTGAATCCTAGTGACAACATATCTTCAAATAATATGTTGCATCATAAGATAGCGGATGTCAAGATAAAAATTCCATACTTCATCTTGTTAAATGCTTGAGACATCCAAGCTCGAAATATTCTATTGTGGAAGCAACTAGATGTCATGTACCTCAAAATTTGTTAATTTGATTTGTTAAAGCATACCAAAAAACTTGCAAAAATTATGAGTACGCATATTCTAGTGACGCTAGCCTCTTGGAATCTTATGTTAATGTGTTAAATTCTTGTGACTTATGACCCAAATCTTATGTGTTAAATCCTAACGAACATAAAGCTTAAATTGTTACATCATTGTAAAGGCTAGCGAGATCTTAAGCTCAAATCAATTTCATTTAAAATGGTAAATCTTGTAGAAATATTTTTTAAATATTATGTTGTTATAGATACTTAGAGGCTGCTAATTTCATACTTCCTTAATTTAATTTGTGTAATGTTGGCGACCACTAAGGTACAAATAATAAGTTGCAGAAATTTCTACCGGATGCTAGACTCACAATACCTTTCTTTATTTTGATAAATCCTAGTGATCACTACGTTCCAAACAAATTGTTACGGCAGTGTCTTAGCAGCATATAACTTCATGATATCTATTGTTGACTATCGATCCCTAAGCTCATAAAATGTTTTGAGGCATAACCTAACGGCAATACCTAGTGGACACTAGACTTACAATATCTTTCTTTATTTTGCAAATACCTAGTGGACACTAAATTTACAATATCTTTCTTTATTTTGTGAAACCCTAATTACCACTAAGTTCCAAATAATATGTTATGGCAATACCTAGAAGACGCTAGACTCTCAAATATCTTTCTTTATTTTTTAAAATCCTAGTGATAGCTATGTTCCAAATATTAATGTGGCAATGTATTAGCGACATATGACTTCATGATATGCATTATTAAGTCACGATCACTAAGATATAATATGGTATTACGTTATACCCTAGTGGCTGCTAAGCTTGCAATAAATTTCTTATTTTTGTAAAATCCAAGGGACAACTAATATCCAAATAATATTAGTTTGTGGCCTTCCAGATAGACTAATAATATTGTGGCCTTCCACAACAACCCTAATGAATTAATATATATGCCAACACTCTATCTTCTACTAATAATATGTGGCCTACTGATAATATTGTTTTAAAAGAATTAAATATATAAATATTTAATATATAAATTTAAATACATAGTGATCATAATATTTTATATATAAAATTTAGGCATATATATAATATGTTTAACCTTCCATTGCATAAAAATTATCTCACAATTGAAAACCTAATATGATTTTATCGATGGCAACCATATAAACAATGTACAATGAAATATTTACCTCGGGTTGTTTCTATCATCATATTAAAAGGAAAAAAGGGCATACATAATGAATACCAAAACAATATTTTGAGTCTCGTTAAACATTACAATTTTTAAAAACTAGTGTTTAGGCCATTGGCCATCATTATCAAGAAAAAAATCCAAAGGGGGACATAGATCGGCGAAAAACTTGAAAGCGTTCAAATGAAATAAAAACCAGAGTTAAAAGGGGATTAAATTTTCTTCGGTTGGGGCCCAATAGATTCCTTATTTTCTTTAAGAACAAGGTGGTGTGACAAAATGATCAGAAGGAACTAGTAAGTAGAGTTGGGCATGGATCACATTTTTCGTAGGGAAAAGCAGGGATGGAATGACGTGAAAAAGATAGAACTAGTATTCACAAGGTGGTTTGACAAAATGACCAGAAGGAATCGGTAAGAAAAGTTGGGCCACTAAGCACATTTTTGTAGGAAAAGCAGGGATGGATTGAGGTTAAAAAGACAAGATCTGGTCGAAGACAGAATGACTGTATAAGCCCACAATCAAAAAAGGTGCACATTTAGTATAGTATACATTTTTTTGATAAATACCTTATTTAGATTTGATTTTTTCATGCTTGGTGATGTGGTTCAAACCATCGATTCTTTGCATCGAGCTAACTATCTATATTTTTTCCATAACCCCTTTTTCTTCCCAGTGTGTGAGCACCCTTTTTATTACTACTTGATTGTTCCCTTTTTGTTAATCCATGAATGAGATTATAATTACTACCTGATTGTTCCCTGGCCAAAATGACCAAGATTCTTGCATTTGGCCCGTAATCTGAGGCTTGTTTGTTATTGTTCTCTATGATTTCACGAGTTGTTGTTCCACAAGACCGAAAAACAAAAACCCTAAAAACTAGTTCTCAGGGTATTTAATATTTTTTCTAGCACAATCCACGTTAGAAATTTTGAAAATATAAAAAGTGGGGATATGGAATTTTTAAAATCAGAGGGGGAAATTGTGTTAATATTGAAATTTCAAATTCTCAAAAATGGGGAAATTCACAATTCAAATTTTGAATTTTCCACTCATTGAGAAAAGGTGCGGGATATCGAAAAAATAAACAATATTGAAAACAATGCCTTTTGTTATTGGCTATAGCCTAAAATAGTTGAAACGTAATAAAACTTATAATATTATAATAAAATCAATAGAAATAAATTATATCAATTTATAGGCACATTTATTTTTATTTTTTTATCAAAAATCACCTAGATAATGTTAGATGTAGTGCGCTAATGAAATATAATTCTCCAATTACTCTATGCCACGTGTTAAGTTTGAACCTGATAGTTAGAAAACATTATAATTTACACATTTATTATGAAATTAAAATGTAAAGAAACTAGTATAATATGAAACCACGATATTATAATATAAATAACAACTAGTAAAACAACACACATGGCTATAGCTTAAAATAGTTGAAACACAATAAAAAAATAATATTGTAATAAAACAAATGAAATAAAGTGTATGAATGTATAGGCACATTTTTTATTTTTAAAAATCAAAATCGACCTATACAATGTTAGATGTAGTGCGCAAATGAAAAATATTTATCCAATTATATTGTGCCACATGGCATGTTTTGAACCTAATAGTTAGAAAACATTATAATTGACACATTTATTATGAAATTTAAATGTAAAGAAATGAATAATAAAATATTTTGAAACTATATGAAACCATGATATTATAATATAAATAGCTACCATTAAAATGACGACACATGTGGCATGAAATTTTGAAATCCCAGAAGGTTTTTTTTTCATTAAAACAACAAAAAGCACTAGCACCTCAAATTTGTAAAGATAGTGTTTACAATGACAAGATGTATTGGTATATAGCTAGCTAGCTAGTGTATACAGTATTCCTATTTTTATATCATGATTTTTTATTCTATCACTATTTCCAAATTAAGTAATTGTTGTGCAATGATTTATCTTATCAAAACTATAAAAAAATATCACTTACTCTTAGGGGTATATATTGATTCAATTTAAAAATATATATATCTTGATATAAAATAAATATGTAGTGCAAAATTAGGGCCATGTAAAAAGTCCACCCAAAATGATACAATTACAATGACAAGTGATAATGATAGGAGCCTAGCGGTCCACTAAGCTAGACCATTGTTTGTTATAATATAGTTATTCACAAATTAGAAATTGTTGAGCCTAGCGGTTACTACATTATTCCTTTCAACTAGTAATCAAGCTTAGCGATCACTAAACCTTTTTTTACGATAATGAAAAGAGTAATTGTGATCCCTCTCGATGGAACGTAGTGTAGAAATTGGATCCACCAGTAACGTGTAGCTGATTTGAAACAATTATAATCATTGAAAATTACAATCAATCTAAAGATGTAAAGATAGTGATTACTACAACAAGAGGTAATGAAAGGATCTGGTGGCCTCTAAGCTATATCATGAGTTGTTAATCAATAGCTGAAATGGAAATTGAGAAATTGTTAAGCCTAGTGGCCTAGGATTTTTCCTTGATACGAACGAATATGGATTATAATTTACAAAGATATATCTTAGGAGAAATAAATAAGTCTTGAATCCTCTCAAAATTAAACTGTTGAGCCTAGATCTACGTTATTCCTTTTAATGAGTAATGAAGGTTTTCTTTGATATGAACCAGAGTCATGATCCCTCTCGATAGAATGTAGTGTAAAAATTGGCTCCACCAGGTAATGTGCAGCCGATTTGAAACAATTATAATCATTGAAAATTACAATCAATCTAAAGATGTAAAGATAGTGATTACTATGACAAGAGGTAATGAAAGGATCCTAGCGTAGCCTCTAAGCTATATCACAAGTTGTTAATCAATAGCTGAAATGGAAATTGAGAAATTGTTAAGCCTAGTGGCCACTAGGATTTTTCCTTGATACGAATGAATATGGATTATAATTTACAAAGATATATCTTAGGAGAAATAAATAAGTCTTGAATCCTCTCAAAATTAAATTTTGAGCCTAATCGGTTGCTACGTTATTCCTTTCAATGAGTAATGAAGGTTGTGATTCATAAGCATTTTATTTGATAAGAATAGAAAGTCTTGATCCCTCTCGATGGAAAGCATTGTAGGAATTGGCTTCACAAGGTAACACACGAATTTTGTTAACATTTTAATCATTTACAATTACAATCGATCTAAAGTTGTACAGATAGTGATTATTATGACAAGAGGTAATGATATGGTCATAGCATCCACTAAGCCATTCCATGATTTTTATTCAACAAATATTTTGAAATTAATAAATTCTTGAGTGTAGCGGTTGATACCCTTTTACTCTAATACTAACAAATATGGATTAAAATTTTCAAAGATATATCTTAGGAGAAATAAATAAGACTAGATGCCTCTCTGATGGAATGTAGTGTAGTAATTAGGTCCACCATGTGAAGTCTACCCAATATGTGACACTTACAATCAATGAAAAGCACTAACCATCCAAAGTTGAATAGATAGTGATTACAATGGAAAATGGTAATGATAGGATCCCAATGAGCTATAAGCTTGACCATTGTTTTTTTATTATTATATATATTATTCAAATTTAGAAATTGTTGCACCTATCGGCCACAATGTTATTCCTTTGATACGAAGATAAAGTCTTGATCCCTCTCGATGGAAAGTAGTGCAACAATTGGCTCCACTTGGTAACGTGTGGCTAATTTGATATAATTATAGTCATTGATAATAACAATCATTCTAAAGTTGTACTTCTAGTGATTGCTACGACTAGAGGTAATGAAAGTATCATAGTAGCGATCGCTAAGCTAGACCATGATTTTTTATTCAATAGTTATTTTGAAATTAAGAACTTGTAGTGGTCACTAGGATTTTTCTTTGATATAAACGAATATGGATTATAATTTACAAAGATATATTTTAGGTGAAATACATAAGTCTTTATCCATCTTGTTGAAATGTAGTGTTGTAATTGGGTCTAACATGCAAAGTCTAGCCAATATGATATAATTACTATCATAAAAAATAATATCGGTCCACAATGGAACATATAGTGCTTACAATGACAATTGGTAATCAGAGGAGCTTAGTGGCCACTAAGCTTGACCATTGTTTGTTATCATATAGCTATTTTCAAATAAATACATTCTTGAGCCTAGCATCTACGTTATTCTTTTCTACTAGTTATGGAGATTAAATCTTAATGGCCTTTAAGCTAGTCCATTCAATTGGTGTAAATTACCAACAAGTAATATTAAAAATTGTCCATTCATATGTCGACTTAAATCCTCTCTCTCGCTAACATCTATGTTTTCAAATGTTTCTTTCATGTAATCTATGCAAAGTGGATGGTTTTCAGACAATGGATAATCCTTCCAAAATATGTTGCATGTTAATTGTCAAGAACAATTTTTACATAGTTTCTGGTATTAATGTTGTGATCCACAAAATATGATTTACAATAACCAATTTGAAGGTTAGATGTCATGTTTGGTTGAAGCCTAATAATAGCTAACGTTTACTTTGATTGCTCACCAATGATAAAAAGTAAAGTATTATAGAGATTGGTGATCACAAAGGCTAATACTTGCATTCATTAACATATGGTGAGAAAAAAAATTAATCCATATGTGAAGTAATTTTTAATATATTCTACTCCAATTGTAGATACAATGTCTTCCATTGGTCATGCAATCCATTCTTGGAAATTCCATTCATTGAAGGCCTTTGAGAGCTGGAAGAAAAGAGATGATGACTGGTTTGTTGAAGTCCATGGCCCTGACAACTACTACAATGACACAACTGTGGTTGTTTTTTTTATAGATGATGATGGACATGAGGAAATCAGAATGGTTATATCCTCTGTATAGTCATTGATTCAAGTACATTGTGTGTTCAGGTCAAACACATTGACTATGAAAATAATAAGTGTCTTATTGTGGATATGGAGTTGGATGTTTCTTTATTCAGAAATGGGAAATGCAAGCCTCAAAAGACAAAATACAATGTTCCTTGTTCAACACATGGATGGGATTTGGGGTTGTTAGTAGATAAAGACAAAAAAATTGGTTGTTCAAATGCAAAAGAAATTCACAATGGCATGCTTGCAGTACTTAGAAAATTGTATAGAGGTGATACAACCTCTTCCATTTGTTTGTCATTTTTGAATAGAAAAGGTTCTTTCACCACCTAAACATGCCAAGTTGTTTACTATGTTGAGGAGAACATATTTGGCTAAATTGGAGCTCGATCCATCCAGATCAAAGTTCCATGGGTTGAAAAAGAATACTAAATCAGTTACATTTTTGAAGAAAGAAACCAACCACTATATTCACGAAAACAAAACCTTCAACTAAGTAATAGTTTGATTACTTTTTGTTCAATGGTGAAGTATTTTCAATTGATGTTTCCAGTGCCATGTAGCACCTCTAGAGTATCAATATCATCATGTTGATGATGAGAATGTTGACCTTCTTGTGCACTCCATGTTGATAAATGTTATTCCTACACGAGGGACGCAATTCTTCTTCCCTTCTTGGAGTCTACGAATAAGGTTGTGGTGCTCCAAGATCTGAAAGACTTGGAAAGGGATGATGTTAAATTTTATATACTTGATGGCCATCATACAATATGTGCACAAAAAAATATTTTGGGCTCAAATACTTACAAGTCTTTACATCAGAGGCTACGGTTTTGAAGGGCTCACATTCTTTCTATAAATGCAACTAATGAAGCCATTACTAATATTTGTAAACAATAGAATGAAGTGAACAAAACTTGGATAGAAACCAAGTTTATTGATTTTTGTACAAAGCTAGATCGGTTTGGAAATCGCTTGGATGTCCTCAATGTCCCGGATTGGAAAAACACAAAACAGAGGAATGGAAGGTAATGTATTTTAATTTTATTGCATTTGTTATTAACTTTTTTCTTCCTTATATAAAAAATATAAAAAAACATATAATTTTCCTTTGAATGCAGAACTTTGAGAGTTCAATGCCTTTTGATTTTCAAAATGGACACAACCATCAATCTATATGAAAATGGACTTTTCTATTATTGTTAGATGATATATGGACTAAATGGACTACAACATTTGATTTGTTTAGATCTGGTGGCCTTGTTTGTTCACCTATTAAAGATAATCAAGATAACTTTCAGCCTAATTCATTGGCAAGATTCATAGCCAATTCATTCAGGGTTAGAGAGGAATGAATGATGAAAAAACTATCAATACTAGTAGATAAAGTACAATCAGGGATGTCTAGTTAATTGGCCCTGTTCAGGTAGGCATAATAGTAGAGACATTTGATTCTTACTCCGGAGAATAAAAGGAGACAGAAAAATGAGAGAAAAATTCTACAATATTTTAAAGACAAACATCCAGATATTGATCTATTGACATCATGTAGTGAATCCAATGTAATTGAAAAATTTAAATTGCATGAATCACACTACCACCATTGTTTATACTATTGGGTGAAGAGAGGAAAGGAAAGAGAAAAATATGATTCCTAGGGAAAAAAAAAAAATGAAAAAAAAGGACCAGGTGGCGAAGAAGAAATCTTCCCATCGAGGCTCAAACAATATTAGACAACTATGTGGTGTCAATGGAAGACAATATACCGGAAAGGATGGAGGACACAAAAGAATTTACTTGTCAATGTGCATACCCATTCCATCTTTCATCAACTCTATCAGCTATTCCTTCCACCACCAATCCTTTCAATGCAAAATGTGTTATCACTAATTTTTGTAATTTGTCTAGTGATATTTCTTCTAAGAAATAATGGAGCTGCTAAAAGTTATTGGAACCAGTGCGTTGGAATGTATTATTATTGTTCTCATACCAATTGAATATTCAAAAATGTTGAGAGAAATAGTAAAAAAATACATGGAAAAGGTTAAAGACAGTGAAGAATCAATTCGGATGGATGTTATAGACTCTATGATAGCGAGGGAAATTTAAAAGTTTGTGTCTTATGTACACAATAACTGGAGTGCACAACTGAAAAAAAAATCAATGATGAAAGAGAAGAAGTCACTAGGGATTGGATGGAAAAATTGCCACAACAATTGATAACTACAAGTGAAATTGGCCTAAAAGGAACCAAACATCCTTTTCCTTTTGAGCGATCATATGAGTTTTGGTCTGAGATGTTCACTCGATGTTGTTCCCAGATTCTATAGTATTAGTGTTATATGGCGCCATGTGTGTCACTACTATGCATTAGTTGAATCCAATCAATATGTTGTTTTTATTGTTGAGACACATAGTCAAGAAATGTTTTTGAAACATTACTATTCTCATATGAAGAAAGGTTTGTATACTAGAATACAACTCAAACATGTGATTATGTTAAAAGTATTTCAACCAAAAAATCTACTTACACATTTCTTATTTACGTAGAAAACCCAAGAACAATAGGAATCGATGTACAAACCTCTCAACTTGACGCTACACAACCAACTCATCATGGTGATTGACCTTCAATCACTTTATAAATATGTTTAATGAGCTTTGTTTTCAATTTCCATTGTTCTCATTTTTTTGACAATACTCTATGCTCACCAGCTCTAACCATAGATGAGGAGAACTCAGCCACATCATCCACGAATATGCAAGAAAATCTTGGTATGTTAGTCATGTGCATTTATAAATAAGAACCGCTACTAAGCCCCACAAATTTATAAAAAAATTAATGGTTTATGCAGACCACCAACACCCAGAAAGTAACAATGGAGTGCGTGGTGGTAGCCAACATGAATATGTAGATAAACTAGGTATGTTAGCCATGCGTATTTTTAAACATAACCATTTCTAAGGCTCACATAGTTATAGAAAAATATTTCAGCTAATTCTAGAAGTGAAATCATTTTCAAAGAAGGAATTATCAAATAACCTATTTCAAAAGTTCATGGTGGCATCCAACTACATAGTTTGTAGTTTCCAGGTTGTTGGTTGTCTGCATAAACCATTAGTATCAACATAATGATACAAACATTAGAATCTATGCTTATTCCATCCAATGATGGCATAGCCTAGTGGTCGCTAATCCACATCAATATCTCAAAAGTGTTTTCCATCAATGGGTGGTTCAACGGATATAAATGAACCCTAGTGGGTGCTACAATTCATTCAGAAGACATAAAACATTTTGATTTGTACTTACCATATTACCATGGAGAGACCAATATGTTTTTCAATTATGCTTTCATTTGCGATAGCATGAAATTGATTTTGAATTGATTATTGTTGTTTGTAACACATATTACATCAAAAAAACTAGCTAGTAAGGTCTATGTGCAAGCCAAGGAAGCTCAGTTGGTAAGTGGTAGCTACCTAAAGTGCTAATATTGAATTTACCATTTTACCACGTAGTTCAATATGTTTTTTTCAAATACACTTTCATTTTCCATAGCAATAGCTATATTAATAATATTAATATTGTTTGAAACAAATCTTTCATCAAAGGATCCAGTTATGGGTAAAGAAGATGCAATCCTACATGTAAGGCCCATTAGTAAGTGGTAGCCACAAGCTAAAATGTTGATTTTTTCCATTGGTTAGAATTGATATGAGACCAATTAAAAAAATTATTTACTTCCTTGCAGTTAGCCAAAAATTACTTTCTTATTTTAGATTTGGAGGGCTTTTGTTGTATGAGAAAAACCAATCACCCTCTGGGGACATCACATTCAAGTTACACAGGAGAGAGATCAATGTGAGGTGGCTTGAAAAGAGTTTATAAAGTCATTATCAACAAAATTTGAAATGGGATTCTGTCAAACAAAAACTCACTTCAGTGATGTTGAAAAGCTGACAAAGGCCTTCAATAAAAAATTATCGATCTGACTTGAATCCATTAATCACTTAGGGAAAAGAACATTGCAAAATGGTCGATGGAATTGCAATAAAATATCTAGAAAAGGTTTGGAGTAGAAATGATGTCCCCTACAATTCTAAAGACACAATGTGTATTACATTAGGTGCAAAGGGAAACCCTCCAAAAAATTTTATGGTTGGGATGAAAATTAGAGGAGAAAATTTCTCAAAAGATATGTGGTTGATGACCGATTTGCACAAAGACTTATCACTAATAGTGTCAAAGGGATTGAATGTGGTAGAGGGCATCAAATATTTGGAGCGAGTAAATGCTAAATAAAAAGTTAGCATTTCAAAATGTTATTGTGATGATACAACTTAACATTGTAAATAAAATACATTCATATGTTTTAGTGATGGTTCTGTGTAACTATTTAAATTATGATTGTACGATTATAAGTTGGGAGAATTTAAATCTTCCCTGATTATAAGTTCAGAGTGTGAGTGTATAAGTTGCAAATGTGAATTAACAAAAAATATTTAATGTAACGAATCTTTGAGTAGTTTTTATTAATGAAATATGTATTCCTAAATTAATTGTGAGCATGCTTAAATACTAGTTTTTTGCTTCGATATTAGAAAATGTATACCACTTTCCAATGCAATGAAATAACTACAATACGGTATGTAAAGACTCATCATGTTAAAACATTACATTCTATTCAAATAAATTCTTCACAAAAAATATTCCTAGTATAACAATAAGAAATGAGGAACACCCTTAGATTTTACCTTTGTCACCACCTACAACCATTTGATTTTTGATATAACAATATCGAAAGGGACTTGTTTTTTATTTTTAATTGATTCACCACCCTCAACCATTTGATTTTTTTTTTTTTTTCATTTGCAGATATGAACACATGCAACATGAAACTGATCATATTTGATATAAATGGTGTTTTGGCACACACCCTCCACAAGGCATCTTCGACATTTAAACAGTTAAAAAAATTTGGCGGCATCGAGCTCAAAAAAATTTTCTCAGACCTAATGTGAAAGATTTCTTACAATGGTGCAAAAAAATTTCAACATAGCAATGTGGACATCAACGAGAAAGTCAAATGTTGATGACATGATGCCTTCATTCCTTCAAAACATCAGCTTGGAGGTTGCAAGCTTTGAGTTCATATTTACACAGGAAGATTACATTGAGACCAAACACTCTGATTATGAAGGTTATGGGAATCCCAAATTATATCTCAAGAATCTTAACTCCATTTGTTTGGTCGGGTTTAATGCATCGTACAATTGTAAAAATACAGTTCTTGTAGATGACTCTTTAGAGAAAAACAAGTTAAATGATGTTGTGAACTACATAATTGTTGAAACATTTAACATAGATTCTAAGTCAAAAGACACATACTTGTTAGATGTGTTGTGGCCTTTTTTGCAACCATTGAAGGACGTCAAGATGTTTGGGATTATATTAGATCACTAAAACAATTATAGGAGATTTTTTATTAGAGCTTTACTATGATTTGTATTGTTGATTTGGAAGCCCAACTTCGGGAATAGTGTTACATTATAAATTCAAATTATTCATCAAATGTTTTACTATAATTCTACCTACCTTTACTAAAGGAATTTCAATTTATTTCATAGCTATATTTAAATACTAAAATATATATGGGATAGTTTTACAGTTAATTTTAAATAAGTTCATATCCATATTTGAATATGAAAAATTTTATGCCATGTTTCTTACAGTTGATTTTATATCTACATTTAAATATGAAAATATATTTGGTATGGTTTTACAATTAATTACATTCTCCTACATTGGATCGTCACCCTCTACTAATTTCTTCATAACATCTTCATAAATTCTCTTGGTTGCGTTGAGGTTCAATCACACCATTATAAATGAAGTAAATATGAGCTCTAACTTTAAATATGAAAATATATCTAGAATGGTTTTATAGTTAATTACATTCTCCTAAATTGAATCATCACCCTCTTTAAGTTTCTTCATATTATTAGGGGTTAAATTTGATGGCCATTTAGATGCATTTTTACGATTTTAGCCATAAAATACTTACATATATTTGAAAAAACCGTCACATGCAACTTGTAAATTGTAAGTATAACCATCATTTTTATATAGATTTATTAGTAAACTATACAAATATATATTAGAAAGAGTGAAATACATATAATATAATATTTTATAAATCTTATTAATAGTATAAAATAACACTATTTTACATTTTCAAAGGGAAAATTTGAAAATTGTCGTCAACTAAAAATTGTTTGATAGGCATAGGTGGTCATCAAATTTAACCCATGTAATCGGTAATTCTCTGGTTTCCCCAAGGTTCAATCAACCATAGTAATTGAATTTGGAAGTGTCTCACATCTCATGAATTTCATTAGCCTAGTGGCCGCTTTCTCAATGGCATTTGAAATATTCAAATTTGCATAGTTTAATCTTAAAAACATCTTAAAACATAAAGTTTAATCTTAAAAACATCTTAAATTTCTTATAAAAAGCATGTAAATGAGCATTATTTCAAATTTGCTTAATCTTAAAAACATCTTAAATTTGCTAGTTTAATCTTAAAAAATCTTAAACATGTTATCACCATTTTATAAAATAGAACATGTATTTGTTCTATACGGGCTAGCGACCACCAAGCATTATTTCTCATATCAATGTTGGATTCCCTAAAATCATTAAACGTTATTTCATAGATTCATAAATTTAAATCGTGACTAGATATATTGGACTTCGGAAGGAGAATTAATGGATTCCAATATTTTGATTTTGGATTCCAATATATGTGATTTTGGAGTATAGTTAATTCCAATATATGTGATTTTGGATTCCAATATATGCGATTTTGGAATCCAATATGAGTGATTTTGGAGTGCAGATAATTCCAATATTTGACATTTTGGAATCCAAAATAGCTATATTGGATTCCAATTGCCAAGGTGCAAGAATATGATTTAGATATCAAACCTAAAATTATTGTGTGTGGGATAGGTTTGTGTTAATTAATTTTTGAAAACATAATTGAAGAAGAATCTCACACAATCGAAGAAAACCATGAAGAAGTGTCCAGGGGATTTTTTGTAAGTACAACGAATGAGTGGTATTCAGATATTGCTTTCTTTCTAACATATGGAGAATTCCCTAGACACCTGAGCCCTAAAGAGAAACGAATAGTCAAGCTAAGATCATCCAAGTATGTGTTCTAGGATAATGCTTTATACAAGAGAGGAATTGATGGAGTATTCCTTCGCTGCGTGGATAAGATTCAACAAGGTAAGATTCTGGAAGAATTTCATAATTTAGCATGTGGGGGGAATTTTTCATCGTCTATTACAGCTCACAAGATCCTGCGAGCAAGGTACTACTAGCCCACTCTCTTTCAAGATGCATCTACATGGGTAGAAAAGTGTGAAGCTTGCAGTAGTTTGTTGGTCATCCAAAGTTAGCGATAATTCCCCCAAGGCCGTGATAATTACATAAGCCTTTCAGTAATGGGGAATTGATTTTATTAGAGCACTGAATCCTCCTTCCAGTGTTGGGCATAGTTATGTTCTGACTACAACTGACTATTTCACAAAATGGGTCAAAGCCATCCCGATAAAACATGTTACCTCTGAAGTTCTTTATAGCTTCATTAAATAGAATATAATATTCGGGTTTGGTGTTCCTCGTCGATTATTGTTCATAATGCTTCCAACTTTTTTTCTTATGAATTCATTATATTTTTCTATAGTTGCGGTATTAATTTGGCTCACTCATCGAATTATTATCCTCAGGAAATGGTTAAGCGAGGATCAAGTAATAAGAACTTGTTGACTATAATCAGGAAGTTGGTTGATGAAAATCAAGGAACTTGGCACAAGGCATTTGATTAACTAAAAATAGGGTTTTAGGTTTTTAGCTATTTTATAAGTTAATCTAAATAGAAACTAAGTGTTATATTGAAGTTCTAGATTTAATATATTTTTCTTTTATATATGAATGGATTGAAATAATGGAAAAAGAGGGATATATTACTAACCTGTAAATAACTTACCTTGTTGTGTGTTGGATAGCAGTCGTGTGTGTGGACTGGGAAGGCTAGGACCAAATGATTTCGGGAAGGGCGAAGTTAACTATTTGTCTTTACTTGAGGCGCTGGGAGTGTATTGGGGCACCTAGTCTATGTTACAGGCACTACTGATTTGTGGAAATACTCGAAACAAGAAATGTGTAGTATCACAATATCTCTGTGTTATCTTCACCCATGTCACTCAGGTGTCACAATAATTTCACCTCTATCCTATGACCATTGTATGAAGATTTACCTACAAACCCTATCCAAAGCATCAATCCCTAAAAAATAAAAATACATATGAATAGGTCGACTGACCTCATCTACCAAACTAGTGGTCTTATGACTAATCATTGCACTACATTTTAGACCCAATGTAGTTCTATGTGTGTGTGTGTGCAATTTTGTGCCTAGGATGCCCTAGCACTAATGACGCGATAGTAGGGGGTAATAATAGAACACCAAATAACACAATATTTCATAATAATGATCTCAATATGAAATTAGAATAGCTTTTCCACTTCGAGGGGCAACCTCCAAACCATAAAATAAGACTCAAATGCTCCAATGATGATGAACTACTACCTACAATCCCCTATATATATTATTCATATGTTATGGCCATCACCAAGGCCAACCTACTAAGCATGAGAAAGTATAAATGATATAATAAAATGATATGGTAAGCCACAAATCGGCTACTCATATCCTAATACAAGCAATAGGTTAAGGGTGTAGCATGCCCTTCCCCTTCAAACCAACGTTGTCCTCAATGTTGAATAATCTTAGATGTTGTTGCAGAAAACCTTCATCCTCCCAGGTCACATCTTCTATGCTCAGATTCTTCCACTTGATCAGATATTCCTTAATTTCTTTGGCTCTCAACCTCTTAGTATATGTTTACAGAACCTTCTTTGGCTCCAAAATGATTCTTCCTTCCTCATCAAGTTCTATTAACTCTGTCTGGGCTTCAAATTTTTGTCCAATAACCTTCTTCAGGTAGGAAACATGGAATATTGGTTGTATATGTGAAGATGGAGGCAACTCTAATTTATAAACAACACTACCAATTTTTGTAGAACTTGATAAGGGCCATAATATTTAGGAGCAATTTTGTTGTCCTTTTTTTGTTTCTTTAGGGGCATCTCCTTGTATGGCTGGAGACGTACAAAACCCAGTCACCAATTTCAAAATTTCTTTCACTATGGTGTTGATCTGCTTGTTGTTTCATCTTGTTTTGTGTTAATGCCAAATTCTCCTTCAAACTAGCCAAAACATGTTGTTGATGTTGAATGTGTTCCTCAACATCTCTGACCTTAGTTTGCACCCTCAAGGAAGAAGTGATAGAAGGTGGATGGTAACCATATAATGCTAAAAATGGGGTCATTTGAGAAGAGGTATGAAAATATGTGTTATACCACCATTCTGCAAGTGGTAGCCATTTAATCCACATTTCCTTCTTATCTGATACAAAACAACGTAGATACCCCTCTAAGAATTTGTTGACCACTTCCATTTTCCCATCAGTTTGAGGATGATAAGATGAAATGTGAGCTAGTTGAGTACCCAAACATGAAAATAATTTTGTCCAAAAATTACTTGTGAAAATAGGATCATGATCACTTATAATTATCTTTGGGGTTCCATGTAGCCTTTGAACTATCTCCAACAAAATAATTACGACTGTACTAGCTACAAATGGATTTGATAGGGCAAAAAAATGGGCATATTTTGTGAGCTTATCCACAATCACCAAAATAACATTTTTACCCTCTGAACAAGGCAATCTAGTGATGAAATCCATGGAGACCTCCCATCTTTGGCTAGGAATTGGTAAGGGTTGCAAAAACACAGGTGTCTTAATTATTTCCCCTTTGTTTTGTTGGCACACTAAACACTCGATAAACACTTTTGTACATCCCCCTTGATTCCTTCCCAAAATAATCATCTTTTTATTCTATGATGTCTTCAAAAACCCGAAGTGTCCTCCAACACGTGAGGCATGTAGCTCTACAAGAATCTTATGCTTCAACTCAGAATCTTTACTCAAGTATAACTTGTCCTTGTACCATAGCGCATTACCTTTCCACTCAAATTTGTTAGATGTTATAGAGCCTTGCTTGATATTTTGTATTAGAGATTGTGTATCCTTATCCTGATCCCATTCCAATCTCGCTTCATCCACCCAATCGGCCTTCAACATGGACATTCCACATAGTAAGGCATCTGCGGATGTATCCCTTCTAGACAACACATCAGCTACTACATTTTCTTTACCCTTTTTGTATATGATTTAAAAATCATAACCCAACATTTTGTTACCCACTTTTGTTGTTCCTCAGATGATAACCTTTTCTCCAAAAAGTATTTGAGACTATCATGATCAGTTTTTACCTTGAAGTGTCCACCCATGAGATAGGGCCTTCATTGCTTGACCGCATGAAGAATAGCCATAATTTATTTCTCGTAGAAAGGTTTGAGAAGATATTTTCCTTTTGAATTGGTGACTCTCAAATGTAATTGGTCTTCATTCCTACATTAGAACTTCTCCCAATCCTAATCCTAAAGCATCACATTCAATAATGAAGGTTTTTGAGAATTTGGGAGTAGCCAAAACTAGGGTGCTACACATGGCTTCTTTTAGCTACTCAAAGGATTTAGTGGCTACGTCTGTCCAATGGAAGGCATCCTTCTTTAGCAATGCAATGAGTGGGGATGATATTCTACCATATCCCATCACAAATCTTCGTAGTACCATGTTAGTCCTAGGAACCCACAAAGATTTTTGAGAGTTTTGGGCCTTGGCCATTCCACCATAGCTTTGATCTTCTGAGGATCAACTTTGACACCTTCATGGGATACAATGTGACCCAAGTACTCTACCTCTCATATACAAAAATAAAAATTTTATGGCTTTACATAGATAGCATGTTTCTCCAAAACATCCAACACTTTATTTACATGTTGCAAGTGTTATTCCCATGTCTTATTATAAATCAATATGTCATCAAAGAAAACTAATACAAATTTCCTTTAAAATGGCCTAAAAACAGTGTTCATCAAGCTTTGAAAGGTTGAGGGAGAATTTGTAAGACCAAAAGGCATTACCAAAAACTCATAATGGCCCTCATGAGTCCTGAAAGCCATTTTATGAACATCTTCCTCTCTTATTCTAATTTGATGGTACCCCAAACGAAGATCTAATTTTGTGAAATAAATAGCACCATGTAATTCATCAAGTAAATCATCAATTATTGGAATAGGAAAATTATCTTTGATGGTGTACTTATTGAGTTCTCGGTAATCTAGACACATCCTCCATGCTTTATCCTTCTTACATACCATGACCACTGGTGAAGAATATGCACTCTGGCTATGCCTGATGATACCTGCCTTCAACATTTCTTGTACCATTTTTTTATCTCAATTTTAAGGGAATATGGGTACCTATATGGTCTAATGTTAGGTGTTTGGCTCCCTGGAATCAACTGAATGGCATGATCATGATCCCTAACTAGTGGTAGTCCCTTTGGAATTGCATCAAAAACAAATGAGTGAGCATCGAAAATCTTCTGAAGATCAAGTGGCATTGAAGACTTTTTATTTTGTACTTCTATGGAAAACAACTTTGCTATAAATCCATCTACTCCTTTTCTGAGAACCTTTTGCATCTGATGAGAGCTAATAATTTGTGGAGACTTAGCTACCATCCCTTTCAATTTTATTATCCTTCCATCTGAATCAAATCGCATGAAAAATTCTTGGAAATTAATCTCTATAGTACCTAAGGTTGTGAGCCATTGGACACCCAAAACAATATCTGCCCCTCCCATAGAAATAGAAAACATAGGTGAGTCTAACATGTAGTCTCCCATGGAAAGATTGATACTATGGCACTTTCCAGTGCACTTGATTTTCCCACCATTCACAATCATAACTTGCATTTCTGGAGCTAGGTAAATAAAACAATTGAGGTGGGCAGCTAACTTACTATTTATGAAGTTATGAGTACTCCCGAGTCGATCCAACACCGTCACCTTCTGCATTTTTGAGATAGCCAATAACCTTGAGTGTTTGAGGAATATTAATACTGACAATGCATGACAAGAAATTGTAGGTTGCTGATCCTCTACTTCGTCTTCTATTTGTTCCTCAACCTCTTCTATAATTTCAGCTTCCTCGTTATCCGCATTACCTCCTTCAATATAGAACATCTTCTTCTCATCACATTTGTGTCCTGGTCCATATTTGGTGTCAAAGTTAAAATATAATCCTTTTTCTCTCTTTTCTTTCATTTGTTAATGAGTCACCTAATTGGCCTAGCGAATGAAGGGGATGAGATATTACGGTCTATGGTGTTAATGAAAGGTGGAATCCTATTGCAAAGAACTTTTTCCTCTACTTGATGTGCCATGATAATAGAACCAGAAATCATGAGTGGATTAAACATACATACCTCATGCTTGATGTGGTCCTTAAGACCCCTAAGAAATAGGTCATTCAAATTCCCTTCAGAATATTATCCACCCTTAAGGATAGGTTTTGGAATTGATGCACATAATCTTTAAATGAACTTGTTTTCCATAACTTTTACAATTGACTAAAGTAGTTCTCTAAAACACTTTGGAACTATAGTGCAATTGAAAATCCTTGGTAAAAACTATCCAAGTGACACCGAGACCATTCTTCTACCTATGAGCACATAACCATTGATACCAAATGAATTGGTCTGGTTCAAGATACAGGGATGCCAATGTCACCTTTTGTCCTGATGGTGTTTGATGTAACTCAAATAATTTCTCCATTTGATTTATCCAATTTAAGGGATCCTTACCATCAAATTTGTGCATATCCACTTTCGGCATCATGTTTCGTGGTTGTAAATAAGTTGGATTCTGATTTGGCTAGAAAATTAATCCAACATGGTTATTTTGTCCATTATTTTGAACTGAATATCCTCCTTGGTTTATATGGGGTGAATGTGGGCCATATTGTTTATCCTTTTACATATTGTGTGATATCATCCAACTGTTGATTTATTTGTTCTATGTCTCCTTTAGAGGCCATCTTAGATTGTACATTCTGTAGCTCATACTCAAGTTGGCTCACCTTATGATCAACAGAGGTAAACCCTAATGCTGAGGAATCTATATTTACCCCTTTTGACTCCAACTCTTCAATCACTACCCCATCTTTATCTAGGGTTTTACCCTGGAGTGACCAGATTCTTTTTTGCTCTTGTGGAGGGCTCCGCCATGATGTCAAACCTTAGGGTTTAGGGTTTCGATACAAATTCGGTCGAACAGGAAAAAACATAGAGAAGATTCTAAAACTATTTTTTGAGATCTTTCCAAAAATATAAAGAAATATGAAACATTCCACAAATTTTGGTATAGGGAGCATTTTTATTAAAAACCCTAAATTTATAATAACTTTTGTAAAATATATCAAAAAGGTCTGAAATTTTCAGATATTTTTACTTGAAATGATTCACAACTCTGGTAAAAAAATCTCCCATAAATTAGATGTGGTTCGTAAGATAGATAAGAAACAAAAAAATTAGGGTTTTTGCCCTAATTTTGGCTTGGATTGCAGCTTTGATACCACTTGTAATGAAATTACTTGTATAATTCAAATTATGAGAAGCATAGAACACCAAATAACACAATATTTCATAATAATGATCTCAATATACAATTAGAATAGCTTCGCCACTTCAGGGGGAAACCTCCAAACCATAAAATAAGACTCAAATGCTCCAATGATGATGAACTACTACCTACAATCCCCTATATATACTATTCATATGTTATGGCCATCACCAAGGCTGATCTACTAAGCATGAGAAAGTATAAATGATATAATAAAATGATATGGTAAGCCACAAGTTGGCTACTCATATCCTAATACAAGCAATAGGTTAAGGGCACCACAAATAACTAGATGTAAAATGCAAAATGGTGGATGGAATGGAAAGAATACAACCCTTTCCCCATATGCTTGTGTGATGCAGATGTAGAAGAAGCCCAAATGCAGTCCCTTGCCTTAGTAGATAGTTTCCCTTGATGTGTGAGATGTCCGTCCATAATGTAGTGAGTATGATTTGTTTATATAGGGATCTCTTGCTCAAATTTTGACACTAGTGACCCGAAACTACCAACTATGACCTAGGGGAATACATGGGGTAACCGTTAGGACCAACCTCAAATAAATAAATTAAGACCACAAATTACGATGACATGAATGCCTAAAATCATAGGCCTGGGCGCCCAGGGGTGCCCCAAGTCAAGCACCCTAAGAGCTCTAGTGTAGACCTAAAGACGACAACTGAACAAATTATGACATCTGAGACACCCTGAAAGATGGCCAAAACTACAGAGACAACTGACGACTGAACCAAACAAAACACAATGACACCTAACTAACTGACAACAAGACCTAGAAATGGGTCACTAGTGAATACTTTTATCACGTAAGATCCATATATAAATTAACATACCCAACGGTATAAATGTAATAGTAAGTGTGTGATTTTGTGACTACAACATTATATGATGCACTATTTTTGACCGTATTACTCCAAAGAGAGATATTGAGATGTCACCTTTTCAAGTGTTGTATGGAGTTGATGCGAGAGATTCCTATCTCCTTGGAATTTTTGGCCTTGAGGTTGGCCAAATTGATTGAAGATGATACTTTCCAAGACTCCATTGAAAAAAGAATCATGTACTTGACAAAGTTGGAGGAAATTAGGTCCAAAGTGGTTGATCAAATCATGGAACATTAGAACAAGGTCAAGAAGGTTTTTTATAATAAATTTAAGCAGTGGGATTTTTAGGCTGTGGATCTCATACTATTATGGGACAAGAGAAGATAACCGAAAGGAATGCATGGTAAATTTTATTCCCTATGGAGAGGACCTTTCAAGATTCATCAGTTGTGCGGAGAAAATAGATTTTATTTGTCATATCTTGATGGCACTCAACTTTTGATGCCTCACAGTGGGTATTATCTCAATCCTTTTCATCAGTAGTGCAAGTTATTCTTACACTATATCATAGTTTTTTTTTCAGTCATGTGTTTCCTTTTCTGCTGGTGTGTTTGCTTTCCATTCCTTTGTTTTGGTTTCACTTTATTTTGTTTATGTTTGTTTTCCGCTCTTCTCAACTCCATAGCCCAATGAATTGGCACTTTAGGGATTTGGAGTTCCTCTTTCTTCAAAGTATCAAAGAATGTCCCTGGTTAGAACCAACTATTATCCCATTTTTGAGTTAATAAAATGTGATAACTAATAAAAAAATTCTTGAAGGACCTATTTATGATTCATTCTTCATCCATGAATTACTTTTCAAAATGCCTTATGTGCTCTTTGAATTCTTTTAGGGTCATTATTATCCCAAATTCACACCCCTTGTAATTTGGATAACTCATGAAATGGTCTTAGTCATTTTTCTTTAAGAAAGTTGTGGGACATTGGTTCAATTTACCACAGATTGTAAGAACCAGTGTTCTACAGGTTCTCTTAACCCGCAGAACAAAGGAGCATCGTTCAAGGACTCGAGCAAGTTTTTACTAAATCCATGGAATACTAGAAGGCCGCGATACACTTCATGAATCTACCAAACATTTGGAAACCCACGGGAGACTAAGCTAATTCATTGGTGGGTTATATTTAAAACACCATGTGACGTTCATTTTCCCATCAATTTCAATGATCAACATCAAGCACCATGCCATGTACTTAGATTTCATCTCTCTTGAAAATTTTGGCTTCAAAGTGGATGTGAGACCCACGAGATAAGTCGCATTCATTAGCATTGTCGGTGTGTGGCAGGAAAAATAAGTCAATGCAATTCAAAGAACACATGAAGGGTGAAGGAAATGAAAGATGGTAGCAAATTAACGATCGCGACGGGACATATGTCACCTTTTCGGTGAAATTCAAAGGATTTTCATTTTGCAGACCTCAAGTCTGCAGAATCAATTGATTTCAATTAAGGCTTCAGGTATGGGAAGTTAGAGAGGTCAATAGGGTTACGTGGCAATAGTTTTATGAATCCAAAAGTTTCTAAGTCCACCTGAAGTTAAAGGTTATGATGCAAAGCCATCAAGATCTTGAAATCGACAACCCTAATGTTACGTGGATCCTTTTTCATTAGCTAACCTTTCACAGTCTAACATTCTGAAGGTTAAAGGTAGGTTTGACACATAGAAAATTGTGAGCGGTGTGGAGATTCCTCATTGGTTAATATTTCACGTGTGTTAGAGGGGAAATCAAAAGGTTTGTCATTACAAAGGGTATGGAGCTTTCTCATTGGCTCACACTTCACAATGGTCCATCGAGAGGGCTATCAAAAGTGAATTGAAAATGACTAAATATGGAGCCTTCTCATCTACTCATGTTTTGTAGTGGTCAATTCAAGAAAATGACAATCTAACACCGCAAAAGAATGTTGTGTTATTTTATTGGAACAAAATTAAAAATCCACGTAATGTAAAAGAGAAGCGAAAGAAATAGATCCCAAACCACACACCAATGAGAGACTAGTACGTGGAAAAGACAAAAGCAATCCAAACTTAGGCAGAGAGGAAATCCCTTAGTTAATCAAAATCTTCCACGTGTCACATTCTTGTGCTCCACAACATGCAAAATTCAAATGTTCATATCTTTCGATTCCCTTCTCTAAATTAGGAAAAATTTATATCATTGGAAAGGTCTCCTCGAACCCTTCAATTTGGCATCATCATAATCATTTTTTGATGGAACTTAGTGTGAGAAAATGAAAAATTAATATTTCAAGCATTGATTACAGATGGCTCAACCACCTGAATTGATGGAGTATGGGACTCTTACCTTCTCTTAGAATCAAAAGGACATTTGGGAATGGGTCAATAGGGTGCCCATGATGTTTTTCAGAGATTAATGGATGATTGATGGTGGTTGGGGGCTGAGGAACTATGTTTTAGGGAAAGACGGTGACTTTCATTAATGACAAGATCAAACCTGATCTTTTTCTCTTTTTTCCCGCTCCTCTCTTTCTTTTATTCTCTATATAGTGTAAATTGTTGCTTATTTCAAGGGGTTGGAGGTTCTCTATATGAAATAGATCTAAAATTCGATGAGACAAAAAACTTTTTGTTTTCCATTTCACCATTGAAGAACATTAAATATATATGTTACAAACCTTGTGTTGTGGATATATATTTTTCATTTGAGGTATTGTTCTTACGTTCAATGTACTAAATGGTTCTTTAATTTCATATCTATTTTATGGAATTTACAACCAGTTATTACTATCTACTCACATGTGATTATCTTTTGATTTGCATTTTCTTAAGTGAAAGCATGTTCCTTCTCATTCTTCTAGAATTCGTCTTATCTTTATTCTTCTTCTCTCTTTACATGTTTTCCTTTCTAACAAAACCAATCTACTGGTATGAGATCCCAACCTTGAATAGTTATATTAGTGTAGATATTGTAAATAGTCTTTGGCATGCATTAGATTAGTAATAAACAAGGTGCCTCCCCTTTATTTGAGGAGTGAATTTGTCCCGCATGTTGTGGTTGAGCCTCATATTTTATCTTTGACAAAATATCCAACCAACAAGGTGCCTAAGACTGTCAAAGGCTTAGAACCTAGTTTTCTTGGTGTCATGAGGTGGTCACTGATAATCTTTGTTGGTCACCTATATGTCACACTATGATCACAGAATTCACTTGTAACTGTAAAGAGAAGATGGCCTGCAAAACCCTCAAAATACATCAAATACCAAAAATAAAAGATGCAATATAGGGAGTCAGACCAACCCCAGAATTCATTCGACTAAGTGAACTTACAATTGAGCACTATACTACATCTTAGACTCCATGTAGTTCTTATGCGTGTGTGCAAAAATTGTGCCCTAAGAATCCCTTCTACAAGTGCACTTGATAGCGGGTGATAGCTAGATGTACCAATGTAAATAGATGTGTGGATGGAAAAATGAACTTCCCCTCCTATGTGTGTATGCATAAAATGTATTCCCTTGTCCCTTGAATGAGATTTAGATGGATTCCTTTAAGCTCTTAGATGTCTTTGGATGCAACCTTAGGTGATGATAATAGATTTTAGAGCTTCGTCCTTTATTATGGTCATATAGCTTTGTATTTATATGATTCCCTTGTTTGAATTTCATAATTGACAACTAAAATGCCAACCCATAATAAAATAAGATGCCCAAAAGATAAAAGAGGACCAAAAGAGTTGAGTAAGATACAAAGAATTTGGGAGCACTCAGAAGGATAAGGGTGCTTGGGCGTTGGCATCTTGTTTGAGCATTGGTGTCCAAAGTCATGAAAGATAAAGCAATGAAGTCCAGACTAGGTTATCGGGTGTAGAAGGCTAAATAGAAAATAAAAAACACAGATAAAAAGGTCAAAGATATATGTCAATTTCTAGTTTTCTTACTTAGGAATTATATGAATAGTGGTATGTGATTAGGGCTTAGAAATGTACCCAAGTACATGATTTTGTGTCTATATTTTCCCCCACTTTATGTTATTGAGTGAATAATCGATAGCATATAGTAAATAAGAGATGTGTACCTAATAACCATGTAGAATGTGATGTCGATAGCATGCCAAGGAGAAAAGTGAAAGCGTGGAGTGATAATAAATGAAGTGTGGATGTAAGAAAGAGGAAGTGACTCTAGGGGAAGCATATGAATTGTACTATGATGTACCTGATGTTGTTATAGCTTGATGAATGGATGCTTCTTGTTGCATATTAAGAAAGGACCTATAAAAGAAGAGAGAAAGAGTAGTCAAAGTCATGTGTTATGAAAACTCTGTAAAAGTATGCAAAAGTATGTAAAAATGCAAAAAAGTAGTAAAAGGAATGTGTGTACCTGATCTGTGGCAAGTGAAAAGTATAGAAAGTGTCTTGAACTACTATAGAAAAGTGAGTTTTTTTGAGTGATCTCATGCCAAGAGCATGTTTTTGGGTGATCTCATGCCAAGAACGAGTTTTTTGGGTGATCTCAAGCCAAGTGTGAGTTTTTGGGTGATCTCACACCATGGCATAAGAGTGTTGGGGAGAAAGGTCTATTGTTATTGTCCTTCCATGAATGCTTCCCTAATTTATATAACACTTAATATAGTGTGATATTGCTTTGTCCCATGTTGTTCTAGTTTGATCTAAGGAAATAGAAAAAGGATATTTATGCATTCTGATTACTAGAGAACTATGCTTGAACTGTAAAAATTGCTCTGTGAATTGCTGAAAATTATGTTGATATAAGAAAGTAACCATAACTACCCCTGGTCATAGGCGCCCATGAAAGGTCAAGAGCACTTTGAGACACTCATGTCTTTATTTGGGCACTGGTGTTTGTGATGAACTGAGGACCCAAGTTAGAATATGGGTCGTTTTGTAATTGTAACTTTATTATGTTCTTGTATTGTGCAGGCCTGTACTAAAGCTTTGCGATTTTGTATGGGGTGGCTGATTTACCCAATGTATTCCCCCTCATTTAGGGTGCATGCGATGTCACTAGGAGAATGTGGCCCAAAGGATAGGACCAGATGTTGGTTTGAAACGGATACCCTAAATGGGGAGGGAATGTGCATGGTAGAAACCAAGGCACATGTAAGCAATATGGATAGAAACATGTGTTAGTAGAAAAAGTGAAAAACATGCTATATAAGATAATGTAAACAAGATAAACTATAGATAAACTAGACCATGAAAATTAGGTTTCATACATGGGACATCACTCACAATTTCACAAGACAATCAGGGTCGAAGCTGTCAAAAACATACAAATAACGATCAAACAAGAAATAGGGCATAACTTGCAAACAATGGCATATAAGCATAAAGTAATGAAAAACAATATCAAGCAAATTATTAGACAACCATGGTGGAAAATAGTTCCTACAAGGAAAATGTTGTACATGAAGCACATGTTATCATGTTAGAAAGATAAAAATTATGTCAAAGTGTGTATGTTCTGATATAAAGTAGTGTGCTAGTAAGGATATGAAATAGTAAATAATGAAACAATAACACATATGATGTGTAAGAGTAGAAATGTAGATACCCCCAAGAGCCTCGGTGGGACTGGTAAGAGGTACAATTCCAAACATCAATGTTACATGTAAGGATTTGTAGAAAGTATGCATTCACAACTAAAGAACAAGTGAACGTGCATGTGTATATGATAAAGATAATGACATACTAGATATTCAGCTAACATAGTAAGTAAAGTGTAACATGTGAGTATAAGAAAACAAGAGTAAGTGTAACCAAGATATGCAACATGTTGTGAATGAGTGAGATGGAATGATATGCAATGTGAATGTGATAGGAGTAGCGTGCCCCCAAAGAGGATGTGGATAAGTATGAGATGAGGTTTATTTATAAAAAAACCCCTCGATAGTCAAGAATTAACCATAGAACAAGATTGTGTCATCGGGAAATGGTTTGATAATGTGTGCTAGAAAGATATGATCAATGAAGAATAAAGCATAAAGAGTGTGAGTGATTTTGGTGAGGTTCATTTCAGATTGAGAACCTCAACAATCAGTATGAACAATACAACTAGAGTACGTCATAGGGTAGTATGTTATGTTAGAATGAAATTATAGAAAGATGTATCGTGAAGTGTAGAGTCTGAAATGTGTAGTATGTGAGGTTCATGGATTTAATAATCCCTCAACAAATTAAGTGTGAACCTTAGCACAAGAGTGCATCATAGAGTAGTGATGATACAAGATGTGTAATGATGTTTAGAAATACATGAAGTATAAAGCACATAGCGTAATAGTTGAGATGGTAGACACTTGATGATGTTATGAGGGGAAAGAGTAAGCATGATGCCCCCAAGTGTGCGAGTGATGAAGATATGTTCGGGGATGGAAGAGAAACCATGTTATAGTTTTGGATTTGGCAATGAGTCAGGAGTATCAATATTGGTGTTAGGAGGAGTAGATTCGCCAAAGTAAGTTGTAGCATTGAGAGTATATGGAGATTTTTTTTTGTGATGGTGAGTATGTGAAATAGTGTAAACATCAGGAGGAGATGGACATGAATAAAATGAGCGAGTGAGGGAGATATCCAATGCCAAGTCTAGTGGATTGTGTGGGAATGGAAAGAGGCTCTTTGAATCATTTTGCATGTTTTCCTAATCTGGTGCCAGTGAAACCATAACAAAGCATATACCGATAGGAGGAGAGGTGGCCAAAGTAGGGGCTTTAGGTGAATGATCAATAGTGTTGCAATAGGAAAATGGAGAGGGATCTGATAAGGCTTCATAGACCACACCCTGGTATAAGAATTTAATACATGCATGAAGTGTTGAAGGGACCACATGCATGACATGGATCCAAGGTTGTTTGAGAATAATATTATAATTAATATTATTAGGCATTACATAGAATGGGACAGACAAAGTGCATGGCCCAATAGTAATGGGAAGTGTGATTGTACCTAAGACCCTTTTAGGAATATTATCAAAAATGAGAAGAGAAACAGATGAAGGAACCAAGGAGTCTTGAGAGGCCAATTTGATGAACAAATTTTAAATTAAAAATATTAAGCCCCAATCCATTATCAACTAAGGCACATTTAACCCCAACATTATTGATACAAACATGAATATAAAGGGGGAATCATTATCTAACATAGCTTGAGAAGGAAGTTCATCTGATGTAAAAGTAATATGTTCCTCATTAAAAGATAAAGTTGTAGTAAATTTATGATATACATATTCAGGAGAAGTATGAGGATGAATGTAAGTATTAGCCAAAAAATATATGATTTTATTCACACAATTAGGATTATTCTGCAAAAAGGCATCCATGGTGAGAGGATCCTAGGATATTGAAGTTAGGAAGAAGTGAGGATCCAAGATTATTTGAATGCGGGTTCACCAAATGATTTAACAAAAAAGAATTTTTGTAAAACCCTAATTACAAAGTCATGTATGATAAATAAAAGCTAAGAAACTGCTGGAATGTAGATGACACAAACAATAAGCTAAATAAATGTAAAACCCTAAGTGCAAAATAGAGGGAGAAGGACTTAGTTGATTTATGCCTCGATGTCGGCACTATATAAACTAGAGAAATTGATAAACAGGAAGGGCATACTGTCCGCAAGCATGCCCGATAAATTTTGGAGAGAGCTATCATAGTAGCTTTGAACTAGGGCACCTAGACTGGGGTGAGGATGTTTAGGCACCAGAGACCTCTGTTGGGTGCCTATGACCGTGAGGGGGCTTGGAGCCTACTTTTTTGGCATCATGAGGTGGTCGTTGATTTTTGTTGGTCACCTCTATGTTGCACCGTGATCATAGAATTCACCAGTAACCTCTGAAAGAGAATATGCCCCGCAAAACCTCAAACTGCATCAAATCCTAGAAATAAAAGATGCAATATGGGGAGTCATACTAACCCAAGTGGTCACCCGACTAAGTGAACTTACGATTGAACGTTGCATTACATCTTAAAATCCATATAATTCTTATGTGTGTGTAGAAATTGTGCCCTAGGAAGCCCTTGTGCAAGTACACTGATAATGGGCGATAGCTAGATATACCAATATAAATAGATGTTTAGATGGAGAAACGAACTTCCCCTCCTGTGTGTGTATGTAGAAAATGCAGCCCATTGTCTCTTGAAAGAGTGCTATATGGATGCCTTTAATGCTCTTAATTACATTTGGATGCAACCTTAGGTGATGATAATAGATGCTTAGAGTTTAGTCCTTTATTATGGTCACATAGCTTTATATTTATATGATTCCCTTGTTTCAATTTTGTAATTGACAACTAAAATTCCGACCCATAAGAAAATAAGATGCCCAAAAGATTAAAAAGGGCCCAAAAGAGGTGAGTAAGATACAAAGAGGTCGGGGCACCCAAAAGGACGAGGGCTCCTGGCGAACTGGTGTCCAAAGTCATGAAAGATAAAGTAATGAAGTCCATACTAGGTTGTAGGGTGTAAACGACCAAATATAAAATAATAAACATAGAAAAAAGGCCAAAGATAGCTCTCAATTTCTATTTTTCTTGCTTAGGAATCATATGAATAGTGGTATGTGATTAGAACCTAGAAATGTACCCAAGTGTGTGATTTTGTGTCTGTGATATCTTAAGGTCAATGTAAGACCTTTCACGATTCATATATGATACATTATGCTTGACACAACTATTTATCAGTCCTACCAAGGCTCTTGGGGGCATCTTCTTTTGCTAATATCATACTTCATACATCGAGGTTCCATTGTCACCTTATTTACTACTTCTCATTACAATCACTTTACTTTTCATTGATCTATACATGTTTTGGAATACTATTTATCTCTCTAATATTCTAACATTGCTTCATGTGTAGCATTTTCCTTGCATGATCTATACAACCATGATTATCTGTCATTTTTTTATCACTCTTGTTTGATATTGTTTGTGGGCTATGCCCTATGTCTTGCTTGATCATTGCATTTTTTTTACTACTTCAACCCTGATTTTCTTGTGACATTGTGAGTGATGTCCTATGTATGAAACCTATTTTTTTTAGTCCATCTTTTCTTCCTAGTTGCTTTTTACATTGTCTTCTCTTTCATGCTAGCTACTTTTACTACTAACACTTTTTACTAGCCTATCTTGTTTACATGTACCTTGGTTTCTACCATGCACATCCCTTACCCCCTATAGGTATCCACTTCAAATATGCATATCAAGTATCAGGTCCTCTCCTTTGGACCACATTCTCCTATAATCATCGCATGCACCCCAAACAAGGGGGCATCTATTGGGTGAAAAAATCACCCCTATAACATCTTGGAGCTTCATAATAATCCGGTAAAATATAGAAATGGAATAGGAACATAGTTATAGATTCGCTCAAAATCTGAATTGGGCCCAAAACACAAAGCAAACACTAGCACCTAGACCTGGACACTAGCGGTGGGTGCTTGTGCCCCCTAGGAGCTTGTATCCTAGTGCCAAAACAATCATTTTCTCATTTCAACATAGTCACTTTGCATTTTTAGATCAATTCTCTAGTAGCAAACACTTTCCTCTAGTTACAAAATTCATTTTATCACCACATTTCGATTCTGATCAAAACAATCGGAACAAATCGGGCGTACTTATTTGTAATGGTTTTATTCAATAAGCATCATGAAAGGAGAGAAAATCTATACCTCTCTCCCCAATACTCTTCTCTTGGCATCATATCACCCAAAAAACTCGCTCTTGGCATGAGATCGCACACAAAAATCACTCTCGGCATGAGATCGCACAAAAATTGCTCTTGGCGTGAGATCACCAAAAAACCTCACCATTGGCAACAAATTCAGCAACATCTCTAAGCAAATTAGGACAATTTTCTATCTCATACTCTCTTAAATATTAGGTGCACACTTTCCTTTTACACTCTTTACTTACTTATACATGCATTACTTTGATTTTTCACATATGGAACTTTGACTACTTTCTCGATCTTCTTTTATAGGTTTTTCCTTAATACACAACAAGCAACTTACATCAACAAGTGCAAGCTCACAACAATAGGTACAAGCCACATATACACTTCACCCCTAGGGTTGAATTCCATTTCCTAGTCTCCACGCTTCACATTGCAATCACTTCACGCTTCACTTGTCCACTCGACACATTATCAGCTACACTCTTCTCTACATGATCATAAGGTATGCATATTCTATCTACTTTATGTTATCGAGTATTCACTCAATAACATAAAGTGGGGAAAATGTAGACACAAAATCTATGCACTTGGGTACATTTCTAGGTCCTAGAGCATACTAATATATACATGATTCCTAAGCAAGAAAACTAGTAATTGATAATGTCTTTCGGGTATTTTGCTTTGTCTCTTATACTTTTATTGACCTTACACACCCTACATCCCCTGCAGTATTTATTAATTTATATTTTATGACTTTGGACACTAGTGCCCAAGTGCTCATGTCCCTCCTAGGAGCTCTTGGCCCCTTCTCCCCTTTTCTCACTCTTTTGGGTCTCTTTTACTTCTCAAGCATCTTTTATACTTTTGGGTCGGCCTTCCAATTCTCAATTACGAAATTCAAACAATGTAATCATATATATAGTTATATATCTAAAATAAGGGTCCAAACACTAAGCATTGCATACTATCACCTAAGCTTACATAAAAAGGCACAAATATCATTACAAAGCATCCATCTAGTACATTCACTCAAGGGACAATGGTTGTATCACTTCGCATACACAACATATGAGGGGAAGTCTATTTTATTCCATCTCACACATTCTATACATTTGTTACATTCTAGATCTAGCTTGATATCACTGTGCAACTTGCACAAGGGCATCCAAGGGCATCATTACACACATTCACATAGAACTACATGGAATTTGAGATGTAGTGCAATTCTCGATTATAAGATAACTCTTCGGATGATGTCATGGTCATTCCAACTACCCATTATGCATATTTTTATTAGATTTGATGTGGCTAATGGGTTTGTGCAATTAGGTATCTCTTTTGTATATTACAGGTACGATCGATGACATTGGAGCGAGAATAAAAGTGACAAATAGAGATCAAGAGTGAATCTCCTCTAGCCCTGAAGAAATTCAATCCTAAGCATCTACACAGAGACTAATGCCCAGAATGACACTAGCACATGGGTGTTCCTGTCCTCTCGTGGGCTCTCCTATCTGCACATTTCTAGGTCTCGTAACCTCAAGTAATCCTTGATGATAGTGCTTCTAGTCTATTTCATCTATTCACCTACCTAGATCATCTCTAGGTTACATGTAATTAGCTAAGTCACCCTCTCCTTCTCACTTGCTTAGGCTTTCACATTGTTGCTCGCTTATTGCTTGTCCATTTATTGTATCATAGTACTTATATATCATTCGTTACAATAGTTACTCTGAGATTAGATTTAATTCAATTTATATTAAACCGGTGATGTAACTCTTCTCTAATGATTCGATTACGGAAGAAACACTTAGGTGTAATAAAAAAATTAAGATAGTGCAATAAAGGGTGAATCTCTAAAAGAACAATGTATCATCCTTTGCCAAATGACTTCAAGATCTTGTGACACTTCCATATTTTACATTGTTTCAATAGTTTCTTATTGAGTGTACTAATAATTTAAGGAAGGAATTAATTTATCTTGTATAAGATCATGTATCAAAAAGTTGATAGTTTGTTGTTTTAACATCTATGTTGTAAAATGACTATGAACTTACATAAATAGAACAAATTAAAAATTGTATGGGGTTTTACATGGTTTTGGGGGAATTTTGGGCGTGACAATATATTTTGTGAATATGATTTTGATTAGTCAAAGATGGATAATAAGTGTGTTAAACAAGGGGTGTGTAAGAATTAATCAATTTAGTGAACAATGAGATATGGGTTGAGATAAATGCCAGGATTAATTTCCAAATATCAATAGATCCATATTGATATTTGGAAATTAATCCTTGGCATTTATCTCAACCCATAACTCATTGTGCACTAAATTGACTAATTCCTACACACCCCTTGTTTAACTAACACTATTGGCCACTAGGTCACACTTGTTATCCATCATTGACTAATCCTAGTGGCCAATAGTGTTAGTTAAACAAGGGGTGTGTAGGAATTAATCAATTTAGTGAACAATGAGATATGGGTTGAGATAAATGCCAGGATTAATTTCCAAATATCAATAGATCCATATATATATATATATATATATATATATATATATATATATATATATATATATATATCTATTGATATTTGAAATTAATCTATGGCATTTATCTCAACCCATATGGTCAGTAGGGTATTTGAAATAAATTTATCTAATTCGTGATTCATTACAATCTTGTTTGGGGGAAGAAAAAAGGATTTAAAATGCATAAAGGATATTTATCCCACATACATGTACATACAAAAACTTAAGTTTAATATCCAAAATGTGTATGATAATAAGTGAGGTACATGGGTAGTAGGAAGACTACCGAGTTGAAGGCCTTATAATTTAGTAAGGGTAAATCTTAAGTGAACAAATGAAGTAGCTTGGATATGACATGACCACACAACCTAAGTAATGAGGTAAGTTGTGAGGGTTTCTTTTAGGACATTAGGAGAATATAGGGAAAATGTAAAAAGATAATAGATTCGACTATAGAAGTGATAAAATAACTCTGTGAGGAATGATATATATTTTGTGAAGAGAGGCTTATAGATTGTGACACGTCTCACAATCTTGTGAGCTCCTGGTGGTCACTATTGAGTCATTCTTATAAACACTATGAAAGTACAAGACTTTATGGTTGTGTGTGTGAACCATGTGGGAAACCTCGGTAGACCAATCAGATAATGCCACATGCTAGCCTAAAACTAATCAAAATTTATTATAATGAAGAATATATTTTTGCAAATTTTTTAATTGCACATTGGTTCTATGGATGTCTTTTTCTATCACAACTTTAGCTCCATAAATTTTTTGATCCCTATTAGTTGTGTTGGAAATATTTCACCAAGAGCTATGAAATATTATAAAGTTGGAGAGAATTGGTGTTTATGTAAAAACCTAGCAACATTTTATTTCCCATGTCTATGTCCTCTTCAGTGGTGAGATAATCACATACATATGCCTCTCTATTGATTTTTATTGCTAATCTACTTTCAACTATCAAAAATTTCCCCTTGATCAATTTTGGTAATTTACACCAATGCATACAAGTATTCTAATTGGATTACTCTCAAGCATGTGAGTTTTTTTACACTTGTTAATGTGTTCCCTTGATTTTATACTACATGCATATGTTGGGAAATTTTAGATGATTACGATAATCACCTTTGCAGTTGAATTTGACCGTGTTTTCTTTAAATGAAGAGTGATATTTGATTTTTTGATCTACTTGATTTCATAATTTTATTCATACTTTTCACATGATGCCCATTCTTGAGTAATCATCCATAAGAAATATTTTCCCTTCAGTTGGTGAAAAATGAGATCTTTTCTATTGTTCATCCTCTTCCCTTTGATCTAATAATATTTTGAATGCTTCTTGTATGAAAGAAAAAGATAGGTTCCCAATTGGGTTCTCAAATATAGGGACCAAATCTAAGTCCGGACACATGATGTAGATACAAAGGTGCTAAATGAGTGCTAATGTTGTAATTTTAGAGGATAGTGACCCTAACCCTATGATATATAGGTTTCCAAGGCCTATACCTAAGATAAAGATAGGAATCCTAATAAAAAATTTAGAATAAGTCTAATCAAGGGATGGATAAAACCAATGGGCATAATATAATAATAAAATACAATAGATAAAAGAAAACATACATCTACTCTAGTCTATAGCAATGAATGACCAATAAACAACATACATGTGCAAGATAAAAGACTATAAAAAGTTATAATACTTACATGTAGCATTGTGACCGATGACGCATCATTCCCCCAAAGATAACAACACCAATAGTGAATCATTATGGGTGGAAAAAGGGAAAGCTCAACAAGAAGATCTCCAATCCTAACTCACTATAGTGACCCAAATACAAAAGAGGTAAGATCTAAGACTCAAATTTCAACAATTAGGTGTAAAAATAGTGCACAAATATAAGAGCTATGCCAAATCCAAACTAGACACCATCACCCATCAGCGATGGTATTAACATTGGGGATCCTTAAGGTCAATGGGTGAAAAGCATGTGAGGTAGAAGCTATAAAGTAAAGAGAGGAAACAACGAAGGTCCACAAGTGAATGAAAGTAGAGATAATAATGTGTAATAAATGTAAATAAGTAGACATAATGGGACAAGTAAACACAATAAGTGTAGTGTGTGAACAAAGGGAAGAAATGAGGAAATAGTAAGATCATTATGGATAATAGTGACATCTCTCAAATGTTTTTATCGAGCCCATGTGACCAAGTCACATCACACCCAATCTTGACAAGACTCTTGAGGCACTTTCTTAAGAGGAAGATGCATCAATCACCCATGTACAAAAGAAATGGTTATCAAGTGTAAAAATTGATGTGTATACAATTTTGAATTTCATTCTTCTCTCCTAAGTAATCCTTTATGGCATTCTATAAATTGATGAAGTTTTACTTCTTTTGTAACCTTTTGCGAGATGACCAAATGTTGTCAAATATTCTACCAAGTATACCAAAGTGACATGTGTTTACTTCATTTAGTCCATTGTTTATCATGTGGAGGAGTTTGTAGCTTTTAGGAAATTAATGGGATGTCACTAAAAAGTGGTGAAATTCAAAGGGAGTTTTAATTGTCAATGTTGGGTGTTCTAGGAACTTTAATGAGAGGTATAGGCTAAAAATTGGTCGTGGATATTTTTTTATGGAAGTAGACTAGGTTAAAGTTGTGAAAAAATCCTTATAATACATGTTATATTGTGAATTTCATTTCAATTTCAAATAATACATCAAGTACTAGATATTTTCTTATATTTTATGACTCTAATTTGAAGTAAAATGTTCAACATATGTTGTTTTTCTTTTTGACACTATGGATATTTGTGTGAAATCATGTAGGATCTCTTAGATATGTTTTGGTATGTTGTAGTGTGTTAATTATCTACTCTAGTTCTAATCTAGTATTTGTTTTGAGTAACCACAAGTCTATGGTGTTTGTGACAATTAATTAGCCACGTACACATAGTGTGTTTGTGTATTTTGTCTAGATTTGATGCACACTTTGAGGTGTTTTGTGTGAATATGTGTAAACTCTCTATGGTCTCTCCCCTTAATTCTACAGATCTATAAGTATAAAGAGTACACCCTCCCACTCATTTTTTATTGTCCCCGATTTCAACTTGGTTTATTGTAATGAATTAATGAGATCCATCCATACCATGACCTATCATCCATTTTCTCTTTATTTTACCACAAGATTCCAGGGTGTTGAATTGGAAGATAACATCTTATATGCACAATGAGATAAGGAATATACCACACAAAATATGCAAAAAATAACCCCATACATATATTAATCGAGGTTACGTATGAGCTGCCAAGTCTCGGGCATAAATAAAAGGATGTAGATGATCAAGGATTGCATGGGATAACAAGGGTACATGAGGAACTTCCAATACATCCCAAATGCAATACAACTACGTGCCAAATAGACAAATTCTAGAAGTCTTTGAAGGGATTTAGGGAACATTTATTCACAAAATGGTAGAGTTAGGGGTCCATATAACACTATAAATACCCCCTATGAGATCTTTATTAGAGGTACACATGTAAATGAGAATTTTTGGAGGAGAATAATGAGTGATAAAATCCTTTAAACTTTTTTATTTTGGTAATGTATTATGCTCACACATTCCATGCAACCATGATAAGTCATGCAGGAAGCACATGTGTACATTGAAGTACTAAATGTGGATTTGTTACTAAAAACACATGACTTTTGTGAAATGCAACTTTTTCCCTCGACAAAAATCTATAAATTCTTGACAAAAATATTAATTACGGAAGTTTGATACGTTTTTCTAACATTCTTATACTGTTATATGTTGAATTACAAAGATCTATACGTTTCTACTTAATTTAATAAAATAAATCAAATTACAAACACACTTTATTTAATAAAATTAAGTAGAACTTTATAAACATGCGGTCGTAGTTAACAAGGTTAGCTATGATTAAAACATGATTAATTAACTGGGATTAACCATAATAAACGTGGTTTGATTCCATGTATTTTCTTAATAATTTCGTAAGTTTTTCCAAACAAATATATCCTACGGACACAAGGTCCCAGAATTGACCAAAGACTAAACCATTTTGGGTTCGGACAAATTTACGAAGACAAAGGCAAAGACAAGTGGCAATAATCCATTGGCAATGGTTACAAAAGTATGGCAATGGTTACAAAAGTATGACAACGTGAAATAAGACACGTGGAACCTTTTCATTAGTTCGTATTTTACATAAACCAATAAATGTTTATCAAGGGTCTGCCACTGCAAAGTCCGTATATACGTGGCTCTTTATTATTCGTTTGCACTTCACAGTGTAGGATAAATGATAAAAGATCATTTAATGACAAGACAACTCGTTAAACTCGTACATACGTGGAGCAATCTTAAATGCTCGTTCTTCGTATACTAACAAGATACTTACAAATAAGACATTATGTGAAGGAAAACATGGGAAAATTCTATTGGCTCGTATTCGACAAACACCGACACCGTGAAATTGGTGACTTAATCTTATTGGTTCGGGTTTCGCATTTTCATAAGGAAATTACTAAATTTTAGATTTATGAAGACATGGAGTGTTGTTATAGGTTCGCACTTCACAACGCTTGGAAAAAATTGACAAAAGCCTCGACATCGCAAAGTTAAATGACGCTTTCTCATTGGCTAAAACCTTCGCAATAATTAGTAAGTCTGAAAGGACAATGACACACAGGCTTCTTTGATTGGCTAAAGCTTCACAGGAGGCAAAAAAGAGTATAGAAAAATATGACAATAGCAAATGACACATGGAGCTTTTTAATTGGCTCGATCTTCACAATATTATGTATTGCAATATGTCGGGTAGACTTAGAACATAGGATTAATTGTTTCTAAGGGGACTTGCAGGTCCAAAGCTTAAGTATACTAGTAGACAAAGTAAACACGACCCAAAATTACAGAAAATTGATAATTTAGCCCGAAACACCATTAAATTTACAAGATTGTTCTTTAATAACGATCAGAAGCATAATTAAAAACTTATTCTAAATTAAATCATAGAAGATCTATTATAAACAATAGACATTCACAATCAAATACGTATTGTCATTAATTTATTACGTAATTCATTGTTCTTCATTAAAAAAGCACTCATTTTTATAGATGTACATAAAAAAATATGCATAATTCATTTATTTGCATGTTTTTAACATCATGTAGTCACAAAATCATGCATTTTAGACATTATTTAGTCCTTGTCTCATACTACTATTTAAAGGGTTTTTGAGTGAAGAAAGTACTAATTAACCCCGTCCCTTGGAAATTTTTGTTTAATTTCTATCATCATCCCCGACCTCCACTGCACACATGCCTAGTCATCTTTAGTCATTTTTTGTCATTTTAGTTTTGACTGTGGCGCCCAGGCTAGTACTACGACACCCGTAGATGCCCTAGTCCCACCAGGGGTGCCCCAATACTTTTTTAACTTTCCCGCCACTTTTTGGGCTCTTTCTAGCCGTTTGAGGTCTTTATCTTTTTTCTGGTCATCCATTTCGGGTTTAGTTACAAAATTAGACCAAGAGAACTCTATAAATAAAAATTTATGAGACCATAATGAGGGACCAAGAACTAGTCACTACAATCATCCATCTAGATTTACATCCATCTATTACATTAGAGATCACTTGCATCCACATAGCTCCATCACAAGGCACAAGGATAGGTCATCTGCATCACACACAACATAGGGGGAGGATTCTATTTTATTCCATGCACACATTCTATTACATTTTCTACATCTAGTTATTGTTCGCTACTTCACAAAGTGTGACTGGACATGAGAGCACCTAGGGCACATTATACACAAACTCACCAGAACTACATTTGGGTCCGAAATGTAGTGCAACACTCAGTTAGTAAGCCCACTATTGTGGCATCTGAGGTCATTTCGACCCATTCATTTGCATTCTTCTTTTTTTAGGGTTTTGATACTCCTTGGTCTTTCATAGGTATTTTCATCATCTTAGAATATTAGTGACATCTAGAGTAGTACAATGAAGTTAATGCGACAAATAATGAGGGTTTCAAACCATTTTCTGAACCTGTGAAGATCCGTTTTAGAGCTTTTGCACGCACTAACAGGTGTGCCCAGTTTACAGACCAGAGTGCCCGTAGGCACCCCAGTCCCTCTCTAAGTGCTCCAGTCTAGCTAGATACTCTGGATCCATCCTTTTCGAAGCTCCCGTACTGGCTCATTCCCGCTTCTTATATTTTCCAGGTCGCCTTTGCGACACGGTCCCATGAGCATCACGAATCCATCTTCTATTCAACTGAGTTCTTTCCTCTTCTCTCTTGCACATTAGGTTTTTATTTCCATTAGTTTAAGTGTTTGGGTCATCTTTACATTTATTTACAACATCTATTTACTTTATTTACAGTTGTTCATAGCTTAGATTAACTATAGTACATATATACATATATTTACATTTTTAGTTAATCACAATATAAACAAAAGAATTAACTTCCTTTTATTAGCTTTTGATGTTTACAGAGCTTTAACATATGTTTACAGAGACTTATAGAGCTTTTATAGACATAATACTTAACTAAGACTATTCACAGGAATTATTATACCAAATTCCAATCTAGACTATAAACACATCTATATGGCCACACTTGAGAGGAATGTGTTATACACCCCATGTATGTTCACCTTGCCCTGGCCAAGACCATCTAAGGTTGTACTCTATACCCATGGTTAGGACACCGTTGGTGCCCCTCTCTCTACCCACCACCTATCTGTGCCTAGTCAACCTTGGAATTTACTTCCATAGACTCAATTCATAAGATTCTTCAGACTCTTTGTCAATATTCTTTCTTAGAATCACAATTACAATTTCTTGTCTCGAATCACAATGATTCAAAAATGTCCCTCCTTTTAGTTTGACATGCCTTTTATAGTTTTTCATTGGCAGTTAATAACCATCACATTGGTTGTTCACACCTTTTCATAAATACATTAAACATATTTAATCAAAATCTCGTGACATTAATTACATCAATAGTTATTTACAATGTATTTTTCTTAATTCAAACTTGATCTTTAATAATCCACAAGTCTTTAATTATTTTTAAGCCTCGGGATTTAGTCACATAACATTTCTCCCCTCCTTGAATCAATGATTTCCCTCAGTAGTGCCAAGTCTATGCTGAAAATCATAGAAAAACACAACAAGTCATTAGCTAAACAAATCAAGATATTTCTCTTTCAAGAAATCTTCTCTTTCCCAAGTAGCACTTTCCACATCACAAAAAGTCCATTTTACTTTAACTTCTTTAATTTCTCTATTTCTAAGGTTCTTAGTCCTTCTTTCCAAAATCATTTCAGGTTCAATTTTGAATTCACATGTAGGCTCAATAACTATATTTTTCCAATCAATAACATGATTAGCATCATACACATATTTCTTTAACAAGCTTACATGAAATACATTATGAATTCTAGACAATTCAGAGAGTAAAGCTAATCTATAAGCCAGATTTCCTATTCTTTCTAGAATTTCAAAAGGTCCACAAAAACGAGGAGCTAACTTAGCATATTTTCCTAACTTCAAAGAACTCTTCTTAGGTTTTACTCTAAGAAATACTTGATCACCTACTTTAAATTCTCTAATAGTTCTTTTAGAATCAACCCAATGCTTATATCTATCTTGGGAAGCTTTCATGTTTTGTTTGGATTTGTTTATGATTTCTTCCATTTCCTTTAAGTTATCATTAGCATACCAAGATCTATGTTCAGGATTAGACCATGAAATAGGAGTAGTACAATTCCTACCATACACAACTTCAAAAGGTGTCATTTTAGTTGTAGTGTGATATCCTTGGTTATAAGAAAATCAATCAAATGCAGATATTGTTCCCAATTTCTAGGTTTCTCACTATGTATACATCCTAAGCATATCTTCTAAGATTATGTTTATTCTTTCAATTTTGCCCATCTGACTTAGGATGATAAGTAATACTAAAGCTCAAACTAGTACCCAACTCATCAAACAAGGATCTCCAGAAAGAAGAAGTAAATCTAGGGTCTCTATCAGTTACTAAATCTTTAGGAAGACCATGTAAAACTAAATATTTCTTTAGAAAACAAATGAGCTATATCATAAGAATTTTTTTGATTTTGGTTGGTAGAAAATGAGCCATTTTTGTCAATCTATCAACCACCACAAGAATAACATCATGACCATTCTTAGTCTTAGGTAAACCTGTAATAAAGTCCATACTAATAGACTCCCATTTCCAATCAGAATAGACAAAGGTTGCAATTGACCAGGTTTACTACATTGTTCAGTTTTAACTTTTGACAAGTCAGACACTGTTGCACATACTTCCTAATGTCTTGTTTCATCCTAGGCCAAAATAATTCTTTTTAACTAACAAGTAAGTCTTTTGAAAACCAGGATGTCCAACAATAGGAATGTCATGAGAATCTCTCAAAATTTGTTGTTTAAACTAGGAAGACTAGGAATACACAATCTACCTTTATAATACAACATTCCATTCACACCAAGCAAATAAGAAATAAGCCTATCTTTTAAATGTACATTAGATGTTCCATTTTGCAAACCAACATATAATTCAGCAAAATAGCTATCATTAGGCAATGCATCTCTTATTTCTTGATCAAATTGACTTCTTTCTAAAGACAAAGCATTTGCAAACATTCTTTTCCTACTTAAAGCATCAACAACTAAATTTTCTTTACTAGAACATATTGTATTTCAAAATCATATTGACTTAGTAATTCTACCCATCTTCTTTGTCTCATATTTAACAAAGGCTGAGTAAAAATATATTGTAGAAACCTCTATGATCAGTTTTCAAAACAAATTTATGACCTAACAAATAATGTCTCCAAATTTTCAAAGCATGAATTATCCCTAACAGTTCTAAATCATGAGTAGGATAATTATTTTCAGTAGGCAAACAATTTTCTAGACCCAAAACATACAACTCTACTATCTTGCATTAATACACAACCAATACCAAACCACAAGCATCAGTAGCAACAATAAAAGGCTTAGAAAAATCAGGAATACATAACACATGTGCATTGTTAATGCTTCTTTCAATTTATTAAAAGTAATTTCACATTCCTCAGACCAATGATATGCATTATTTTCTTTGTTAAGTCTGTGAGAGGACTAGCTATTTTAGAATAGTTCTTAATAAATCTTCTATAAAAACCAGACAAACCAAGAAAACTTTTAATTTCTTATACATCTTTGGGTATATCCCAATCTTGTACTACTTTTACTTTATAAGGATCAAGAGCAATTCCTTTTTAGAGATAATATGTCCTATTAGAGACTTTAATTTAAAGAACTCACATTTACTTAGTTTACCATACAACTGATGTTTCCTTAAAGTTTCAAGTACTAGCCTAACATGTTTTCATGTTCTTCTTCATTTTTAGAATAGATCAAGATATCATCTAGAAATATAATCACAAATACATCTAGAAAAGGTCTAAAACATCATGCATCAAATTCATGAAGGTGGTTGGGAGCATTTGTTAACCCAAAAGGCATAACAAAAACTCATAATGACCATATCTAGTCTAAAAGTAGTCTTTGAAATATCAACATCCTTAATTCTAATCTGATGGTAACCAGAACGTAAATCAATCTTAGAAAAACATCTAACACCATTCAATTGATCTAACAAGTCATCAATTCTAGGAAAAGGGTATTTGTTCTTAATAGTTAGCTTATTTAATTGTCTATAATCAATACATAGTCTCATAGTACCATCTTTCTTTTTAACAAACAATATTGGTGCACCCCAAGGAGAAACACTAGGTCTAATTTTTCCTTGTTTTAATAATTCAATCAATTGTATTTTTAACTTAGCTAATTCAAGTATATAACTATCTATAAGGTGCTTTTGACACTAGTTCAGCTCTAAGAATAAGATCAATAACATGTTCTACAGATCTTCTAGGTGGAAATTCTTCAACATCAGAAGGAAAAACATCCATAAATTCTTAAACTATAGGATGAACATCTATATCTACTTTAAGTTTATCATTTTGAGTAATCAAAGCACAAAAAAACTTTACATTTTTCTTTAAGACTCCTTTAAGTTGAACAAAAAAATAGTTTTCAAAGTTATTTTCTTTTAGTTCCTTGAAAAATATGAGTATTTTGCATATGGATCTTGAATACAAACTTTTTATTTTCATAGTTAATGAGAGCATGGTTCTTTTCTAACCAGGTCATCCCTAAAATAACATCATATTGACCTAAGTTCAACACATGAAAATATTCACTAGATACAATATTATCTATTTGAAAATCTAAATCTTCAACTAAAGCTCTGTTTTCCTTATTATTCTTCCATCAACCATTTTATACATTTACTGGTTCAATTTTTCTAGAAAAAAATTCAATTTTTCAACTAAGTTAGGAGATATAAAACTATGACTACTACCAAATCAATTAAGAAAACAAGGGTTGTATTATTAATAAATCCTTTTACTTCAATCAGAGACACTTGCTTATGTATTATGTATCAACAACAACATAAAATTTCATATTTTTAATTACCTTCTTTTGGTTTATCATCAGTTTTTTTTATTTTTGTTTTGATCCCAACCTTTTTTTTTTCTTAGGAAAACCCCTAGCATAATGGTTATCTCCACAATTCCAACATTTAACTTCTTTAGGTTTTGTCTTAACATAGTCTTGTTTCTTTTGTTGATTTCTGATCTGAGTATTTTTGCACTTTACAGTCTCACTAAATGGTCTTTTCTTGTCCTTAAAATGAAAATTAGAGTTCTTTTTCTTATAGTCTTCTTTCTTTTGTTGAACTACAATCTTGTATTTCTCAAATTGTTTTGCAATTTGAGCAACCTCATCTATTGAAGTTGGTTTACCACACCAAACACTAGCTTTATATTCTTCCCTTAGACCATTGATGAATCTAACAACTCTTGTCTGTCCCAAAATAAAAGGCACAAATCTGTTTAAGTTTTCAAAGGATTGTTTATACTCATTTACAGTTTTAAGACATTTCTTTAGATCAAATAATTCATTTTGTCTTTGTTGCAAGAAATGTTCAGACATATATTTCTTTTTAAACAACTTCTTAAATTTTCTCCAGGAGACTTTATGGGCTTTAAGTTTCTCAGACCTTAATGTGTCTTCCCACCAGTTAAGGGCAACATTTTTCAACTGATATGAAGTTATTTGAGTTCTTGCTTAGCTTATTAGTCTTTTGTAATTCAAAATATCTTTCTAAGCTTGAGATAGCCAAGTTTTAGCTTGTTCCCCTGTTCCTACTTCTTCGACATATTCAAAATTTAATTTTCTTAGCAAAGTTTTGTATGTCTTTAGAATTCTTACTTGAACTAGCTTGATTACTATCAGATGAATCAGAAGAACTAGAAGAATCAAAGATTCATTTAATTTATCATGAACAAAATCATCATCAGATGAAGAGTGCTTTCTTTTTCTTAATTTCTTTTCGACTTATTACATTTCTTTTCTGATTTAGTGCTTTTATCTTATTTACTAGACTTATCAGCTTTATCAATCATAACTTCTATAAATTGGCTTTTTAATGTTTCTAATTGCTCAAAAAGATAATTTACTTCCTTGCCCAATTGTTGGTTTTGTTACTCTAATTCATTCTAATCCATGCCATTTTGTGAGTCTACTCCATTCAAATTTGTTTTGTCTACCATTCTCTTTCTCTGTATATACACCATTTTACCATTGTGAGAAAATCACCATAATCTTTGCTTGAGAATTTTCACACATTATCATCTCAATAACAAAACATAACATCTTTTAATGAGGATAATTATCTCTGATACCAAATGAAATGCAACTTTTTCCCTCGACTAAATTCTATAAATTCTTGACAAAAATATTAATTAGCGGAAGATTTATAAATTTTTCTAATATTCTTATACTATTATATGTCAATTACGAGAAGATCTATACATTTCTACTTAATTTAATAAGCTAAATCGAATTACAAACACATTTTATTTAATAAATTAAGAAGAAATTTATAAACATGCGCTACGATTAACAAAGTTAATTAAGATTAAAACATGATTAATTAAATGGGATTAACCAAGACACATGGATTGATTTCGTGTATTTTCTTAATAATTCCATGAGTTTTTCCAAACAAATACATCCTATGGACACAAGGTCCCGAAATTAGCCAAAGACTAAACCATTTTGGGTCCAGAAGAACTTTGTGAAGATAAAGGCAAAGACAAGTGGTAATAATCCATTAACAACGATTCTGAAAAGTATGACACTGTGAAATAAGACACATGGAACCTTTTCATTAGTTCACATTTCGCAGAAACCTATAAATGTTTATCAAAGGTCATGCATTAAAGTCCGTATATACGTGGCTCTTTATTATTCGTTCACACTTCACCGTGCGGAATAAACCATATAAAGATCATTTAATGAAAAGACAATTTATTAAACTTGTACATATGTGGAGTAATCTTAAAGGCCCATGGTTTCATGCATTCTATGACAAGGTACTTACAAATAAAACAATATGCGAAGGAAAACATGGACAAATTCTATTGACTTGCATTATCACAAAAATCGACAAACACTAAACCATGAAATTGGTGGCTTAATCTTATTGGTTGAGGTTTTGCATTTTACATAAGAAAATTATTGAAGTCTCTAATTTGCAAAGACGTGGAGTGTTATCATAGGTTAGCACTTTGCAATGCTAAAAAACACTAACAAAAACCCGACATTACGAAGTTAAATGATGCTTATTCATTGGCTAAAACCTTCACAATAGTCATAGTAAATTGACATGACAACAATGACACACGGGCTTCTCTGATTGGCTAAAGCTTCACAAGAGATAAAGAGTCTAGCAAACTCTGACCACTACAAACGACACATGGAGCTTTTTAATTGGATTGATCTTCACAATATTATGTATTGCCCTATGTCGAGGCGGACTTAGAACATATAATTAACTACTTTTAAGGGGACTTTCGGGTCCAAAAATAAAATAATAGACTAGAAGAGATAAAACAAACAAACACAACTAAAATTACAAAAATAGATAATTTAGCTTTGATACACCATTAAATTTACAAGATTGTTCTTTAATAATGATTAGAGGCATAATACAAACTTATTCTACATTTAAATATACAAGATTTATTAAAATAATAGACATTCTAAATCATTATGTATTTTATTAATTTATTATAATTCATCATACTTCATTAAAAAAGCATGTCTTTTTTTATAGATATACATAACAAAATATGCATAATTCATTTATTTGCATGTTTTTAACAATATAAACAAAAGAATTAACTTCCTTTTATTAGATTTTGATGTTTACAGATTTTACAGGAGAAAACTTATAGAGCTTTTATAGAGAGAATACTTATCTGAGACAATTCATAGGAATTCTTGTACCAAATTCCAATCCAGACTCAGGAAAAACAGACACCAGACTATGGCCACACTTGAGAGGAATGTGTTATACACCCCATGTATGTTCACCTTGCCTAGGCCAGGACCATCCAAGGTTGTACCATGTACCCTTGGTTAAGACACCACTGGTGCCCCTCTTTGCCCACCGCTTGCATGTGCCTAGTCAGCCTTGGAATTTACTTCCACAAACTCAATTCATAAGATTCTTCACTCTTTGTCAATATTCTTTCTTAGAATCACAATTACAATTTTTTGTCTCTAGATCACAATGATTCAAAAAAATATGCCTCCTTTCAATTTGACATGCCTTTTATAGTTTTTCATTGGTAGTTAATAACCATCACGTTGGTTGTTCACACCTTTTCATAAATACATTAAACATCTTTAATCAAAATCTTGTTACATTCATTACATCAATAGCTATTTATATTGTCTTTTGCTTAATTCAAACTTGATCTTTAATAATCCACAAGTCTTTAATTCTTTTTAAGCCTCGGGGATTTAGTCATGTACCATTTTACATAGATGGATGTTAATCATCATAGCCAAAGTAGAATGGTTAGTGTCTACTTATGTTATGGTGATAATATAGTTTTATTTATGTTAAATGTTTGACTAACTAGGGTTTCATGTTGTTTACACACACTTGGATGATGTTTGTGACACTTTCTTATAACGAGGAGCTTGGTTTGTTCTTTTGTGCTTTGTATGAGACTTTGAAGAACATATTCAACTCGAATATGCCAACATAGACAAGTTCATTAGTTCTTTTATATATTCTGTAGGGGTTGAGCACATTACATAGGAAACCTAGAGGAAAAATCAGAGGCAACAAATATGGTGATTCATCACTATACGAGGTGATGTGATTAAACTTTAAAATTATATCAATAGAATTTTCAAATTATAGGGTTCTTAAAGTCTAGTATAGCCTTAGAGGTTGAATGAGCCCATTTTAAAATGAATGATATGAATTATAATAGTGTTAAAGTTGAGGAAAGCAATTATTGAAGTTCTAGTCAATGAAGCAATCGCATGTGTACAATGCAATGTGAACACCGAACAGTAGAAGTTTTTATTTTGACCATTGGGATTCCTCCATTTACTGGGCTAGAGAGTATTTTTCTTGGAATTAATTGTATTAGTCCCCTGATACATGTGTTCCAAATGTGGATCGTATACCCTAAGCCTCGTTAGCAATACATAAATTAGAGCTTCATAAAACTATATGGAGGGGTCTTTCTTGACTTTGGCATCCACCTATTTGAGCTCCTTTCACGCTCCCTATCATGATGTCCCCTGCTCCCACCATGTTTGTAATTATTGAGAAGCGCAAGCCCCCTTTCCTCACACTCGGAACCCTACAAAAACACAAACTAACTACACAACTTAGTCATTGCTCCCACTGTTAAGTTTACTACATAAATCGTTGTTTATTCACCTTCATGTGGAAAATGGAAAATGTCGTCCCTGACTTTTTATGATGTATAAAAGCAATACCTTTGAAAATTATACTTAGATTTAAGCTTAAACTATATGCAAAAAAAAGTATGCGACATGATTTAATAATTGTCACAGAAACCTCCATAAACCCTACTTTGAGACATTTAGTATTTTCCTTCATAAAACAATGTAAATCAAATTTCCAACCACAAAATTACACAATATAACAGTGCTCAAGCTCCACCATAAAGACTTCATTACAACACACTCACGGTTTCTTTTACGGAAGATCCTAAGCCAATGGAGATTGGAAAATTAGCAGGGGCTAGACAAATTAAAAAGAAAAGGATGCCTTAGCCAAACATTGCACAATCTATGAGTTGTGAATTCCAAGGAATTGAGAGCCGTGAAAGACTTGAGACAAATTTCCTCCGAGGATTTTTTCGAGACAATATTTTCAGGGATGTCGAAAGGCCATGAAAGTTTCAAGCAAATTTCTTCTAAAAATTTGATTGTCCTTGTGTATAAAAGTAATACCTTTGAAAAATTATACTTGATTCAAGCTTAAACTATATGCAATAAAACAAAAAGTATGCGACCTGATTTAATAATTGTCACAAAAACCTCCATAAACCCTACTTTGAGACATTTAATATTTGCCTTCATAAAACAATGTAAATCAAATTTTCAGCCACAAAATTACACAATATAATAGTGCTCAAGCTCCACCATAAAGACTTCATTACAACACACTCTCACGGTTTCTTTTACAGAAGATCCTAAGCCAGCGGAGATTGGAAAATTAATAGGAGCTAGACAAATTAAAAAGAAAAGGATGCCTTAGCTAGACATTGCACAATATATTTAATAATATAAAGAAAACATTGAATGTCATAGTTTATCCATTTGTATGACATGGTAACATTGGTAGCATTATTGAATTTCTTTCATACGGCTTTTTGTTTAGTTTTGGTTGTGTTGTTGTAATGATTTCGTCACATAGGGCTCTCATTTATTTTTGTTATTGTATTCTTTGAGCATTCTCTGATATAAAAAACATTTATCAAGTTTTCATATTGCTTTTTGTTTAGTTTTGGTTATGTTGTTGTTATGGTCAACAACCTGTTTTTTGTTGGTTCATTGTAAGGATTTCGTCATATAGGGCTCTCATCTATTTTTGTTATTGTATTCTTTGAGCATTCTCTGATATAAAAGCATTTATTGAATTTCAAATACAACTACCTTATTTTGGGGTCAAATGAACATGTCTTAAAATCAATAATAAAAGCATATCAATAGAAGAAATCTATGAATGATATTCTTCTCGATTCATTTGTTTAAGATATTTTGTCCAGAAGCATATTATCTCATGTCGTATAGGATTCAAAATTGTAACCTCCCTTTCAATAACACAAGTTCTTCACCATGAAGCTAACTTGGAGGAGGAAACAAACTTGAAACTATACAACAAAACTATTTTATGGACTTGATTGCTTGTTAATGAAATAACCATAAATGGAACAAGTAGCCAACTAGCCCCCTCCCAAAAGAAAATGTATAACACCATTAACAAAACATATTGCTTGTAATGTAATCTAGTAGCACAATGCTAACATTCTCAAGGGAAAAAAATGAATAGATTCTTCTTTATAATGAACAAGAGGATATTCTGTAATGCTGAAGCTCTTAACATCACTAGAAAAATATAGATGTCTCAAGGAAAATGCTTTTCCTGGGACTCCCTGCCCTATCTCCAAATGGTTCTCAGCGCATGCATTTCGGTAAGGCAACATGTAGTCATCCCTCACATAACATGCCATGTCCTGAGTTGACAAGAATATTCCTTCTGAGCTTTTATCTGAGCCACGGGTCTTCTTAGTCTGACTCTCACTAATAGGAAGATTGTAATGCTTGCATGGAACCCATGTCTGTGCTAATGGTAGATTGTAAGTCTCACAAACTGTTTTGGTAGATGGTAGATTGCATGCAAAATGGTTGGGAAGAAGTCTGAGACTGAACTGTTGAATCCACATGATCTCATAGTTGCATGTTTTGATATTTATGCATGGGGTGGGAGATCTACCCAATTTTTTTTGCATAAAGAGGCCTTTCAATGTTCTTGCCTTTTGTATTTCCTGTGGATTTATTTTCTTTTTTGTCTGCTTACCTCCTGGTCTGGTGGTCTGGTGGAGCCCTGATGATTATTGCAGGGACAACAATCTCATTCTCTGCATATTATAGTGTTCCTGTTGGCATTCCTAAAGGCCTTATAGCCCTAATCCTTCTTCTGAACGAGCTTCATCCAATTTGAGGGTGGTTAAGGTGACTAGGGACTCGCTTTCATCATCTTTTATAAAAGAAGTAGAAGCTAAACTTTTACGATTTCTGAAGTATGAATAATGTCTAATTTTAATATCGAGTAGATGTTTCTTAAACTCGGAAATTTACCCTGCTACAAGATCTGCTATACAACTAAGAGTTCTGTCATTTCTACCTTCAATTTTTTGTTGGGTTTATTATCTACCCAAGCAGCATAAATGTTGGGAGCAGGCTTGGCGGTTCTCAGGGTAAGATTTGAACACATGCATTTACTATGGTAACGCTCTACCAGACAGACATGCCCATTGGACCATTTCCACTCAGTGTTTTGTTAGTTGAAAGGAAAAAGATTATTTACAGATACGTAGTACTAAAATGCCATTATTGTGACATTATATTCCCCTGCCTCGTATTCCCTAGCTGATCCCAACTGCCAATCTATAAAAGGTTGTGTCCTCTTATCCAAATACTAAATAATGCTCGTGAAATATAGAACAATAAAGTTTTTATTATTTCAGTATTTTTTGTTGAACCTTGTCAAAAATGTTCAGGTGACAAACCTTCTACTTTAAAAATCTGTAGATCTCTTTTCCAGCAATATGTTCCAGTTAATATAACTTCGAACCATCACTTGAATGAGATTTAATGTGGATTTGAAGTTGAAACACATTCAAGTTTCCACGCTAACATCCTAAAGATCCAAACCATCATAATGGCTACAAACCAAAAAGAAGCAAATCCACCAAGCATGGCAATGAATTCATTTTCCTTGACCAGTTACGATGTTGGGAAAGCAAGTGATAAATTGAGGACTCAAGCGGTTGTTACTTAACACAAGATGGATTTGAAGAGGTAAAACCATTGCCCTTTTCTGAATTAGGCTTTTCCGACCATGATGGCATACAAGTCAACAAGGATGGATTTGAAGAGATGACACCATTGGCCATTTTTGAATTAGGATTTTTCAACCCTGATGACATATTACTCAACATGGATGGCTTCGAAGAGGTCCCAACATTGGCTACTTTTGAATTAGGGTTAGGCTTTTTCAACCCTATATCTGAAGTTTTTTGTCCAATGCAAAATGCATCCAACAGTTGGGGAGCATATTTAATTATAACCACATACTCTTATATGCTCTATAGTCACCCAACAAACACATCTTCAACAAGAAACCCATTTCGTGCATACCCTACAATCATTGCAGTCATTGAGACCACATATCTTTCAGGCATGCATTTTGTCAAACAGTTCGCATGCTTCCAGTGGATATTTATTTGCAGAAAATCCCATCCGAGAGGGGGTTTTATTGTTGAGCTTAAGACCGTTGAAACAATTCAAGGGCTAATTACTCAAGGAGTCCAAGAAACAAACAACAAAGATTTGAAAAACAATTAAGTGTTATATCTCTGCTGCTTTGATTCATTTACCACAGAGCAATCTATGGACTTGAAACAAGATATTGTAGCTAAGAAATTACATATAATCTAACGTGAGAGACGTCCTCTTCGATAGAAAACATCATCATCAACCCAAGCTTCTGCAAATACCGTAGCAGTATTAGTAAGTAAATTTTGTTTGGTATTATGATTTGGGGGGTGCGGAGTGCGCTAGAGTTGTGCAGTAGTGCAATATAGAAACTCAAAGAATAATTTTGAAGCAAGAGGAAGAATGTCTAGGGTTTCATCTACACCCAAGAAGGAAAGCCATGCTCTGGAGTGAAATGAATACAAACATTACATGCAAAGACAAATATAGCTGGAAAAATGAAAATGTCCAAAAGGCCGTCAAAATTAAACGCTTTGAAAAACCGTCCAAACGGTCCAAATTTAACACATCTGTAGAAACGTCCGGAAGGGCCTTTCCCATAGGGGAACGCCTTCAGCGTAGTTAAATAATAGGTTGTTTCATTAGATTTCATCTCTAATATCTTATTTACTTCTTTTCTAGATAGACATGGTGCATCCATAAAAACCATATAAAAATCAAACTTCAATATACTAGTCAAAAATGTATATATATATACCCTAGGGTTGGCCTAGTTATCCATGGAAACTTGCATATCATAAATCCGGTAAATGCAAAATTGCCTCTTAAGAAAGGAATCTACCTCACAAAACCCAACACCCGTTGAATAGTCGGTGAAACATAAACAAACGAAAAAAAAAAACTTTGCCCGCGTGGCTTTTGGCCTACAACTCACGCTTATTCTTCTGTTTGTTTTCTTAACAACGTTCTTGTTATAATATAATTTAGTGAAGGCTGACTTGAGAGTACCTAGTAGTGATTTTGTTTCGCAGAAATCATCGAAAGATCCTTGACAATGGAGGGGAAATCACTGTGTTCTGCCCTCTTTTACGCTATTTCTCACCACATCTTCATTCATTTTCGTGGCGAATGCAGATGAACCCACTTACTGTGGTAATCAAGAAATTCATGGCCTTCAACCCAAAATAAATGAATAAATAAAAAATCGATGGCTGCCGGAGAATTAATTGATTTGGTGTGATTTGCAGGTCCTGAGGACAGCTATCGTGTGAAGGTTGATAACCTGCTCATCAATCCAGACCCAGTTGTGAGTGGGAAGCCTGCAACATTTGAGATTTCTGCAACTTCTGGTAAGCACTCTTTAGAAAGGAAAGAAGAAATCAATTGTATTAATTTTCTGGAGTGACACAATTTGATCAAAAGTTTTAGAGGTGTATTTTTTCATAATTAGAACTTTTTATTTTTTGGGCCCAGATCCGCCCTTTCCAAAAATTAACATTAACAACAGAGTGTTGTTGAAATTTACATGGCGGAAGAACTTCCTTAAATCTACTTATCCCTGCTGCAAATCAAAGTTTAAAAGGACTTCCTTAAATCTATTGGAAGTCAAATTAGGATAGTTTCAAGGTATTTGCCATAGTTATAGGGTTCAAAAAGCTGTAGGTTTAATAGGGGAAAGTTTCATCATTAAAGTTTGGAATTTCAATAAGATTCAGAAAAACGTTTAAAACTATATATCACAATATTAAAGGGAAAATATTTCAGGAAAAGTTTGGACAAATCTAAAATTCTTTGTCCGAAATCCTTTCCCTTTTAGCATTATGGATTGGCGAAACTTGAAATCTTTATCTAATATATCAAACAATTTTTTGTAGAATCACATAAATAAAAATGAACAAATGACATGAAAAGATATTTCAGTGTTTAATGTTTACAGCAATATCGATACATCATATTAACATGGGGGAATTTAGATTGTTGTGTCAGCTCTCGAGTCTCCCATAGTTTAGGCCCTAGGGCTTCTAGCATTAAAATGAGAGTTGTATAAATTTTCAAGATCAAAGTTTGTAGGGCATCTAGGCTTTAAATGATAGATTCAAACGTCTTTAGATTCATTACCTGCTACCTGTCTAATTCATGATCGTAAGTACAACTGATGGCAACTTCCTCATCCAGTGCATCTTGATTATTACCCGTCTTATGCAGGGATGTGTCACTGAGGGTCCAAAAGGCATCATGGATGTCCAAGACATTCCCGAGAGGAGGGCGGCCAGGGCATGTCTCGAAATTTTAATTTATTAATTAATTTAAAAAAATAAAACTCCCATGCGCACACTTTAAAACAGACTGGTATTTTAGATAAGGATTCAAGAGTCATGTGTGCTTTGCATGTATCATGTTATACTTATCAAGTTATTATATGCTTTTCAATTCAAATAGCTAATATTTTCTTCGGCTCTACAGAGGATGCCATTTCTGGTGGAAGATTGAGTGTTGAGGTCTTTTTCTATGGAATTCATGTCCATACAGAGAGTCGTGATCTTTGTTCCAAGACAACATGCCCTGTGAAGCAAGGCAGTTTCATCCTTACAAACTCCCAGAGTTTGCCAGGATTCACTCCTCCTGTAAGTTAGATTGGTTTTACTGATACTGTATATTCCAACATTCTTAATTCTCTGTTTCCCAAATGAAGTATTTATGTCTTACATTAGTAATGTTTGTCAATTTTGTTTGAACTGTTGTTACCTTGTGTTAGAAAATGCCTTCATGGTGGGATTAGCGAGGACAAACCTACATGTTAAGGCTGCTGTAAATTTTTATTTCAATTTTGCTTGATTGTTAAATCTAAATCATTGTATGGCTTTAGCATAGAATTCAAGAATATTGCCGACATTCACGTATAAGTATGTTAGCATTATTCTTAAGACCCAAGATCTTACTCATATTAAGAGTCAAGATATTGATTTATCACTATGTGCCATCATGGCTAATCACTAATAGGTTCTACTTTGGTCTAATGCTGAACTTGCTTGGCCCACAAAGATCACACTAGGGATCCATCAGTATCCCCTCAGACCTCAGAAACTAAGCTGGAGGAGGATGGTCATTTGTTGGATGATTGTTTAAGTTATTTGGGCTCTAATTTCTTCTTTAATTTGTATACTCTGTTTTTAACAAGCTCATTTTTCATTGGTCATGTTGCACGTTCTAGAAGATAAATGGCTAATTTAAATTAGACGAGAAATTCAAATCTGTATCATGATATCAAAGTTCTCAATCTTTGCCGATACAAGATTCTTAGAAATGAAAGCCTTCTCAATTTTCTCCTTCAGCTGCCTTGTCAATCTTAAGACTGGATAATCAACATGAAACTTGCAAATATAACAAAAATTGGGAAATCTTCATGCATGGACTAACTTTTTACTTTTGAAAAGCTTGTTTGGTAAACTATTAAAGAAAACAAATTAAACTAGAGGAAAACCCTAAGAAAATTAAAAGAGCCCCTTCAATAATCATGTTACTTTTTGAGGCCATCTCTGGCTATCCTCGTCAATCCATGTTTCAGCAGTAGTTTTCCTTTGTTATTTTGTTATAACAGGTGCTTGAGTACTTTCTTCAATCTCTTGGTTAATGCTCCTTTCTTTTCCTTATGTCATTGGAGGTAGTGGATGGGTCTTCTTCCCTTGTTCTGGCTGCAATATACAAAGATGCAGATGCCAGAAATACTTCCAGTTCAGGATACGATGCGAATCCTCTCTGAGCACTGAATTTGAATTTAAATTCCAAGAAGTTTATTTCTAAGATTTCATCCTCTATTTGGTTCTTTCTGAAGCATGATTCCTTTTTAAAATTTGAGCTGGAACCTGCTTATTGTGAGCACGAGGTTTATGTTTTGTATATTTGTTTTCTAATATGCTAGTTGACCTATTGGTCGATCAGAGGCTTCTCTAAGATTCTGGGTTTTAAAGAACTCGAAATTCAACAGAGAACTTCAGCTTATGCTTTGTGCCATAGGATATGTTGTTGTTCCTCTTTCCTCTTGTACATAGAGGAATAGGGTGTTTTGAAGTGGACCTTTGTTCGAGTCTTTTTATATGGCACTGGACTCTGGGACTTATTCCCTCCAAGGTGTCTGTTCGGATTTGTTTATTTTCTCTTCACTTGAATTCTTGAATGAGGATACTTTTTGTGTGATAGTTAACTTTATTCGATAACATGTGACCATATCAAACTTTACCAGATAATTGAAGATAGTTGCACGTGCTAGAATTTGTGTTTGTATTGACCTGAGAAGCCTCTCCCGAATATGATGCATTTGAAGACTTTTTGTTCTGTTTGGGAACAGACGGACTATGAAACTTTACCTTTTCAATGCCGAGGTTATCATGAATATCGATGCAGCCAATCCTCCGAACTTGAAATGTCACTTCAAAATGGACCTGATCCAACAATCAACACAGCAGAAAGGATAGATTTACAGCAGTCCATAATAAGTGAGACAGCAAGAGTGAATATATATTATCATCTGCCAGAAGGAAGTTTTTCCAAAATTCTATTCTTTCAAAAACTCTAATCAAATGTGCCATTCTTTTCGGCTTAAAAAGAATTGCCTATGAATCACACTCCTAATATGAACTTCTATATCTAAAAGTTAAAACTAGCCATTACCACAACTGCCACTTTATCTCCTAAACAAGTTCTATTTTTAGGAGAACAAGATCCTGAAGGCTCTCAGCTGTTTGGATTGATAGCTGTACACCAAGAAAAAAACAAACTAAAAAAGGTAAATATTACTTTTTTTTGGGTGATGTAAGTTTGCACAATCCCTTTGGACGCACTTGCATTAGACACCCAAGATAAATAAAACATGAGCTCCCACTCATGGACCTGCTGTGAGCTCATCAATGGATTTTCCATTTTTCACAACTTCGGATTCAAATATCCAAGTTGTATCCTCTGTTGTGCGCCCTTTCCATTTGATCAAATACTCATAATAGTCTTTATTTCTTGTGCTCTTGCCAATCCTGATGTCCTGAATGGCTTCCATTTCTTATTTTGTTTTCTTAAGCATTTGTGTTTTCCAATTAATGGTTGAAGAGTCTTCAAACGAGTTCTCTTTACTTATATGGCGCTCAGCAAACAGTTATTGATCTGAAACATTAGAGATACCTACGCTCAGCAAACATTAGAGATACCTACCCTTTCGGAAACTCTATTTAATATGCATTGGATGAGAACTGGCATAAAATCCTACAAGGCCCAATTTTCTTCATTTTAAGTTTGTTGTACTCACCTGCTCATAATATTCTTTATTTCTTGTGCTCTTGCCAATTCTGATGTCCAAACTGGCTTCCATTTCGTCTTTCGCTTTCTTAGGCATTTGTGTTCTCCAATCAATGGTTGAAGAGTCTTTACTTAATTTGACCCTCATTAAATGGGTATATATCTGAAACATTAAAGATAGGTGAAATCTATGTCACAAGGTTCAGCGAATATTTCGCTTGAAGTTCGAAATTCGCCGTATTAGTGACGGCAATAAAAAATTCGTCCAAAATCGCCAAAGTTCGCCAGCAAAATCGCAGGAAAAAGACTCCCTACATTTTCAATGCGCTGTTCAAACACCTACAGGCCCTAACCAAATAATCAGATCTATATATCACGAAATCAAAAACAAGAGACCCGAGCTTAAAAAATCAATTGGGATTGTTCGAGGTCCGGTTTTAGGGTGTTGTTCAAGGCAGAGTTGCTTGCATCCATGGTGCCTACCTTCGTTTGTATCACCGGTAGCCATCACGTTGACCAGTGGTTCGCTGTAGCCTGTCGCGACATGAGCCCTGCTTTGCCCTACGCACCCGTAAATATAGTTGCGTAGAAGTAAATTTTCTTTTTTGAGTTTTATTTGGCCTTTTATGTTTATGTTTTTTAATTTAGGATTTTTATTACATGAATCGTTATGAGTATTTTTATGTTATAATGTTTATTTTAGTGATTTTAATGTTTTTTATTTGTTTATTTTTATTTAAATTTATTTTTATAAATAATTTTTATAAAAGAATGTATATATTTTTAATTTTTAATTTGAAGTGTATATTTTATTCATATTTTTTTATTATTCTAATTTAATGGCGATTTTTTTGAACTTTATTCATTGGGCGAACTTGAAACAAATTTTATCCTCGCTGAACTCGAACTTGAACTCGAGCCTTGTGACTTAGGGTGAAATACCTACCCCTTCAGGCAACTCTATTTCATATGCATTGGCTGAAAACTTGCATAAAATCTTACAAGGCCCAATTTTCTTCATTTAAGTTTGTTGTACTCACCTCTTGGGAACCTCTCCTTGTGTAAATGTGCTAACCCAAGTCCCTGACTTCAAAGACTTTCTCCCTGCGCTTCTGATCAGCATACTGTTTATATTTGTGCCCACTTTCTTCCAACCTTCTCTTTACCTCCATGTGTACATCATGCATGGCTTGGGCATACTCCTCACCTTCAACACTCCTAGTCATTTTAGCTGTGCTTCTTAACTCACAAACTCCTCTAGGGTTGCTGCCATATACAATTTGAAATGGGCTCATACCTGTACTTCTGTTAACAGGGTCATTATAAGCAAATTCAGCTTGTGCCAAGGCTAAATCCCACTATTTGGGTTTGTTACTAACTATGCATTTCAGCAAATTTTCAAGACTCTGGTTCAGAACCTCTATTTGCCCATCTGTTTGAGGGTGATAGGCCGAACTGTAATCTAGTCTTGTGCCCAATTTCTTCCATAGTGTTCTCCAAAAGTGCCCCACAAACTTGGTGGTATCTCTATCTGACATAATGCTCATAGGCAACCCATGTAGTCTCACAACTTCTCGAAAATACAAATTTGCAATGTTTTTGGTGTCACTAGTCTTTTTACATGCTATAAAATGCGCCATTTTTGAGAATCTATCTATCACAACAAAATAGAGTCATTACCTCACTGGGTTCTCTGTAAACCGAGCACAAAATCCATGCTTACTGCATCCCATGCTTTATTTGCACTTGGTAATGATTGATGGTGTCCCGTGTTATGACTTTTAGTTTTTCCTTTTGCATGCTGGCATATTCTGCATCTTTTCACAAATTTCTTCACATTTGTGTTCATCCATAGCCAATAGTATGTTTCATTCAGCTGTGCCAAAGTCTTGTCATACTCAAAATGACTAGCTAGACCACCACTATACTTCTCTTTCAAAAGATTCTCTCTCGTGGAACCTTGAGGCATGCACAACCTCTTCCCTTTGAATAATAGACCATCTTGGATCATATACTCCACCCATGGAATCCTATCAACAATTGTTGGGCTCCTACATGTTGCCCATGCTTCTCTAAAATCTGAGTCCTCTTCATACAATTCTTTCATTGATTCAAACTCAATGACTTCCACTTGAAGCTCATTCAATACAAGAGCTCACCTACTCAAGGCATCTGCCACTTTGTTAGATTTACCACTTCTATGTTTTAAAACAAAAGTGTAACTTTGAAGGAATTCTACCCATTTAGTGTGCTTTTGATTCAATTTACCTTGGTTGTTTATATATTGCAGCACCTGATGATCAGTGAACAAAACAAATTCTTTGGGCAACAAATAATGCCGCCACTTCTTAAGAGCTTGAACTATTGTGTAAAACTCTTGGTCATAAACATAATATTTTCTCTTTGCTTCATTTAACTTTTCACTAAAATAAGCAATAGGCTTACCTTCTTGACTGAGTACTGTGCCTATTGCTGTCCCACTTGCATCACAGTCAACTTGGAACACTGTCAAAATTAGGTAATGCTAGAACTGGCTGTTATGTAACTTTTCTCTTCAATAACTGAAAACTCTCCTCTACTGCAGTTGTCCATTGGAATTTATTCTTGTCTCCCTTCATTGGATCAGTGATGGTTGCACAAATACCATTGAAATTTCTCATAAACTTTCTATAAAAACTAGCCAACCCATGAATCCTCCTTGCTTCAAACATAGTCCTTGGTGACTGCCATTCCACTATTGCTTTTACTTTCTTTTCCTTTTTTAACCCATCTTGTGAAATCACAAATCCCAAATAAATGAGCTCCTCTTTCATGAAGCTGCACTTTTTCAAGTTTACTAACAATTTCTCTTCCTTCAACTTACTCAACACAAGTCTCAAATGTCTCAAGTGCTTTTCCTTAGAATCACTAAATAGTAAAAACCAAAATATCGTCCAAATACACAATCACAAACTTACCCATGAATGGTTTCAGCACCTCATTCATGAGTCTCATAAATGTACTTGGGGCATTAGACAAACCAAATGGCATAACTAGCCATTCATACAACCCATCATTGGTTTACATGTTGTTTTCCACTCATCACCTTCTCTAATCCAGATTTGGTTATACCCACTCTTCAAATCTATTTTGCTTAAGTATTTGGTTCCATTTAGACAGTCCAGTAGATCATCCATCCTTGGCTATGGGAACCTATACTTTATTGTGATCTTATTTATTGCCCTCGAATCTGTATACATTCTCCGCCTTTCTTGAGTGCTACATGACTGGGACTGCACATGCTCACAAATTTTCACGGACTAGGCCCTTTTGTAACAACTTTTGCATTTGTCTCTTTATCTCTTCATTCTCTTGAGCTGTTGACCTTTAAGATGCCTTGTTTGGCAAACTTGCTCCTAGCATTATGTCCATGTGGTGACTAATGCTTCTTACTTGTGGTAATCCATTAGACATATCATTGGATACTATGTCGACATATTCCTCCACAAACTCTAAATTTCAGCATGTAGATCAGTCACCTTGGTGTTTGCTTCCACTTGCATGAGTGTGGGAATGAAGGAAAAACATGCCTCTTCCTTCTCTCTCTAAGTTACGAGTTATTTTCCAAAGACTAGTATCACCTTTGGATGGCTGTCCAGCTCTTCTCCCTTGTCTCGTAATGGGCTCAACGTGAATCTCTTCCCATCCTTCAAAAGTGTATACGTGTTTTCGCTACCATCATTTATGGCTCTCCTATCAAATTACCAAAGCCTACCCAACAGTACATGACACACATTTGTTGATGTAACATCACAAACAACTTCATCTCTATATGCTCCAATTTGAAAGTTCACCACACATTGTTCATTTACTAACACTTGGTGTCCTTTGAGCAACCAAGAAACTTTATAAGGGGTTGGGTGTACTATTTGTTTTAAACCCAACCTTGGTGTCCTTTGTGCTACCACCATCAATAATTAATTTACAGCACCTACCTCCGGATTTGCAGATTGTCTTGAAGAGGTTCTTCCCTTGTAGTGGTTCATTTGTCTCTTTTGCTGGTCTCAAAAGAACTCTTTTCATCAAAAAGGCTTCTCCTTGCTTTGTTCATTCAGTGTGCACTAGTGATCCAACGCTTTCTCCATTTCCTTGGGCTATATGCTAGGTAGCCGGTATGTACCCTGCAGGGCATGGGAACAGGTACGGTTCATACCTGGTACGCAATATGGGTACGGTACATTGGGGGTACGCCTAGGTACGTACCCGGTACTGCTGGACGTACCTGGCCATACCCAGTGGTACGCACAGCGTACTCCACAGTAAAAACAACATTTTTTATTTTTAAATTATTATTTTTTTTTTTTATTTTTATTTTTAAATTATTATTATTATTATTTTTTTAATTTTGTAGGGAAGGGGTCAATAAAGTTCAATAGATGGGATTATGTAAATGATTCAATTTTGATAAAACAAGGACATTCACAGAAGTACCTAAAACAATGGCCAAAACTGCAACAATTGTGATGGGTTTGGGTAATGTAGGATCAAAAAATGCAGTGGCAGTAACTCCACTAGCAAGTAAGACCAATGCAGGAGTAATAAGAGAAACCCCAAAGGAATCTGAACTGCCAGATTTGAAGGCAGCTGGTAATAGCTAGAATTCCAGTCCAGTTATGTGATTTGTTATTATTTATGATAATAATTTGAGATTGTAACATTTGGAGTTTGAACACTGTACTCATTCGAAGTTCGATCAATGAATATCACAATAAAATGCATTGAATTATTAATATGTTATTTGGCTATTTCACTTAATTAATAATTTGTTTACTCTATGCATGTATAAGGCTGAATTTTTGCTTATTTGGCTATATTTTTTAATATTTTTATATATATATTGTATGGCCGTACCTTGTCCCCCTAAAAATTGCCGTACCGGCATACCGGATCCCCTGCCCGCACTGTACCCCGTACTGCCTACCTAGGCTATATGGGCTGTTCCTTCAGTCCTGCCACTATTCTAGGTCTCTTCTGGGCACTCAAATGACCTATGACCAACATACTTATTGCAACTAAAACATTTCCCTGTGAATCCTCCCCTCTTCTATATAATCCTCTTCCTCGAGGTGCATAACCTCTTCTCCCTCTTATATTAAAGTTTTGGGTTTGCGAGCTGCTTGCTCCATTACGTGTCTGCTGTCGTCTTCCACCGAAGTTGTGTCCTCCTCCAAAGTTTTTCCCTCTTCCTCTCGAGGATCTTCCTCCACCTCTGAAATTCACATGCTGCCTTCGTGACAACTTCTTCGCTTTCAATGCACATTGTTAGGCTTCTCCTATAGTTCTAAAGTTCAACAATCTAATTTCATCTTGGATTTTAAAAAGCAATTGATTCACTTACCTTGTTACCTTTTCTGGGTCATCTTCCACATGTCCAACTCTTAGAGCAAGTTTGTAAAACTCTTCAGTGTACTCCTTCACACTTACTGTTTTTGTCTCAACTTTTGTAAACTTTCTAAATAAACTCGTGCGATAGTTTAAAGGTAAGAATTTGGTCTTCAATTTAGTCACCATTTTATCGTAAGACTTATTTTTTTCCTTCCCTCTTCTTTGCCTCTCGGTTTGTACATAATCCCACTATATTGGTGCATGAGTCAATAATCTTGTGAAAGAAAACTTCACTTTCATGGTTTCCTCCACTGACTCATAATCAAAATATTTCTCCATCAGTGAAATCCAATCCATGAGCTCTTCAACATTCAAGCTCCCATTATAATAAGGTGTGTCCAGCTTGGGTTTGCTCCCAATCTTTGCCATGGCTTTGAAAAAGTGGTCTCAGCAGCATCCTCTACTTCTTCAGTTTCTTCTCCTTCAGCTCTCTCTCCTTTATCATCACTTACATCTTTAATATGGACTCCCCTTCTCTGGGCTGTCTCTATTGCAGCCAGTCTTGCTTGGACTTCTCTCATCATTTGTGTTAAGTTAGCAACTCTAGGTGCTCCTTCTCTTGCACCCCTTCTACCAGCACCCCATTTGAATTCAATTTCACCCAATATCTCTCTCAACACTTGCAGAACAACTTTTTCAGTGTCTGCTGCTGTCAAACACACTTTTACTTCTTCACACTTCTCCAACAAGTAAGAACCTTGCTCTGATATCAAAAATGATGCAGCCAGTCTTTTGAACCTGCAACGTGACTTCAAAATGAACCTCATCCAAAAATCAACACAGCAGAAAGGAGAGATTGAAACAGCAACAATGAATATTTCTTTTCATCAGCCAAAAGGAAGCGTTTCCAAACTTCCATTCTTTCAAAAACTGCAACCAAACATGCCTTTCTTTTCAGCTTAAAATGCATTGCCTATGAATAACACTCCTAATATGAACTTCTACAGCTGTGACTTTATCTCCTAAACAAAACAAAGCAGTTACAACAAATTCTATTTTTAGGAGAACAAGCTCACTGAGGTTCTCAGCCGTTTGGATTGACAGCTGTTTATTAAGTCAAAACACAACCAACTAAAAAAATTAAATATTCCTTTGTTTGGGTGATGCAAGTTTGCACAATCCCTTTGGACGCACCTGCATCAAATATTGTCATGTTTGAGGATTTGTCCATAAATTCAATTTCACAAGTGGGAAAGCAGCTACTTTCAATGTTCCATTGCATATCTCAAGCTTAAAGGCGTCACAACCTAGCGTTCAGTCTTTGGCTGCTGAGACTGTTATTGATAATTAATTTTCAACTATGGGCACTGAGGACCAGGCTTGTGACGATCTGTCTTTGAAGCTATTAATGGTTGAGAGATGCGCTCCTATCACAAAAGAAATAGTAGTTAATAGGCATCCTGGAATTGGGAAGGATTTGATAGATTCTGATTAAGCAGTAGAATATATAACTCTGCACATGATACATTGAATGTAATTGTTTGGATTTTCTACGTGAGGATAGTCTCTGTATACAGAACATGACATGTGAAGGTGCTTTCAATCATACTTTGCTATCAGAGTGTTTCTGGTTTTTTGGTGTGGATCATTGTAGAAAAAGGGGATGGCGAAACTTCATTAGTTGGCTACATGATCTGTTTTGCAGTTTGCACATGTCTTCACAATGATATTATTGTTACTTGTCTGAGCATCTTTGAATGACGTTGCAAACAATTGTAGTATCCACACTCCATTCACTAAAAACTTACAGTGAGGCTCTTAGAATGCCAGCATTCCTTTTTGGTCAAGATATAAATTGCGACAATTTACTGAATTCCAGTATCATTTATGCAACAAAATCAAATACACACCTCAGTATTCACCTATGAGTTGGTGCCCTACCTAAGCATGTTTCCCTTCCAACACTTGAACTTCACCCTGAGTAACATGAATGGTGGATTTTACTATTGGGAAGTTGTACTTTGTTTTTCTTGTATGCATGGTTTATGCATTCCAAATTTCCAAGGAAGCAATAAGACAATGGGCTATGAATAAGTGGGACCCAGATGGGGAACTACATAACTAATTAAGTATTTGAGTGTATTACACATCAGTTTTTTATCGTAAGCAGAGAGGAACAGGATATTTCAAAGTGGTTCTTGGTTACTCAAATTCTTGGAGGCTCTCCATGTGATTTTTGGCACTTGGATATGTTCTATTTGTGGGACACCAGTCTGAACACTTTCATGAAATTGAAAATCTATAGGGTGCTAAAGTATGTGTTTAGCTTGATTTTGAGGAGCTGTTTTTAGATAAGGAACAGATAAATCTTCAAATTATATTTGGAACTAACCATGAGACTATGAAAGTATACCTTTTTATAACCCTTTTAAGCAGTGTCACTTTTGACTGTAACAAGGATTAAAATAGACGAGCAGTATTCAGCAGAATAAATTGAACAATAAGTCTCCTTAGTTGTACAACAAATTGTCCAGCATATTACTCCAGATGTGATTATTGATACCAAACCATCTTCCCAACTGTCACTATGAATTGTGTGGTGGTCTATTGCTCCAGAGGTTGTAAGTTACTTCAATCCTTCTCAGTTTTGGGTAAAAGGGATCAGCCCTTTTCTCATGAAACTTTGAAACTGTCCAAAGAAAAACAAAGAACTACTGTATCTGAAGAAATCAACATTTATCAGCATCGTCACAAATGAAAGGATTCTGAAAAGGCTTTGAATGACACCTTCAAACAAATGGGGAATCAGCTTTGGACAAATTAGCCAGTGTTAATTGTCCAAGTAATTCGTTGCAGACTCCATTAGTGCTAAAGGATTGTGAGTCACATTTCATCTCAGCTTCTTGTTTAGAAGCTTGAGAGCATCCGATCATGACTTAGGTAAGCTCTCATTCTTCACTTTTCTTAATAGAATGCTGGGAAAACCATGTCCAAATGGTACTTCCTGGCCTTCTTAATACCAGACGTCTTTTATGTAGCTTCTCAGTAGAAAATGCAGTTGCATTTAATAGAGCAACTGCACCTATTTGCTTACTAACATCAATTCTGTTACAATGGGAAGCAAACAGAATGCTGCACAGGGAAAACACAATTTTTATAGCACAAACCTTACCGTGGTAAAATTATTGTCTGCCGACCAAAAGATGATTTACAAACTCGTCATCACGACCACTGAACTGTATTATACATCCTAATTGTCACAATTTTGCACAATTTTGGTAGAGCCTTTGACATAATTTCAGGCATAGTTTAAAAAATCGTTATCGGCAATTACTCGGCAGGCCAAAATTTGACTCGGAAATCGGGAATCGGCAATTTCTCGGCGATTTATCAGCATTAATTGGCAACTTTATCCCTACTTCAAAAAACATTTAAATTCATAAAATAAACTTAAATTAAATGTAAAACATTGTTAAATGACACGAGAAGTGAATCTATAGAATGCCATAGGCCCAGAGGTCGAATAATGCTAAGGTTATAGTACATATGGCTGGGGTGAAATAACCCATAAAAGATTTACAAATTATTTCACATAAAGCTTTTAACCAAATTCCACAGTTGGCGGTTTATAGCTCCTGTGAGCAAAAGAAAACAAAAACCTTTCCCCATTATTTATTTAATGCAAAACAGAGTGAGAAATAAAATCCCTTTCTTGTAAGGAAACGACTGGTCACAATAACAATTTTTCCTGCTTGCAGAGGTCACCGAACCCTAGAATGCACCTAGTAAAACTCATCTTTCTCCTCAGATCAGCACATAATCTATGTGTGTTCTCAACATCCCTCCCCCGATATTTATTCCAAACTCCCTTTTAATAATAACATCGTACCCCTCAAACTAGAAATGCAGCCTCAATATAACTATAACTCCAAATTTCTCTTTGTGAAAATAACACAGTATTCCTCCAAATAGAAACGCAGTCCCAAAATAACAATCCCCAGTTTTGGATCAGTCCCCATAGAAATAGAAGCACCACCATGCAAAATATGAGTGTGAGTGCCAAAGGTCCCCATCCGGCCCTCCTAGCAAAACACGGGCTAAATTCGCAGAGGAGAAAATCACAAAAAAATGCTTCAAAATAACTGTGTTTTTTTCTGTTTGGACGTTTATACCCTAAACAGCGATTTTCGCCGATTTTTCTACCGATTTTCTGCAATTTTCCAGGAGTTTTATTGCCATAAATCGCCGATTTATCAGCACAACAAAAATTGCGATTTTCCTGAAGATAAATCGTTTTCATGGTTTAATACTATTTATCACGATTTCTGGAACAGAGATTTCAGGGGGCTGATAGGAAGTGTTCACCCCCTCCTACAAAATGGTGAATGAAATCTGGACAAATAATTGATTTATAGTTCCTTAATAGTCTCATTATTTCCCGATCCACATAATTTCTCTGTCATTTGTCCATGTACTTTATTCATGTCTTTAGTTTGCAGTTTTAGTCTTTCACGGGCTCATTACTTGCCTATCACATGTGAACTTGACAGCAGGTTTTGTACCTGCATTCTAATATAATTAAATTTTATTGTGCAAGAAATGTTGCAACTTCAATGAATTTTATTATTGTACTTTTTGATTAATAACGGACCTGTGAATTTAAAACGTTGCAGTTCGGTTAACTCCTTTTCTAGGAATTCTATTATAGGCATTTCCCTTAACATCCTTGTTCCACTTGGGGTCTGATGTTCTGTATTGGTTGGCATTCTTACAGGGTTCCTATAAGCTCAGGATGAAGATTACGGATACTAAAAATGAAGTGTTGACGTGCATTAATATTAATTTCAACATTGTTCATGGTAGCATGATCTCTGAAATCTGAGTTCCATAACTACAGGAGTGCTAAGGAGAAGTTTGTTTCTGACTTCCGAATTTGTAGTTGGATTTTTTAGATTTTTTTGGATCATTATAAATTATAGCCCGTTGATTAGTTGTTTGATTGGTTTTTATCTCTGTATTTAAGCAAGATGTACATAGGATATCATAAGTTTTGCATTTACTTATGGTGCCGTGCTCCCGTTATTACTTATTTGTGGAGTATAATTGAACTGGGTGTCATATTTTTCCATAATGTTTATAGTTGTGCCTTGCTCACACCTTGTGACTTTTAAAATGAAACACATAATCATTGAAAGGCAGTACTAGTTGCTAAAGTGGCTATGGTGAACAATAATATGATAGTTTATCTGTGACATTGTGTTTGGGAATGAAAATCAAGATGGTCAAAAACATCAGGAATTGCAGCTCTTTTTTCCCCTGATTTCTGTTAGCCTTAACACTTCTTTGAAGTTAAAACCTTCCTCGACATCAAAGGTTAATATTTGAGAATTTCAATTTCATTAGGATGGGGTCAAATATATTCCTTGTTAAAAGTTAAAACTAGGTTTAGTACTGTACATATTATTGTTGCAAAGAGAAGTTGTATGTCGTCAACGTGGTTGGGCAGGAATTTGGACTAAAGAATCAATTAGAAAATTGAATGGGTACAAATTATATGTACTCAGAGATGCAAGTACATATTTGTTACAACATATGATCCTTCAGTTCATCTCTAGGATGACTATTGAGTTCATCTTCAAGATGACTGTCGAGTTCATTTTTTCGGATGACTGTTCAGTTCATCTTCAAGATGACTTCAAATTCTACAAAACGACAAATATTACCATAACCTAAGATTATGTACATAATGTTACATTTCCCCCTTTTCTGCAGGGGTTATAGTGAGACTTAGCACGCCTCTGAATTTTTTGAATCTCTCTTCCAAATGCTTTTGACAAAATATCAATTGGTTGCTTTACAATTGGACTATCAATTTGATACTGTCATCTTTGACATAATGCCGAATCAAATGGAATTTAATGAAACCTGTTTTTCTTGCAAATCTTTAAGAATCCTTCTAAGTTATAATATTTTCCTAGTTGCCTCTGAAGCTACCATATATTATGCTTCTGAATAAATTGCTAGTAACCACTACTTCTTTGACTGCCAAGTGATGACTGTTAATCCTAAATTTATCAGGAAACTTGAAACAGATTTCCCATCATCAACATTACCTCTATAGTTTGAATCTAAAAATTCAATTAGTTTAGATTTTGCTAACTTGGAGTTTTTAGCTCAAAATTATGAGCTTCCTTTATATATTGACAAACTCTTTTGGCTGCCACCCAGTGACTTTCTCTCGATTGTTGTATGAATCTAGAGAAAACACTAACAAATGAAAATTTTGGTCTAGTTATGGTTAGATAAATCAAACTTTCAATGAGCTTTCTATACTTAGTTGCATCTTCAAACTCTACAATATCATCTAATGTTTGTCACGAGCTCAAAAATTGAACTTTATTTATTTATTTTGTTCATTAACCTATTTACCTAACATTCAACTAAGTGTTTAGATAATGAGACTCTCAAAGTATGCATGAGCACAATAACATCATGTTACCCTTTTGGGCAAAATAATGTAAGTGCAAACTAGTGGTAGCTCACAATAAATGATGTATTTTAAACTAGTTGTTCTTGAATCAATAATCTCGTCATTTACCCATTTTACCCATTGAATCAATAATTGTTCATTTATCCACATTAATTCATTAACTGAAAATAGACAAATAGCTTGCTCATCAATGTATCAACAGATCAATGCATAATTTCATCTCGATAATCAACTACTCATACAGCTGAGTCGTATTTCATTCCACAATTCAAATGATTATACATTATAAATATTACATCAAAGTACAGTTCTCATAACTACCATAATACAGAATAATAAATTGTCATAACCAAAAGATACAATAATATCCAAATATTATAAAATACATGAGCCAATCAAGCATATATGCTGTTGTCCTTAAGATCAATCATAAGTAATTCAATAAGAATAGTGATTTTAATCCATCTATCGGTTCTGTTTATCAAACCAACCATTGACTCAAATGTTATAAGTGCAAACAGAGTCGACAACAATCTACTCAATGTTCACACCACATAGAATACATTGAACATGATTAACACTTGCAAATATCATAGGGCTATAACAATGCAAACAAGGGAATGAATCATCTTGCCTCACATATGATACCAAAACATAACCTTGCTAATTAGTGTGGGAAATTCAAGTGTTTGTACAAAGTGATTGTATGGTTTGTACTTGATGTTTGTATATGAATGCAAACACTAAAATTCGGTAACTTGCCCTCGTGTAATGTCAAGTTTGATCTTGCTCCCTTGCTAAGACAAATGCTCACATTTGGAATCCAATTAGTTCATTTCTCTACTGCTCCCATGACTTGCTTATTATTACACTCAGTTTTGTTATCAATTTTGAGAACATTTTATGATAAAAGTAGTAAACAACATATGTTTCATGTCCTAACTTTTTGTTTTGGTATTCTTCCTCTCTGTCCAAAACCATACAACTAGGTCAAGATGTGGCATTTGGTCTTGGGTGGCTTGTACGATCCCAACTTGTCAAGTTCACCGACTTTGTTTTCGATTTGAATATCTTCTTTAGGTTGGCCTTATTAGAATATTTCACTTATGAAAGACTATATACGCAAGTCAATGTCATTTTATAATTCATGCAACATTCTTACAAGCTCCTATTGCAAATATCATTCCAAAAGCACTCAAAGGGTTATTAAATCTATCAAAATCAACTCGCACATTATTTAGAATAGTCCTGTTACGGGTTTGAAACACTCAACCAAGTCAAAGAGTCTAGTTTCCTCCATTTTAAAGCATGCAAAGGTCATAAAGCCATGTCTTAACAAGAGCAATATCACTCCAAACATTGTTTAAGGGTTTCAAGCAACAAAGTGTTAGGTCATGTCATTGACGCACACCACATCACACTAATGTCATGTTGGGTACATTCTATATTATAAAATTGCCCCTCTATCTTTGTGTCAAGAGACATGAGGGCACTTCTAGGGGGTTGGTAAGCTATTTACACATGCACAAACACGTAAAAGAACTACATGAGGCTTGATACTACAACGAGGGCATATTGTGTAACATTTGGATTGGCTCAACAACTGGGAGTCTAACTGTCAAGGGTGATTATATCAAAAAGTTGTGCAAGAAAGAGCGACATATAGTAAATACCTTTTTTCGGACAAGAAAAACACACAAGAAGTTTCGAGATCTAGATTGTCAAAGGGTTCAAGACCATACCGTTCCGAGTTAGGGCCATACATTAGTTGTGCAATTCTTCCCTTGTTTAGTTTGTAGTAGAACTTGCACTAAAACATTTTCAATCTCGATATGCATGTTCCATCATGTTGCACATCCATATCTTTCATGTTTTGCCCTTTATAACTAAGTTTCTCTCTCCTCTCATGTATTTGAGAAAATACTTATTGTTTATCAATCATTACATGTATGAATGCATTATTTTGATTGTGGATGATTGATGTTGAAAGTTAATTAGATTAAAATAGTGTACTTGTTGCAAACCCTTACATCCTTCTTATTGGTGTGTATCCTTTAACACCTAAAATTTAATTAGAGGTATTTGACAATCATAATATGTAGAATAAAAACCTTTAAGAAATTGACAAAAAATGTATATTTTATAAATGCTTGTTATACTAATTTGACGACGGTCGTTTTTGTTAAAACATCACTTTTTGGCATGTTGGTGAAATTTTTATGTATATGCACCTTTTATCTTATGTTTATTTAATTTTATTTAAGTTTTGTTGTCTTAGTTTCCTTTGCACATCCCCTAGGTTTATATTAAGATAAGTGACACTCGTAACTTGACCACTTGTCTCATGTGTGCCTATTCATGTGGAGGTTGTTGCACACATGTCTATCATATAGTCAAAAGTAAAGTTAGACTACAACTTTTGTTTTTGCTATATTTAGACCACTCTTATTTGTAAATTGTAAGCTTGATGATATTAAATTCATTCGGCCGATTTATTTGACAACCTGTGATTCTATTATTGCTTATTATTCGCAGCCACCTTTAGCATTCTGGTGTGAGTCTAAATTGAGGAGGTTGTTGGGTTTCACCTATTTTTCATGATTTCACAATTGTACTATTTCAATTGGTAATTGTGGTGTCAAAACTTTTTTGTTTTTGTTTTACCATATACTTCTCAAAGTTATTTGCAAGCTTTTATGCATATCAACTTCTTGGTATTCAACAAAACCATTTGGGTTTTTCCTATTCTTGCCAAAAACTCCTTTTACATCCTTTTTAAAGTGTTTTTTCCATTTTGGGAAAAAATAGATTTTTATAGTTCTACCGATATTTTTAATGAAATATACATTAAAAAATACACAATTTAAAAAATGGCATTTTTATATGTATGGATTGTTTTCTATAATTTTTTTAAGTTTCACTTTTGTGGGACAAGCCACAACAAGAAGAAAGCACAACAAAATATTTTACAATTTTTTATAGGTTGGAGGTTCCACTCACTAATTTTCATAGTCTACATCTCACAAACTTTTCAAAAAGTCCAAGTTTTTGTAATTTGGACTTATAGTGCTCCCAAAATGTTCATTTTAAGTTTGTAGATGCTTGGGCAATGATTCAAATGTATAGGCTTGCACTTGATTTTTAACAAGATAAATGAGCATTGTAGTATTGAGCATTGCACAAGATAAAGTTTGACAATTGTAGTATTGAGCATGATAAATGACAAGCACTATTTTGTAAGACATTGGCAACCAAATGGTTTGGAGGTCAAATCCCTTAGGCTACATGCTTAGCCTTAAGAGTTTTCTTTAAGAAATTGGTTGCCCATATGACCCTCATTTTTTCAATTACCCTAGTATGCTCTAATTATTCCTCAATTGTTTATTTATGCTCTTATATGACCTACTGACTATCTCTTTTAACTCCATGTGCCATTCCTTTCACATAGCTTGTACCATTGAGCATCATCTTTTGACTAATTTCTTAGAGATCATATTTTTACTTCGTAAGGCCTACAAAGATTGTTTTTGATTGTGTATTTTTAATGCTCTACATATTGGACTAGTGTTTTTATAATTTTTGTGGCCCAATTTTGAGAAAATTCGGTTTTACAAAGCTGTCATTTGTCTTGTCCTAGTTTTTGTACTTTCAATTGGCCATATCTTTTTCATTTGTGTGTTGGATCACGGCATCATTTTTCTTGAAAGTGCATGTTTTTTTGTACACTTTCGCTTCGGTTTCATACTATACCAGGATTCTATTTTCAACATAACTTTGTAATTTATTAATTATATTTTATCTCAGAAATCCAACTACTTATAAAGTGCCACTTCAATTTTTTTGGGGGTTGCAAAGGACATTTTATGCGCCTCTTGTCTCTTTCTTGTGTTACATTTCCTTCAAATTTATTCATTTCCTTGCACTAATGGTTGAATCTAGGAAAATTGATCCCTTAACTCCACACAATTATCAAACTTGACAACAACAGATGGAAACAATTATTACTATCAAAGGTTTATGATATTTTTGTCGGCAAGACACAACCAACATTCACTAAGGAATATGAATAATTTGTATATTCAAACAAACTTGATGAAGCCATTAGACTTATTGGCATGAATGTAACAGATAGCTTGATATTTCATATTATGGATTGTAAAACACCAAAAGAGGCATGGGACAAGCTTGAAAAACTATTTGGTAAAGTTAATGAATTTAGAGCCTTGCAAATGGATGTTGAGTTGTCTTCCCTTGTGCATAGTGTTTTCTCTTCCATTGAAGACTTCTAGCCAAGTTCAAATCCATACTCTCACAATTGAAATGTTATGGAAAAAGTAAAATAGATGATGAGTGTGTCTTTCTTATTTTGTCTAAGTTAAAAGGTCCCTTTCAGGTCTTTTCCTCTACCTTCTATTCCTCCATGGATGCCTTAGGTACTTCTTTCAAAATGCCTTCACTTGAAACTTTTTGTGAACATCTCACTAGGGAGCAATCCAAGCTTGTCCAACTTGAAGTCATCCATAGATCTAAGGCCTTATTTTTAACGCAACCAAGCGAAAAGGTAAGCCAAAGACCAATTCAAAACCTCCTCCTAAGACAAAGTGCACTCAATATGTTTCTAAATCTAAATCTATTGAGTCTACTCCTAAATCCAACGAGTCTACCTCTAGACACGGTTGGATTAAAGGTTAGAGCGCCCTAGATAATACTTTTAGTGGACACCTTTCTCACAATATCAATTAACAATTTTTTCCCATCAAATAAATAAATAAAAGTTGTCTACATTCTTATATTTTGAAATTTACAACAGGGTCATAATAAATCACAAATTTAGAGAAATTTTTATACAAAAGGAATAAAAATATTCTATAATTTTATCATAGAAGGATCATAAATAATCCAAAAATAGAGATAATTAATTGCATGAGGTGATTAGAATACAACAAAAACAATTTTTATACAAGGTTGCTTGCAGTCCGATTCAATTCAAGTAGGTGATGGGATTCAAACTTAAACAAAACTCTATTTTTTTCAAAGAAATAAAAATGTGTATGTAGCTCCCATGGTTTTGTGAAGAGTGGTATTTGGACCAAGCCCAACAATTCCTCCACACAAAATAATAGAAATTTCCCTCAAAAAATTAGAGTAGATAATTAAATATTCCCAAGCCCCCGTCCCCCGCCCCCTTCACTCCCGCCCTTCATTACACTTGCCTCTACTAGTTACACCAAAGTGACATTATCAAATATACATGAAACATTTCCTAGAAAGAATTACACACTGCATAATCTTTAGCTATAACGGAGAACAGTATGAATACCAACAAAATGATATGAACTCAAAAATATGCCATGTTTGTTTTTACTTGGATTTTTATAATACCATTTTATGGATATGCATGGAATTTATGTTACTATATAATAATATCAATAAATGCATCAATTAATATTGAATCATCAAGTAAATAGCCAAAAATAAAGGAAATATTTGGATTTAGGCGGCCCCGATTATTGGTGCCCTAGACAACTTCCTAGTTTGTGTAGAGTTTAATCCCCCTTGCCTCTAGAAACAAGAAGTTTGCCGATCTATGTCCCTTTTGTAATACACTGGTCATCCAAAAATTAAGTGTTGAAATGAATGGAAGCCTTAGAAGAAGCAATAAAGCAACACAAGCTTACTATCTCGTCTTCTTCCTCTTATGCTTCTCCCAAAGGAAAAGGAAATGAACTTTCAACTAGAGCAAATATTACCTCCCCAAATAGTTGGATCTGGATTTAAGTGTTTGTCATCACATTACAAAATCACATGATTTTTACTTTTACAACTAGCGATATTTCACAGTTGCGGTGGGGAATTCTTCACATACAAATGTTATAGGTTCGTGAACAATTCGAGTTTAATATGGATGTTTCAACAATGTTCTTCTTATTCATAATATTTCTAATAATCTTCTTGTAGTATATAGTATTTTTCAATCTGGAAAGACTATGGAGTTCTCTCGTCAAGATGGTGTGATCAAAGAGTTATAACAACCCAAGATAGTGATTTCTTTAAGAGTTATAGATCATGGTTCATGTGTGTATATTTTTTTGGTTTTGGGTCTTTAGGTTCATCCCTTATTTATCATGTTGATTCTTTGAGAAAAATAAGACATGAACGTAATGGGTACTTAAACTATAGATATTTGTAGCAATTTAGTTCAAAAAACTTGGAACTTAGTCTTCTAAGATGTCTTGCACCAATGGTGTTTGTTGAGGTTGTGTACTTGGTAAACAACATTAATACCTTTTTCCCAATGGAAAGTCCAAATGAGTAAAGGACCCCCTTGAGTTGGTACATAGTGACCTCATGTCATTTCCAACTCTTTCATTTTCAGGGGCCAAGTATGTACTCAATTTTATAGATAATTCTCACGACGCACATGGGTTTACTTTCTAAAGTATAAGAGTGAAGTATTTTATCATTTTATTTACTTGAGGCATTTGTTGAGAAACAATCTTCACTTTTATCAAATTCATGCACACAAATAATGGGGGAATATGCCAATAAGGAATTTCAACGCTTTTGTATGGAACATGGTCTTGATATCAACACATAGTCCCTTACACTCCTCACTCCTCAACAAAATGGTGTTGTTGAAAGGAAGAACAAGACTTTGAGAGAGATGGAAAATTTTATGATTCAATCAAAGAACATGTATCCTAGTAATTGAGATGAGGCAGCCAATTGTGCAAATATATAAAAATCCGCATGCCCCAAGGCAATGCAAAACACGACTCTTAAGGAGGCTTGGTATCAAGATAAGCCATATGTTTCTTCATTCGAGTAGTGAGGATTTTTGTTAATTCTTGATGAAATACGTAAAACCATGGAGAACAAAATCAACCACTCATTTTTGTTGGCTATTGTGAGGATGTGAAATCCTATTGCTTGTTTGATCCAGTTTCTCATGATGTTTTATTTCATCGGGATGTCTAGTTTGATGAACATCTCACCTCAATAGAGCCTTCACCTCCATCTTCTTCATCCTCACTTACTCCTTCACATCTTGAGGACTCCTTCCTCTTTGATGATGATGATATTGTTAACCACTGCACCATTAGACCCTCCACCACCAATTCTTCTTGCACTGGCTATGCCTAAGCCTAAGTGGGCCCACAATAATCGACATGAGGACAATTATTTCGTAGGGGATCCTACTAACACCTATCAAACTCGTTCACAAAGATCTGGAGTTTTTCTTATGGGATATCTTATTTTAGATGATCCATAGAGCTTTTCGGATGTGAAAGATACTAGAATGAGATGTTCTATGACAGAGGAGTATTCTTCATTGATGAAGAATCATAGTTGGGATTCGATTCCTTTGAAGGGAAGAAATTTGGTTATTTATAGGTGGGTCTACAAGACCAAATATATATCTAATGATTATATTGACAAGTACAATTCCCATTTTGTAGGAAAGGGTTTCTCACAAGTTCAAGGATTGACTACTATGAAACCTTTTCCTTTGTTGCCAAAATAGATTTTATGTGCCTTGTGCTCTTTCTAGATGCATCGCATGGATTGTCAATGCATAATATGTATGTATAAAAGCATGTTTTCTTCATGGTTATATCCATGAGAAAATTTATATGGATCATCCAAATGGATTTTTACAGATTCTTCACTTATATGTAAGCTTTGTCATTCACTCTATGGTCTCAAACAAGATCCTAGAGGTTGGTATGAGAAGATGGGAAAATTTTTACTTGCTTTTGGTTTCACTTGTTACTATTTTGATTATACAATGTATATTCGAGGGGATGGGATAAAATTTTGATAGTTGTTCTCTATGTTGATGACGTTATCTTCTCATGTAGTTCCCATTCTATGATACATGATATACATCACAATTTGATGGAGTAGTTTGATATGAAAAACTTGGGAATTTTTCCATTCCTTTCTTAGGTTACAAATAATTTTGTCTTCACACGGGATCTCCATTTATTAGTGAAGTATTCCCATGACTTACTTCATTGTTTTGGCATGCTCGATTATAAGCCTACCCTCACACCTTTTCACCAAGAGTTACATTTTTCATGTAGTCATTTACTTACCCTTAATACTTCTTTCTAACCCCAAGCGCGCCAACCTATTACCCAACAGGTGTTGGGTGCTCACCCGAGGCACGCACGGGTGCCGAGCCCCTCTTTTATGTGAGGTTTATGATAAGGTTTTGTCATTAATGGAGGATTATTTGCATAAACAAAAGTACATTCACTTACTTAAAAAGGTAGAAGATGCAACTAACAGATCTACATAGTAATGCATCATAGAAGCTAAATAACATTGTAAGAAGTATAATAAACTAGATTTGAGCCATGATAAGTCATATAACATGAGTGTTTACACCCATAAACAAGTTATACAGAACGAACCCACATATATATTGATTTAAAAGAGTTATGGTAGCCACATTATAGTCAAAAGGGTCATCTCAGACCATATATATTAAATGACAGAGATTTGTCTCCTGTAAAATTTCATGATATGAGATCCTAACTATAATTTTTCCCATTTTATCCCTTGTTATAGATCCCAGTACCCATGCATATGCTTATAGAATCCCTTACAACTCTCTAGCACTAAGTGCTATAAACCCTAGCATTACTTTGTAACACTTCGTTAATCTATGTATTTCTGCCTTAGTGTCCTGTCTTTCTCTCGTCTCTCTATCTCTCTTTGTCTCTAGCCCAAACATTTATTTATATAAGATCGTCACCCACCGCCATGCCTTCTCTAAGCGCAAACCGTGTGAAAAGTGTTGACGTGGTCCTCCATAGAAAAATTCTTATCCCTTTGCAAACCTTCCACTCTCTGTAATGATGTCTTCTAGGAATATTCCCTGCGGGGAATATCCTTTTCTTGACATCCAAGGTTATAGGCTAGTACCTTATCCACTCATCACACTTATTCGAGTCCTCACGCTTTTCCTCAAGTGCCTCTAGAACGCCAAATATGGCTAAGTCCTTTAAACCCGTGTTTTGCCTCCCCACGTGCCCCGGTTTCACTTAAATCCTTCTTAATTCCCTTTGTCCCCGCACTGCTTTCCCTTGAGAGCCCTTCTTCTCACTGGTCCTGCGTGTGCGCCTCTTGGTACTTAACCAATATTTAGGGTCCAACAATTCACTACCTACAATTCATTTAGAGTTGATGCCACTTTGTATTGACAGATGGTGGGTAGTATTTTGTACTGACACATACTCGTCCTAATGTTTCCTTTAGCTTAACCTTGTCTCTTGTTATTCACAAGATCCAAATTATAGTCACTTTGAAATGAGCCAAGTGTATCTTGAGGTATATTTTGGGCACTTAACACTTTCACTTTCAAGTACACATCGGGCTCTTATTCATAAATTTTGAGCTACACTAATTCAGATTGGGATGGTGATGTTGATTATCAAAAGTTCACTTCCAGCTTTTTTATCATCTTAGTTCTGGTCCTGTTGTTTGGTCTTGCAAGAATAAAATTGCTATTACAATATCATCTGTCAAGGTTGAGTATCTAGGTGCAATTCTAGTCACCATGAGCTTTTAAGTATTCATTAGTTGTTGACAGAATTTGGATTTATGCAAAACAAGTCCACTATCTTTTGATGTGATAGCCAAAGTGTCATTCACATTGGACACAATTATGTGGAACATCATCTTGCTAAAACATTGATATCTACATGAAATTAATTTGGTAGCTTATCCAGGATGGTGTTCTTAGCTTGGAGTTTTTACCTGCAAAGGAGTAGGTTGCTAACATATTCACTAAACCTTTGGTATCACCTCATTATCTTCATTTGTTATCGATGCTTGGGATGAAGGAAGTTGTATTTGGAGGAAATTCTTGAGTTCTTCCATCCTTTTGTATTCATATTAGCATTTCTCTTTTAGGGAGAAATTTTTTCATATGGGTTTTCTCCATTTCTCTTCTTTATGAGATATTTTTTTGTACATAGGTAGCTTATTAGATCTAGTTGCCAGGGACATGTTTCTTATTTACTTTTGGCTTCCCAAATTATAACTTAAGGGAGAGTGTTGGTGCAACACACACACACACACACACACACACACACACACACACACACACACACACACACACACACACACACACACACACACACACACACACACACACACACACACACACATCAACACATTGAATTTGATATCAACAAGCTTACAATTTACAAATAGAAGTGATCTATATATAACAAAAGAAAGAGTTGTAGGCTAATTTTACTTTTGAATATATGGTAGACATGTATGTAACACAATGAATTTGATATCAACAAACTTACAATTTACAAATAGAAGTGATCTATATATAGAAAAAGAAAGAGTTATATATATATATATATATATATATATATATATATATATATATATATATATATATATTTATCTTTTAGTTTAATTTACTTAGTTTATTTAGCTTTTTTAAGTTTTGTTGGCTCAAAGATATCTTGTACACACCTCCTAGGATTCTATTAGGATAAATTCCATTCTTAACTTGACCACTTATGTCACATGGAGGTTGTTACACACATGTCTATCATATAGTCAAAAGTAAAGTTAGACTACAACTCTTTCTTTTGCTATATATAGACCACTTCTATTTGTAAATTGTAAGATTGTTGATATCAAATTCATTCGGTTGATTTATTGGCAATATTGTGTTTCTATTATTGTTTATTATTTACAACAACTTCTAACATTTTTGGAGTGAGTCCAAATTGAGGAGGTTCTTGGGTTTCACCTATTCTTTCATGGCCTATATTCATTTCTAATTTTGGAGTACTCTTATTCATCTCCAACAATTAATTTTTTGGGCTATATATTCTATAATTTTATTATTTATTGCTTGTCGGCATTTTCTTAATCTTTAGATCACCATCTCATGTGTGCATCACTCTTATAAAGATAATAGCTCAAAGACCCTTGTTAGCTATATCATATGGATTCTTCATCAATAGATAGTTATAGAATTGAAAACATTTACAAGGATGTCTTGCCATCTATTCAAGCAATACAATGTCATTTTCAAGATCAAATTCAAGCTATGAGTACCGAGATCAAATCTCTCAAGGATAAAATAACACATCTAAAAGATCCCTTAAATGCCCATGTTAGCAATGTCTCTATGCACTATGATCAATCTATTTCTAAGGCTACCGAAAATTACTATGATACAAATGTTATGCATGTTACATGTGCTCATACAAGTGAAGTGAAATTCCTATATAGAGGTAATAATGCATATGTTCAAAAAGATCAATCTCAAATACTATGACAACCACATAAAAAGTACCTATTTGGTTTGACAAGAATGCTAGACAACACTTTGTTACCTTCTCATTATTATCCCCTCTATCTACAAGAAAAAAAAAAGGTCAACCATTTTGCAATTATCATGGTATTAACATACATCATGACAACAAATGCTATGCTTTACAAAGAAGAATCCAACAACTTGAGCATAAGGGATTCATTTCCTTCTATACATGACATTATCATATTCAATCATATTAGCTCCCTCAATATAAATGGATTCCTAAAGTTGATAAATCTATGTCATATGATTATAATGCAATAATGAATGATACAAATTATGTTATACCACATGATGCACCTATTAAAAAGTGGATATGAAATCCATACATCATTTGGAAGATCCACCCTTAGTGAAAGGATTACATCCAACTATTATGCAAATAGAACTAGAAATAATACTAATAAAGCATAATCAATTGCACAAAAATTAGAACATATAGAGCACACAAAATCTCTATCGGGGAAACACAATAATGGATTATGTAAGTATCTCTGTTCTCCACAACAAATTGGGAAAAATTGTGATTCAAATGATGATATCAATTGAAATGATAAGTATAATGAAATTATGAATGATCCCGATTAATATGAATTTTTTTATATGTGCACATTAGATTGCGAATCCAATTGGGGAGATAAATATGATATTGATGTTGATGACGATGAAAACATTGATACACCAAGTTAGCCTTTGGGTGAAGTGGCTATTCTTCCCTTTGATATTGATACTTCTTGGTTTATCCCCGATTACCTTGGGGCTTATCAAATTTTTCATTCTAAAATTATTTCTCATAGTAGTTGGGATTTTACCGATGTTGAAAGATTCATAACATAAATCTAACCTTTATTTTATTGGTTCTACAATTGTAATTCTATGACACATGCTTCTCTCTAGAGGCTTCATGTTGTTACTATCTCTATGGTCACCAAATTTTCACTAAAAATACTCCCTTCTTGAATACTTAGGGAATATGTAGATATCTCTTCCTTCTTTTCAAATAATAAGTTTCTTTGCACTATGTATTCCCCTATGTACTTTGATAAGGAAGATGCTTCCAATATGTTTGCTAATAATGGTAATATTATCCCTAATCATTACATTCTATATCAAACCAATCCAATCACAATAACTATCACAACCATATCAAAATCAATATCAATCAAATTCAATCTCTTAAGACACAATGATTTAGTAACAAATATCAATTCATAGCCTTATACTCATATTATGAGTTTTCTACAATTTATATATGATTATCCTTATTCTACTATGAAATGTTTGAGGTGTACGCCTCCTTCACCAAGTTTGGGGTTTATATTTCCCCTTGGCAAGACTCTTATTAGGTAGCTATTGTGATATTCCCTTTCTTGTACATAACTATTTTCAAAACAAATAAAAACATTCAAATAATCACATAATATAAAAATACGCAAATATGTGCAAAAATACAAAATTAAGATCTGGTTATGGTTTGCTTTTCTATCTTGTTACTTTATGAATGTTTTTTTGTAGATAAAATTTATACTCTCTACATATACACTTTCACGAGGTATATTGAGCTTGATGCAATACATGCACATGTTGATACACAATGATAGGATCTAGTTTGGTTTCTTACACTAATCTTCTAGAGACATCCCCATGCTTTATAAAGGTGATTTTTTTCATTATATGTTACTTTACACCTTCCTCATCATGCTTGGATATGTACATAGTTCTTATTACTATATTTTTAGCTAATAAAAATAACAGATGTATCTCGTGAAATGCTACTTTATTTTTGATATCTATGTCTTTCTTATCCATACTTGCTTTATATATTGTTATCACTACTTGTCTATGTGGATTATTTCCTTGATTACTTACTATGTGGATTTAATCATAATTCTTATTTGATTACAATGTTATGATTACTTGATTATATGGAATAAGGGACTTGATTGTCTTATGACATTGTGGGTTTCCTATATTTGTGGCTTCATGCCTCTCTTGCGTGTATCCGCTTATTTCTTTGATGTGGAATATTGTGCCTTTTATTGTGATTGTCTTGTGACATCGTGGGTGTCCGTGTTTTCAACTCTATGCCTACACATGGCTACGTTTATATATATTATTGCTTAATTGGTTATATATTGTTGTTTCTACTATGGTATTATTCTAGCTTATGATAGAATTGGTTTACATTGATGATTACTCTATTATCTTTACTATGGATTATGACATGTTTTCTCTTGATGATGTTGTTTCTAATACTATCATATTTATATTCTCACTTATGACACATTTTGTATTTTCTCTACTAGTTACACTGTTCCCTTTACTATGGCTTCGACATGTTTGATACTTACTACATGTTGTTTCTATGCTCATACTACTCTAGATTATGACATTGTTGACACCTTTCTATGTTGTTTTGGATACTATACACATGCATTTTTACTTTTTCCTATTTTTTGTCTCCACGCCAGGGGTTTCTACCATGCACAACCTCTTTTACAGGTATAAGTTCTCAATAGTGGTGACCATAAAAGGTTATTAGATTTAATACACATGGGTAAACATCTATTCTTTTGAATCACATATTCAATTTTTAATCTTGTGTACCTTAAAAGAGGGCACGTTCATCAATATATTTATACATTTATAGACATATTACAAAATACATTAACAAATTTTTACGAGGTTCGGATCCTCGAAAAGGTGACAAATACTAAAATGTGGTAGAATTCAACAAAGGTCAAAACCATACAATTGATTAATGAACTTAAATCTAAGATAAGGACATTGTTGATTAAATAGATATAACAATATTCAAGTAAGATCATGTAAAGGAAATGCAAGCAAGAGTGATATACAGGGTTTGGAGAATGACTCAACTTGCCACCGTAGGTTTTGGGTGATGAATGACATGGAAAGGAAAATTTTGGACTGTATTAGCTTTATGTTTGATTCAGGAAAATGAAGATCTCGGGGAAAGGGGTTCCCGAGGGGGCATGACACTTAGGTGTTAGCATCTATTTTGGGCACCGTTTGTTATTCTGCGAAGTGCTCGGGATCTTGTTCTTTCTATATCATTTTGTGTCACTCCTTGATTGTTGTGTGTCACTTTAGATTCACTATGTCACACCTGTAATCTACAAAACAAACCCTAGATACTTGTACAATACTCAAGCACCCATTAGATGATTAAAATAATGCGAATTCTTGATTTTGATTGACCTCAACAGTCACCCCAATGTGATTTTCACCGAGCGTTGTGCTTTCTGATTCATACTTTGTGTGTGTGTGTGTGAGAGAGAGAGAGAGAGAGAGAGAGAGAGAGAGAGAGAGAGAGAGAGAGAGAGAGAGAGAGAGAGAGAGAGAGAGAGAGAGAGAGAGAGAGAGAGAGAGAGAGAGAGAGAGAGAGAGAGAGAGAGAGAGAGAGAGAGAGAGAGAGAGAGAGAGAGAGAGAGAGAGAGAGGCGGGGGTTGGAATAATGTCCCTAGATCTAGGATGCTCTAGTGTCACCGCACAAAGAGATAGTGGGCTCTGAACTACTTTATCCCAAATTCAAATGTGTTGTATGGAATTTAGAATAAACCCTCATATGTAGTGAAGTATGCATTCCAAAATGTAGTCCTTGATGTAGTACAAATAGAAAATATTAGCTCCTTGTAGATGTATGTGTCTCTTGAATGCTTCCCCCTAATGAGGTAAAATAATATATATATATGATTCCTTTTCTTAATTTTTGTCATTAATAATCAAAAGGCTGATCAAGAGTGATAAAAGAAGATAAGAAAGAAGTAACATTCGAAAGACTAGAAAAAGAGATAAAGAAGACACAAGTTCCCGTGAGGGGACGGTAGCACCGGTGCTCCTATCCCTAATGGATGGTCTGTATAGGGTTTGAGAAAGATAAAATGGTGAAATCGAGCCGAGTAAGATGCAACTAGTGTGCAAAATTGTAATCAATCGAAACAACAAGTAATAAAGATGAAAATGATAAAAGCAATGTCAAAGAAAAGTAAAGGGGTGTTAATGAGTAATTCTCTTGCTTAGGAATCATGCATATAAATTAAATATTTAGAGGCTAGATGTACATAGTAAGTGTGTGATTTAGTGACTACATTTTCCCCACTTTATGTTGGTGAATAAGGATTCGGTAGCATAAAGTAAAACAAAAATCATACCTTGGAGAGTCGAATGAATATTATACCCAATAACATGTTGAATGAGTTTTGTAGTGTGCCAAATGAAATAGTGCAAGATGTGTACCATGAAATTCTAAGGAGAGGGAATGATAAGGATCCTAGGGGTGACCTTTACGTGCATGGAGTGATAGTGATGTGCACATGTAATTCATGTTACCATATTTTAATCCAAAGAAGTTTGCGCCAAAAGAAGGCTTTGCATGGAGGTGCATGCAAATAAAATAATAAATATGGAGTTGTAGTCCTATCTTGAGTGCCGTGGAGGGATAAGGGTGGAAAATAATCTATTAATTCCTATTTCAGGCAAAAGGATAAAGATGGAATTAAATAGATAAAAATAGAAGGCCTTGCATGAGTCAAACTATGGTTGACTGAGGTGATAAGTTTGGAGGAAAAGGCTAAAAATAAAAAGTCAAACTGTTGTCCCAGCCAAGAATAGAATTGAAATTTTTATAAATAAAAGATTGTTGTTCTATCTTTGGCGCCAAGGATTACAAGGGAGTAATTAACTAAAAATAGAACTGATGTTAGAAGTTGGTGCCAAGGATAGAAATAGAAGGAATTTTTTATAAATAGAAGTCAATTGTTGTCCCATGCGCCAAGGTTGGATGAGGATAAATAAAATAAACAAAAGCATGCAAAATCTGTTCCTAAGGTTGGCATCAAAGGGTAGAGGAAAATAAAATAAATTTAAAACATCAATCTATTTATTACACGCAACCATCTATTCTTAGGTTGGGAGCAACCTATATTGGATGATTTTGATTGTAAAAATATATACTTGGAAGATGATTTTCTTTGGAATTTTTAGCCTTGTACTTGCATCTTCGAATAAAAAAGTTTCATTTTGGCCCTCTCATACTGTTGTTTTCATATTATTCATTGTGTTTAATAGGATATTGTGTTGCCTTAGTGTGGAATTCAATCCCTTTACCGTTGTCATTCTTCCTAAACCCTTGAATTTATTATGCAAAATAGTCTAGAGTTGTGTAGGTGTGTGGATATTTAATTTTTCTATGTGCAGAGTTACATACAAGTGTTAAATTTTGGTGTATCACCTTTATTTCCTATTTCTCTCATTCCTTTTCCCTTTTTCTTGTCAAAGTTTTCATTTTTAGGTGATTCATAAGGGAACCAACCCTCTCTAGAGGTTCACCTTAGACATAGGTTACCCAAAGCCTTGAAGTGTTCCAATTTTGTCAACATGAGAGAGAAAGAGAGTACAAACACCATATTCTATCGGGCTCCAACTTCTAGCCGACAACAATTTCTCGACACACTCGGTGGGACAAAATATTTAAAGATTGATGTTGGTTCAACAATTTGTAGAGCATAAAGTATTCAAAAAATCTACATATGGTGACTCCTCAGGTTTTCATAGACATACTGGTTGTAGACTAGTCAAAGCTAATGCCAAAAGTGACCACCAGTCAAAATCTAAAGGTATTCCTTTTGAATTTATTTAGCTACCTTTACATTCTTATAAAAGAAGCAGATTTGATAAATCCTCTCCATATACTTACCGAGTTAGCAAGCTAAAACAATTTCCCAAAATCCCACAGCTTCCCACTCTAAATTTCCTAATGGCTCTTCCTAGAAATGAAGCTTTTGTGACCTTTAATGATGGCAACCCCTTGAATATTACTATATACAATGATATCCCTGCTTCCGCATTAAAGAGTTTACCATTCTTTACCGGTCTAACTCAAACCACTCCTGTAGAGCATATTAGAGATGTTGCAAATCTTTGCTCTGTTTATAATATAACTCGGAGAATGTAGCCATGAGACTCCTTGCAGCTTCCTTTAAAGATAAAGCCTTGTAATGGTACAAAAATCTACCTATTAACTCTATCAATTCTTGGGATCAATTAGGAACAACCTTGTGTAGCGGGGAAAATTTTAGTGGCAATTTTTTTGTAAACTCGCGAATATTTGGGGTTTTAGAAATTGGAAATGACAAATACTTAGCAGTCGGCTGCCACCTACTTCATTGGAAAATTCGGCTGACAGGTCCTTAGTATGGGTTAATTTTCCTAGTATTTACACATATAAATGAACTTATGTATGTAATTTTCCAACGTTCTGGATACACCCGTGTCCATATTCGCCAAAGTATATAAATATTAACTATAAATAGCACGTACTACATAGGTATAAGGTATAATACATATAAAACCATCCAACCCTTTTGAAATATTTTCCATGGAAGCCAAACCCCAATCCATCCAACCTTTTGCGGTCACTCCAAGCATTTCCTCCCAACCCTAGGCCATTTAATAGAGTTGTCCGATAGAGCCTTCGATTGAGAGCCATCCAATCATGTAGCCATCTAACTCAAAGCCTGTCTATGACGTTCCCGTGTTTGGTGCCATATCCATGGATTTAGAAAAAGCATGATAAAAAGTTTGTTGCAAGTTTAGAAAAGAGTAACAAGACATTGTTTGGCTATTTTGGAAACTTGCAAAAAATGATTGATGTGTTGAGATCTATGGAAAATATAGGTATGTACTATCTACTAATTTACAGATTTTTATTATTATATTTTTCACTATATGTTTCAAATACTCTTTACACTCTTGTTTTATTTTTTATTTAGTGTTATTAATAATATAAATAATTAATACTATTTCTATTACACTTTTAAATGCAGACATTTCTCAAACACCTTCACAAACTAATGTGTTTCGAGATATCAATCTTGATGATCCTTTTGGTTTTAATGATCCGATTGATCAAAACATTCATTCACTTGATGACATCAAACTAGGGGAAGATTCATCAAATTCTCATCCAACACCAACAAAGGAAGCTTCTATTCTAGTGTCTGTTTCTAGAAAAAGGAGACATGAGGATAGAGATATTCTGTTGAGAACCCAGATGAACAAGTTGAAGTTGAAGAAAGTAAAAAAATATATTAGAAGAAAGAGGACAAACTAGACTATAGGAAGGACTTTTAGGTTTGACTGGGCAACAAAATATCCTTTTATTGAACCAAAGCAGAGCTGAAAAATAGTAATGATGTTCCAAATGTCGATGCAAAATATGTAGTTAGAAATAAGGGAAAGATCACACAATGTAGCTCAAACTAGACACCATTGAAAAACACTATTGTGGAAAATATATATTTCCCAAAAGAAAAAGGATGGGAGCATAGTAAGATCTCATAAATGGAAAGATGCAAAAGAGTGCTTGCATGTAAAATATGCAGAAGAATATGAAAAAACAAAAGTGTTTGAAAATCTAAATGAAAAAGGTGGCACAATTGTTACAAAATTGAGAAAAACTATGGAAAGTGAAATGCATGCCAAAAGTATTCAATGTAGGAGGAAAGAAAGTGCGGGTAGAGGAAGATTCGGAAGAATGGAGTGCGGGGAACAAGTTCCACAAGAACTTAGGTTCCCCGTAGGGAAGAACGACCCCCAACATAAGAAAAGGGAGCACAATGCGGAAAAATTAAGCTTCAGAAGAACATTGTGAATGTGGAAAACTTTCCATGAGAAGTTTTGTTCCCCACAAGTCATCGTGAGCCACACATAAAGGAAACGGAGTATAGTGTAGGATGTGAGGGGTGCGAAAAGAAGAGTAGGTGACCCAAGTTCCTTAGTACCGCCAATTCCTTGAAAACCCGAGTTATCCGATTATCAAAAGGATATATATTTTAAAAGGATATAAAAGTTGTTAAAGTGAAATATAAAGTGTTATTGCGATTTGTGAATGCCAATTTTGAACCTAGTGCACCACATATCCTCCAAACCCGCATGGACATAAATTCCTCCCAGAATGACCAATTTTGAAGATCTTGGACTTTTTGGAAAGGTAGATTCATTCTCTTTGCCATGGAATACGAAAAGTTAGAATTTTAGGAAAACTTCTAGAAGATATACCAATTTATTCATTGTACGTAGGAAGTGAATGTGAAGGGTCAAATTTGAAGGAATAACAAAATGTCAAAAGGAAATCTTGTAATGTCTTCACCGAATGTTGAAAAAATCATGGGAGCATGTCGAGAGTGTAACATGAAGCTAATTATAGGAGGCATTATTTTAAATGTAAGGTAGTGTAATCTGAAGCCAATTATAGAAGGCATTATTGTAAATGTCGGGTAGTGTAATCAAGATAATTTTAGGAAGTAGTCTTGTAACGTCCTTCCGTATTCACCAGTACATGTGAAGAGTAATAAAAAACAATAAAAGTCATGAGTCGGTCAAGGATTTATGCTTGTCTATTTAAGCCCAATTCTTAAACATGATTTGGTTATTAAAAAAGTAGAGAAAGGGTGGATTTGAGCTCGGGGTTGTTGCGAAAGAGAGGAAGGAGACAATGTTGTCAAATGAAGATTTGTTGATTGAAAGAGAGGGTGATGATGGTGCTTTGAAGAGAAGCAAGAAACCAAATATAATGAATGTTTGAAGAGGAAGTGAAAAAGAGGTAAGGAGATTGATGAAAACTTGAGCTTGAAGAGTGAATGAAGAGAGAAAGAGAAAAGTAATCATAATCTGTTGTATGAGCAACATATGAGTTATATCATCAAATTATTTATAATGACTGTCTAAATAGATGCTTAGATCATAGGGGGTGGGTGCTCCTTGCAGTTACAAATTTATAAACTAATTGAGTAGGTGCTTAGCTATCTTCAAGTGGGTGCTTGAGGACTTTGAAGTGGGAACTTCATAGGCTAAGTGGGTGCTCAACAAATCCAAAATCATTGTATGCTTTGGAATTGGTGTTCCTAATAATGACTTGGTTTCAAAGTGGGTTTTCTCCCTTTATGGGTCTCCCATTATAATTCTTGTGTTGTGAGTTATTATATTCTTGTATGTTCTTGATCATATGTTCATGTTAGAGCTCTTTCTCTTAACTAAGTAACTTTGAAATTGAAATGCTCTAAAGTTTTGATTGACACTGATTCACCCCCTCTCTCAGTGTTTGTGATTTCCAAAAATTAGTATCTGAACGGGTCCTTCGGTGGAAGCTTAAAATCTTCAAGGAGATCCTCTCTTCACAAACATGGCAACCAATAAAGCACAAAGTGGATTATCAATGTCAAGATCACCTCTCTTCAATGGAACAAACTATGCCTTCTGGAGTATAAGGATGAAGACCTATCTCATGTCACTTGGTTTTGACATATGGGAAATTGTGGACAAAGGCTACACTCCTCCAAGCACACCAATTACTTCGCAGAGAAAATACATTATATGAAAAAAATTCAAAGGCCATGAATGCCATCCTATGTGGGCTGAATGAAACTGAATTTGTGAAGGTAATGCACTATACCACAACCAAAGATATTTGGACTAAGCTTTAAAGCATTTATGAAGGATACGAAAATGTCAATTTGGCCAAGTTTCAAACCTATAGAACCCAATTTGAGAGTTTAAAGATGAAAGAGGATGAGAGTATTGCATCCTACATGCAGAGGGTGGATGAGGGTAAGTGCAGCAAGTTGGGGGACAAAAAGGGGTCATAAGTGGACGTCATATTGCAAATAACAACATAATATCAACTTGTAGGGATTATTAGCAATGCATACACTCAAAATTAGAAAAACTTATATCAATATGAATCATAGAATCTGGAATCTAGTTTCTAAACTACTATTTTTAAAAAAATGGACAAGTTTAGCTATATTAAACACTCAAAATTCAATGACTTGGTATTTTTTTTAAAAACGCCTATAAGATTGTAGTTTGTTTGCTTTCGCAATTGGATGACCAAAAATTGATATATATATATATATATATATATATATATATATATATATATATATATATATATATATTTCCTTTGGTGATAAGTTATATGCCACTATCTATCTTAGGATAGATTTTATTTTGTATTTTTTTGAGCAATATTTTATTTTTATGATTTTTTTGTGAAAGTGGTTTGAAAACATAAAGAAAACATAGCACTTTCCGTTTGCCCGCCATAACTTCATCAAAAGTATTGAAATCAAATAACTTTTTTGAACATGTATATAATTTCACCATGGTTGGGATGGTATAAGTTTTATCACATTCTGACAAGTGAAACAAAATTTTTAGTCTTAAAGGTAGACATAAACATTCATGGGAAAAAGTGTCTTAAAGTAGTAGAAAATTATAAAATGATATTTATCCTATTCTATTCACTTTAAAATCAATATTTTTACAAAGCTAACAGTTTCCCCTACGCGATGGTACCATTTTTATGACATATTTTTGACTTTTCATCATGGTTCAAGTCCGCGAGAAGACTAAATTTGATGTTTTATTGTTTTTGATGTAAAATTCAGGATTTGATGTCCACTTAATTGTCCCCCAACTTGCTGCACTTACCCATGAATTGATTAATATGATTAGAGGCCTAGGTGAGAAGAAAGAAGAGTCTATTATAGTACAAAAATTCTTAAGATCCCTAACCCCTAAGTATGATGCAAAGGTCTCAGCTTGTTGAGGAAGAAAAATATATGAAAACCTTGACATTGGATGAACTACAAGGTATCCTATCAACATATGAGATGAGGACAATTGGATCTAAATATACTAAGAAGGAAGTTGCATTCAAAGCCAAAAAAATAAACTCAATCCAAGCAAGAAAAAGAAAAATAAAATTTGGAGGATGAAGAAGATGATGATAAGATTGAAGCAATGTTTGTGAGAAGGCTAAGCAGAGGCTCAAGAAAATACAAAGGTAAACTCCCATTCAAGTGCTTTAATTGTGGACAAGTAGGCCATTTTTCTGCTAAATGCCCAAACAAGAACAAGGAAACTCAGTCTGAACATGGTGAAGAAGGCCATAAACATAACAAGAAAAAGATGAATTACAAGAAGAAAGATGGTAAGAAGAAGTTTTTCAAGAACAAGAGAAACTTATACACAAAGGAAAATTCAAGTGAATCTGAATCAAGTGACTCAAGAAACTTGGAATATGAGGATAATGGAACTCATTCTAAAACCATATTTATGACTTTGGAGATCCCTTAGGAATGTAGCACCAAAGGAAAGAACATAGTTGATTATGAAGATTTTGATGAAGAAGAGGCAAGTGTGAACCTAGAAGCTGAACTTGTAAGTGCTCTTGAAGAGTTACAATTGTGCAGAAGAAAGAACCAAAAATTGAGATGTACCCTAAAATATTATGAAGAACAAATTCATATCTTTGAGAAAAGGAAAAGTCAAAAGGAAGAAGAAGAGGCAAATGAGTTAAAAGAACTTGAAATTCATCTTGAAAATATCTCTCAATCCTACAAGGAAAAGGAGGATGAATGCTTGAACCTAAAGTCTGATTTAGAGCTTCTAAAGACTGAATTGGAACAAATGACTAGAAAAATCAAGGTGTATGAGAAGATAGAGAAGAGCTCAATTTTCTTGTTTGATATACTGAGCATTTAAAGAGATACAAATGACAAATTAGGAATATGTTTCAAGGAATAAAACAAAGAATTCGAATAAAAAGGAGGACAAGTCTACACCAAGCATCTTTCATGCCACAAACAAAGAGGCCACCAAATCTACCAAGAGGAAGAAAAATTCTCCTAGAATCACCTATGTTATGAGGTATTCACACCCTATGGTTATTTCTTTTCATGTATCATGTTTGAGACACAAAGATGCTAAATGTATAAGAAATGATAGGGGAATGGAAGAAACTACAATTCACAAAGTACAAGAATGAATCATAATCTTGTTTGCTACAAATTCTATAAGGATGGTCACATAGCTATGATGTGTAATCAAGAACCTCCTAAACAAAATAAATGGATGTATGTTGTGAAGGAAGAATCCAACAAAAATAAAGAATCTGGTTTGATAACAAAACTGATTTTCACGTACAATATGAAGGAATGATATGGTACTTAGATAGTGGCTGCTCTATTCATATGACAGGTGACAAAAGCAAGTTCATCTCTTTATCAAACAATGCATCAGGAGCTGTTAGGTTTGGTGACAATAATTTAGCAAACATTGTGGGAAAAGGAACTCTAAGTCTTGATAATGGAAAAACAATCATTGAAAATGTCCTATATGTTGAAGGTCTTAAGCACAATCTATTAAGTGTAATTCAAATGTGTAAAAAAGGTTACAATCTAATATTTCATGAAAAAGGGTGTGAAATTGTTGATGGTAAATCAGAAAGAAGGTAGCAAAAGCCAAAAAGACCAAGAATAACATGTATGTTCTCAAGGAAATTAAAAAAATTTTATTTACAAGTAAACTTGATGACAACTAGTTGTGGCACATGAGATTGGGACATATAAGCTTTGAAAATATTGTGAAAGTAAGTGCTAAAGATGGTATTAGAAACATGCCAAATTTTTTAAAACTAATAGAAACTCTTTGCAAAGCTTGTTTACATGGTGAAAAAAAATATCATTCAAGTCCAAGGAGTATTCCACCACTAAACCTTTGGAGCTGATTCATACAAATATTTGTGGGCCTATAAGAACTGAAAGTATACAAGGAGATGAGTATTTCATGCTCCTAATAGATGAATTCACTAGGATGACATGGGTAGTGTGTTTAAAGCACAAATAAAAAGCCCTGAATATGTTCAAACCCTTCAAAGCACTTTTGGAGAATGATAAAAAAACCAAAATAAGATGTTTGATATCATACAAGAGTGGAGAATTTTGGTCCAATGAATTTCATGAATATTGTGAAGAACATGGGACTCAAAGACAATTCTCATCCGCTAGACACCTTAACAAAATGTGGTTGTTGAAAGAAAGGACATGATTGTGTAAGAAATGGATATAACTATGTTGAATGAATTAAGAATTCATGATGGCTATTGGAGAGAGGCAGTTTGTACAACTATCTAAATTCTAAACAAAGCTCAATTGAGAGTGAATAACAACAAGACATATTATGAGATTTGGAAAGGAAGGCCAACCAATGTGAAACACATAAGATTCTTTGGAAGAAAATGTTATATCAAGAGGGATGAAGACAACTTAGGAAAATTTGAATCTAGGTGTGATGAGGGCATATTTCTTGGATATTAATTAGTTAGTGTTTCCTATAGATGCTACAATAAGAGGCTAAAAAAAGGTGGTTGAGAGCACAAATGTAAAGATTAATGAGTCTTATCCTTCAAAGACTAGAACTTAGCCTAAGGACAACCATGAAGATCAAGAAGATGATGAAGAAGTGGAAAGTACATGTGAATAAGTGGAAGAAAGAAAAGACACCAAGACACCTTCAAGAAAAGTTAAGAGGGACCATCCAACAAATCAGATCATAGGAAGAAAAGAAGGAGGTATTCTCACAAGAAGGAAGTTAAGAAATAAAAAAAATGAAGACACATCCCTTTTATCCATGCTAGAACCCAAGAATGTGACAGAAGCTAGCAAGGACTAACATTGGGTGGATGCCATGAATGAAGAGCTTGACCAAATTGAAAATAATGAAACCTAAGACCTTTTACTAAGAGACCAAAAGATAAGAACGTGATAGGAACAAAATGGGTAATTAAAATAAATTGAATGAGAAAGGTGAAGTGACAAGAAACAAGGCAAGAATTGTATGTAAAGGTTATGAAAAAATGGAGGGAATTGATTTTGATGAAACATTTGCACCAGTGGAAAGGATGGAAGCAATTAGATTGTTCTTGGCATATGTTGCTTACAAGAAAATCAGAGTTTTCCAAATGGATGTCAAGTCTGCTTTCCTAAATGGCCATCTAAGTGAGGAAGTATATATTGAGAAACCTGATGGATTCTCTCTAATTAAAGGTAAAGACTATGCATGGAGGTTGTGAAAGGCTTTGTATGGACTCAAATAAGCCCCTAGTGCTTGGTATAGTAGGCTGACACATACCTCATCGAGCAAAGTTTTAGAAAAGGTGTGGTTGACAATAATCTTTACATAAAAAGAAGAATGAGATCATCTACTAATTATTATAATATATGTGGATGATATCATATTTGGAGGAGATCATGAAAAGATGACTCATGAATTTGCTGATGTGATGAGAAAATAGTTTGAAATGTCTATGCTTGGGGATCTTTCATTCTTCTTGGGCTTACAAATTAGTCAATCAAATCAAGGCATCTTCATATCCCAAACCAAATACATCAAAGAAATTCTCAAAAGGTTTAATATGGAAGAGTACAGACCTATAGGCACACCAATGAAGGTAGGATGCAAGCCGAGAAAAGAGGAAAACTCACTAAAGGTGGAAAAAATCTTGTATAGGTCTATGATAGGCAATATTCTCTACTATATTACTTCAAGACCTGATATCATACAAGTTGTGGGTCTTATTGGATTATTTCAAGAAGATTAAAGGGAAAAACACCTTAAGGTAGTCAAAAGGATACTGAGATATCTCATGGGAATACTAGAATATGAACTTTGGTACTCTAAAAGCAATGATTTCAACATAAAATCATACACTAATGTTGATTGGGTAGGAAATATTGATGATAGGAAGAGTACAAGTGGTGGTGTCTTCTTTGTTAGAAATTTCTTGGTGTCTTGGTTGAGAAAGAAATAATCTTCAGTGGCACTTTCAACATGTGAAGCAAAGTATATAGCAGATGCCATGTGTTGTACTCAAGTTCTTTGAATGAGACAGACATTGGAAGACTACAAGGTAAAATTTGATGGCCCAATTCCTTTACTTTGTGATAGTAATAGTGATATTAATGTCTCTAAGAACCTTATGTTCCACTCAAATACCAAACACATTCCAATCACATTTCACTTTTTGAGGGAGCAAGTAAATGATAAAAAGATCAACCTTGAATATGTAAGTACAAAAGAAGAGATTGCTGATATAATGACTAAACCACTACCTAAAGAAACATTTGAGAACTTGAGAAATGAATTGGGGGTCATTCATGATCCCACCAATAGCTAGGAGTGATGAGACAACTCAAGGGATCATCTTCATGCAATATCAGCTCCTACAAAGTACAAAGAAGTCTTCATGTGAGGGGAGCTAGCTCATGGTGTTGTCCTTGTTTGGTGCTTATTCATGTTGTTCTTTACAAATATTTTCATGGATCAAAAGTTTTGTAATTTTGGTCTCAAGTATTCCCAAAGTTTAAGAGGTTCTTCTAAGTGAAATAGCTTGAGTAACAAAGTCTAAGCACTTTTGATGATGTGAGCATGGATTTGGCATAGAAAAGAGATGTATGACAAGATTGAAGACCATCATGGAGTGTATCAGCTCAGGGGAGCTCTGTTAAGGTTCATATCAGGTCAAATGGATCAGATTTGTTGTTGATTAGAGTCATAAAGATGGAATAGAGTCTTGGGGGGGAGCTTGTGGATAAGGAGAGCTAGTTGCTAGTCCAAGGAAAAAGGTGTGAAGAAGGTTATGCAACTAATTGTATATTTTCAGTAAAAGAGAAACATCATATAAGGGGGAGATTCTTGAGGTAAGATTATGTTTTATAAAGCTTATTTGCATATTTTTCATGGTGTTGAATATGTGGCACTTTGTCATAGATGTCAAAGGGGAGAGAGTCTGTATCGAAACCAAGTATGAAAGTGTTTTTGCCATCAAATTTTTGAGTATGTTACCATCAATGAAAAAGGGGAGTTTGTTGAACCCTAGTTATTGGTGTTGTCATTGATTTCAAGTAACATTGATGGGAAAATGTGTGAATGGTGAAGTGAAGATGAGTTAGAGTCATGTCAAACAAGATCAAAATGATAGGTGCATGGAAAAGAAAGTAAGATGTGCGGTGAGTCCTCCCAAGGTGGTATGCAGACTTCCCAAGGTTAGACATGGTAAATCATATGTGAATCAACTGTTAACAAGTTTGTAACAACTCTTCACAATATGATGATGAGGTGTTTCAGTGGTGTGCAGTGGTCTTAGGCTAGTTCATTGAGCATGCAAGAAGGTTTCATGATGAATTCGAGATGCTGCAAGCTTGGTTAGTGAGATAGGAGTCCATTAAAGATATTTAAAAGGTTGGTACACTTGGCTCATTTGATCTATAGGACTGAAAGTCATATTATTGTGTTCTAAGTGCTCACAAAGTTTGTTTGATGTAAGCTAAAAATTCTAGTACTTAGAATTTTTTTGGAGAAAATTGATAAAACATGTTTTTTTAGTGTATTGTGGATGTTTGGTGTGTGGATGGAATCTGTTCCCAGAACCAAAGTTCTCCATGGGTCTTGGAGCCATAGGTTGAAGGATCTAGTGTATTGTGGGTGGGAGAATGATGCGGGCACAAAGGGCTCAGACGGTATAGTTCCTTGCAGGATGTTGTTCTTTACAAGCCTCCACAAGCCGTAACTCAAAAAAGGAAGAAAGTGTGGGTGAAGGAAGAGTCAAAAGAATGGAGTGTGGGTGGAACAAGTTCCACAGAAATTAGGTTCCCGCATGAGGCGAGATGACCCCAATATAGGAAAAGGGACCACGATGAAGAAAAATGAGGCGTCGAAAGAAGTTTGTAAACATGGAACAAGTTCCACCATAAGGGTTATTCCTCGTAAGTCACCATGAGCCACAAATAAAGGAAATGGAGTATAGTGTGGGATGTAAGGGGTGTGGAAGACCTAAGAGAAGATGACCCAAGTTCCTTAGTACCGTTAGTTCCCCAAAAAAAGAGTTATCTGATTATTAAAAGGATTTTTTAAAGGATATAAAAGTTGTTAAAGTGAAATATAAAGTGTTATTGTGGACTACAAATGTCATTTAGGAACCCAGTGCACCACGCATCCTCCATACCCATATGGACATTAATTCCTCCCAGAATGACCAATTTTAAAAATCCTAGACTTTTTGGAAAGGTCGTTTCATTCTCTTTGCCATCGAATACGAAAAGTTAGAATTTGAGGGACATTATAAAAGATAGACCAACTTCTTCATTGTGCGTGGGAAGTGAATGTGAAGGGTCAAATTTGAAGGAATAATAGAATGTCGAAGGAAATCTTGTAACATCTTCACTTGAACGTTGAGAAACTCATGGAAGAATGTTAGATAGTGTAATTGAAGCCAATTATAGGAGGCATTATTGTAAATGTCGGTGGTGTAACTAAATCCGATTAAAGGAGGAATTATTATAAATGTTAGGTAGTGTAACTAAAGATAATTTTAGGAAGTAGTCTTGTAACGTCATTCAGCGTATTCACCAGTTAATTAAAAATAATAAAAGCCACGAGTCAAGTCAAGGAGTTAAGCTTGTCTATTTAAGCCCAATTATTAAGCATGAATCTAGTTGTTGAAAAAGTAGAGAAAGGGCGTATTCGAGCTCACGGTTGTTGCAGAGAGGGGAAGGAGACAATTTTGTCAAATGAAGATATGTTGATTAAAAGAAAGGGTGATGGCGGAGCTTTGAAGAGAAGAAGAAAACCAAGTCTAATGAATGTTTGAAGAGGAAGTGAAAAAGAGGTAAGGAGAGTGATGAAAAGTTGAGCTTGAAGAGTGAATGAAGAGGGCAAGAGAAAAGTAACCATATCTATTGTATGAGAAATATAGGAGCTATATGATCAAATTATTTGTAATAACTATCTAAGTAGGAGCTTAGATCATAAGGGGTGGGTGTTCCTTGCAAGTTGCAGCTTACTAAACTAGCTGAGTAGGTTCTTAGGTATCTTCAGTGGGTGATTGAGGATTTTGAAGTGGGTGCTTCATAGGTTGAGTGGGTGCTCAACAAAACCAAGATCATTGTATGATTTGGAATTGGTGTTCCTAATAAAGCCTTGGTTTCAAAGTGGGTTTTCTCCCTTTATGGGTTTCCCACTATAATTCTTGTGTTGTGAGTTATTATCTTCTTGTATGTGGTTGATCATCTATTCACATTACACATCTTTCTCCTAAACCAAGTAACTTTGAAATCGAAATTCTCTAAAGTTTTGATTGGAATTGATTCACCCCCTCTTAGTGCTTTAGATTTCCAAAACTTTATCCCCTCCTTCCACATCCACTCCCCCTTCTCAGGTTCCTATGATCACTCACAATGGAAAGATTCAACCCCTCAATGTGCCTCTCACTTCCCCTACCATCCCTTCACAAGATATTCTCTCTCTCATGCATGTTGTTGGTTCTTTGCAAACCCAAGTTCATACCCTTACCCTCGAGAGTAGAGCCTATTATGCCTCCATTGAAAATAATTCCCTTCATGGAAATCCCATTCCTAAGAAGATTCAAAATTCCACTTTCCTAAGGATTTCATCATGCCTACTTTATCATGTTTCGATGGCACCAAAATCCCTATTTACACCTCAAACATTATATCTTAGCCATGGATTCTTATTCCAATGATTGATTATTACTTAAATCCTTTCACCATAGTCTTGTTGATCATGCTCTCTAATGGTACACTCATTTTCCTTATGGATCTCTTAGTACTTATTATGATATGGAGGATTCTTTTCTTAGACTATTTATTTCTAACAATGGTGCTAAAGTCATCTTAGAAATGAAGAAGCTTAACACAATAAACTTACACAATAATAATAATTCTCTTATTTTTTCAATTACATATATGTACATATATATACAGAGAGGAATTCCTATTATTAAGGAATATCCTAAAACTACTCAAATATAGCATAATCTTCTATATTCGTGAGTTAGTTTAACAACTCTACTCACGTACTATATACTAACGTTCTATATGCGATATTATATTGCTATTTCTAACAACATAATATTAACAATTGTACCGTATTAACCATACAATTAATCAAATAACTGATTACTATTTACCTTTTGGTAAATACCAAAATTACTATTTACCATACGGTAAATCACCCATTATCATGTGAACATTAGTTTTCCTAACATTCCCCCTTAATGTTTACATGGTAGTAAAAGAACTTTCACACTTCCTTTGTAGCTTGCTTGCCCTTGCTCGCTCATGATCTTGGTACAAAACTCAAAATGAAGGTATAAGAAGGAACACATCAACTTTTTATCAACCATGTACTTTTGGGAACATATCTGAACGAAGAGGATGGGAACACACTCAGGAAGCATATGCTTATCAACTAGTCACTCTAGGGAACACATCTGACCTAACAATGTGGGAACTCAAGTAGGAACACATATGAATAACCTTCAATGGTTTTCCAGAGGCTAACCACAAACCTAGGTATGAACATGAACATACCACATCTATTCTTATTTTTCACACCACACTGAAATCCACACCAAACTGAAATGCTGAAATCAAACACACTACATGCTAAAATAAGGCACACCACTCTAAAGCAAAAACACACACATGCCACCAAGTTATTCTACGCAACCTCATCGTTGGCATGATCAAGAGGTCGCTTAATTGACCTCCAACTTCCAATGCCTCCGTCCTCCATCGATATGTTGCTTAACTCAACAGATTTGGAATTTGAGGCTCAAACTTTGCATGTCGATTTTAGAAGAGAATCTTCTCCCATAATTTTGACATATTTATTGGATGTCGGGTTCGCCTGAAAATGCATCCGTACAGAGAGATATTTTGCTATCGACACACTTTATTGATGACTTGACAATGAATTTTGACTCTAACAAGAGGAAAATAATAATAACCCTAAAATCACCTACTTGACTCTTTTATGACAATTTGGTCTACCAATGACTATTGACATATAGTAGACTACATAAAGAATCCTAAACAATAGTCGATACTAAAACACACTTGTTATATGATGACAATTACAAGAATAGTACACAAGGAGGACTCAATAACATTATTAAAATATTGACAAATCCTAATCACACGACTCAAGAACTAATTATGACTCAAGTAACTATGATAATGGTTCAATGACTCTTTTGACAATAAAGCAAGACTCACCATATAAGCATACAAAAGAAACAAACTATTGACACACAATACTACTTAAATGGACCCTTTGACCAAAATGAAATGATTTAAGGGATTTTATCACTTGACCAAAAAGCTACCAATCGACCTATAATCAACTCCAACATTACCTATGACAACATAGAGTTTTATTATAAAAATGCAACTTATGGATTTTTAAAAACTTCACACCTTTCACTGTTTAAACATGTCTGGAGGGCATGGAATTTCAATTTACTGGTGCTGTCAATTTATAATATTGGCCATGAGAGTGAAGTGATGTTGAGGTGGCGAGTTTTGATGTTGCAACGTGAATGCCAAAGTGAGAAAACTAACAAGGAATTGAATGCATGCAGATCTGAATCCTCAAAAAATGAAACCATTCCATTCCACAAGCATTTCTATCGTTGTATGAAAACGTGATTGATACACTGTAGCTGAGAAAAGGGTAATCTTGGAGCTTAAGAGATATACACAATAGTATTGGATCAAATGCACATATTTCTATTGGTAGAACTTCACGAACTTTGAACAAATTGTTATACAGACATGGAGACTGGAAGAGGATGTATTCCATATCGAAATTTAAAAATGTTCTGAGTTTTCATTTCATTCCCATCAAATCATCATTAAACAATGAATATTAGACATTATCAATACACAGATGAAGAAACTAATATACACCATTTGCCTTTTCCAATGGATCTACCAACAATATCATCTGTTGGTGTTTCCAGCTTCGTGACTATGTTGTCGCCAAGATACAATAAAGAACAGAGACACAAACCTGATCTAGTTTAAATGCAAATAAATATGATTCCTCTCCACAAAGATAACATCACTCAGGGCAATGAAAAACGGTGGAGGTGCCCCTTGACCAATAATTAATAAATAAATTATTTCATCTCATAACTTTACGAACACCATTATAGAATTGGATCAAATTTATCTGATACCAAATCTCAGAAATAGAGGATCTTAACATAATAATAATAATTATTTTATTTTTTCAATTACATATATGTAAATATATATAGGAGAGGAATTCCTAATATTAAGGAATCTCCTTAAACTACTCAACTATATCATAATCTTCTATATTCGTGAGTTAGTTCAACAACTCTACTCAAGTACTATATACTAACATTCTATATGCGATATTATATTGTTATTTCTAACAATATAATATTATCAATCTTACCAGTATTAACCATACGGTTAATCAAATAACTGATTACTATTTACCTTTCAATAAATACCAAACTTACTATTTACCATACGATAAATCACCCACTATCATGTGAACATTAATTTTCTTAACAAGTCACATATGAATGCTTGAATTTGTTGCACTAAGGAAATAATGAACCAATTTTAGACTACATTTTATGCTTTAATTATTGCATGCATCAATTACTATTTCAGCCTATTGATCTAGAAATGCAATTTATCTTTTTCGTGGCTTAATTCCTCCATTAAAAGAAAAGCTCTTGTATGATACATGTGAATCATTTACTCTATTGTTCTATAAGGTTATTGATTTAGAAAAGGACTTAATTGTGGATCATGTTATAATACCACCTTCTACTTCTTCTATTCCTCCCTTGCCTACTAAGTATTCTCCTCTCCCATCTAGTGACCCTCCTATACGATCACTATCTCTGCCTCTGCACAAGTGTCTTCCTTTCCCACCACCATGTCAATATTCACCTAAGTCTTCTCCATCTCCCACTCATGAACAATTGCACTTTTCACCTAATATTAAACCACATGATATCCTACGTACCTTACTTAGTAAGCACTTAATCCATTTATCATCCACTCAACATCATCCCCCTCATCAATTACAACACCATCATAATCACAATTTTTACAATTTCCGCTACATTAATGGCCACCGTGAAAATGACTTTTATGCTCTCCATGATAGACTACAACAATTAGAAGATAAATGTGTCATTACTTTCCTCTCTCGCTCTCCTATTCCACATAGGCGAGCCTCTGCCAAAGTTAACTTTTCTCATTCATCTCCTCCTAAGATCATTATCCGTCCACCTCCTAATGTCATCATCTATCCACGTCCTCCATCCGGCCTGCCTATTGCCGAATCGGATCATCCTCCACACATCGCTACCACATCTCATTGGATTCCTAAGCATCCCACTTCCACATTTCATACCATCACACCCCCATCATTGGCAACATTTCATATGATTTCAAATTTGACACCTATACTCACATTGCCAATATTCTACATGATCTTACTATGCGTAGCAAGCCTCTCCACCTCTGGTAGATGATATCCATTTCCACCTCATTACCTTATGACGTACTCTCATATCATAGTTCACTGTTGACTATTAAGGGAAAAGTACATCAATAAACCTCACATTCCACACTTCACGCTCGTGCTTCACGATACATCTTTCTAGTATCTACTCGTACATGCTGACCCACTCTCAAATGACGCACATTTGTTCTATGGTTCATTCTTGACTCTTTGAGGGAGCATTTATAAATGAACCTCATTATCAAAGTGAGGGAAATCACTCTTCTTCCCCCTTCATCCAAACCACACACCATTGCGAACATTAGTTTACATTTCCTTATTATACAAGTATCCATGCACTATTAGTTCATTCTTTTATCTTATATCACATTACCATTTACATACCACATTGCATCACATATATACATTACTATTTATCATATGTTATACTATTCACTTTATTATTTAGCAATCCCTTCCATGTCATAACAAATTTCAATAATTAATAATATCTATTAAATAAATCATTCCAATAATGCATATAGAATCCAACAAACTCAACAATCACTACCAAGTGCAAATCACAATCATCACATAATATCCAATCGAACACCAATACCAAGTACAAAATCAAAAACATGTATATGTATATCTTGTCGAAATCATAGTTACAATATACAATTGCTTGGGGGCAAGCCCTCATGCATCAATACAATATATAAAATACATTATCTATCATCCTCACTATCACTATCTACAATCACTCACCGGGTCTCTCGAACTTGAGGCTTCACTACTCACTCTACGCCACGCCACCGGTCTCAACCTCTATATCTCTCTAGCTAGCTTCATAATACAAAAACCTCTACTGTTTGCTTTGCATACTAACCCTACAAATCCACATATTATGCAAAGATGTATTGTGCTAAGCATCCTCCTCCTATAGCCTCTGTCGCTCACTCTAAATCCACATGAGCCTCATCGTACTTGCTTAAAAGAACTATACAAGTGGCTACAACTATAGCCATCCACTCAAATAAATGGGAATGCTCACCCAAAATCCTATCTACTTACTCTAAGCATCCCTCCTCCCATGAGAACATCTGAGGGTACGTTGTGTGTCAACGTGCGTATGGAGGTATCTACAATCATTTACCAATATGCATCACTTGCAATCATACAACAAATATTAGCTATTACAGATTTTCATATCAATCAAAAATTACAATCAACTATATCAATTAATCATAAAATAATACACAATAATAAATGATACTTACACTCCACTTGTGCTTTGGTGCTATATTTTCCATCTTAGGGGTAGGTTTCTAGCCCTCCACTCTAACCGCCGGCTCACCCGCCCCATCCTCCACCACCACCGTAAATAAAAACACCCATCGATACGTCACCCACAACTAGATATATGTTGTAGTGTAACCCACATCATCTACCTGTATAGGCCCTATGGCTAGATCCGCCTCATCTATCCCTAGATGTGCTTTAGTTGTGCTCTGTCAGGCATATCCTCGAGCTTGATCTCCTCATGGACCTAGTAGATCAAAAACATATATATGGATTTGGGAGCACATCCTAAGCCATGTTTAACCGTCTGACACCCACTCACCCTGGAATAACTCTGTTATCCTCATAAATTTGTCCTCTAACTACATGGTGCATCGAATGCACCAAAACTCCACACCATCCTCTACCCATCCTCCATAATCTCTATACGGTCTTCATATAATGCCCCCAAGGCCCATATGATCTAGCATTGACCTATACATTGTAATACCCATCCTCCTACTATGGGTATCTACCCATCTAGCTACAAAAATCTTTGGCCAAGCCCAATTGGTTGAGGTGGGCCCACTAAGTGGCCTCAATATAGCTATGTGCTCATAGGCCCAACTTGTAACAATTTCATAGCTCATAATCCACCCCCATGATCCTCCCGAATGAATCTATATAATTCCCTATACAAATGGGCCAATACACACCATGCCTATGTGAATCGTACCATGCTCCTCTTTACCGTGACAAATGTAATACATCTAGTAAAAATCCCAACTCCTACACCATCTATGACCATTGACAAAGCTAATACCACTTTGAAATAAATTTCCACAATCGTTGAGTCCCCGATCTCACAATTAAATCTAAGATAATATATATCTTGGCTTGTACTCAAGACCTTGTGAAATACTATCGTTACGCCCTCATTTGATTATGGGCATCCACTACGACCATAATATGTTCTCTCTATGCTACTATAGGTAATCAAAATATTATGTATACATTCTCTAATGTTAGTGTCATCTCACCATTGGAAACCGTAGATGTACAAGTGTCTATGCACCATATCTCACACAATGCAAATCAATAAAGGCTTATTATGGGGTATATCCCCAATATGGTAATGTGTCGCATGACGACACGATTTAATACATCCCACTCAATGTCCGACGACCCCAATCTAAAAAAGTACTCAAGTGACGGCCCACTCAAAACGCCTAGAGTGTATATCTCTCTAGAAAACACAACAAAGCAACCAAATCACAATATTAACATGCTACACATACTTAAAAATAAATCATAAGAGCTTTAAATTAATCAAAATATAGTCATTTCAAGCTATAATACTAATATCCTACCCCTAGACACTAGTGCCCAAGAGTTGGAACCTAGCACCCAGGAGCTGGACACTAGTATCTCGGAGGACAATTACACTTTGTCCACTCCCATCCTGGTCAAAAACAACAAAAAATCAAATTTTACTAAAAATTCTAAAAAAAATGCATTTTGAACAAAATTTTCCAAAAACAATCACTCATACCAACTCCTTGGTTGTCTGCGAAGCCATGAATACCACTACTCTCTTGAATCTCATCAAAATAGCTTCTTTAACATGTGTCATCTTCACACATTAGAGCTCAAATTTTAAACACTCTTGGTAGAAATAAAATTACTATTTACTTCTCCATATTACTATATATATTAATTCCAATTTACAACATATTATAGTTCTTTACTTACTACTATTCTTAGAACTCGATACACGACACACAATTTTGCTCATATCTTAAGCCCCGTTACTCCTTTTTTCTCCTCATTTACACCATATGGATCACAATTTCCTCTAGCACTAAAATATACCCTTTTCATCATTCCATATTAACAACTAAAATATGTACTAAGCAATATCTACGCAATCTTTTTCTATATTACTATCTCTCCTATGCTATCTCTCATTTACTATTACAGCCTTGCTTTCGGCTCAGTGTTCATTTCTCCACCCTTCACCCTTTCGCTGAAAGGGGACATACAATTGGGATCATCCTATAATCCCTCTAAGGATACAACATAACCAATCGATAATCCGAATACATCGTTATCACAATTTTATTTGATCTCATTCGAACACAGTTATAATTATTATATATGAATAGTCAATACTTACTACTATTTCAAATCTATCCCCCAAATGACCTAATATGGGGAAAAGTAAAACCTATTAGTGATTAATTTTATAAATACATCTTATTCAATCAACTACTATAATTCAAATCAATCAATCAATACAATAATCATAGTTATTATCACTCCCAGATGACCTAACTTGGGAGTCACTTTACATTTCCATCGCTTCCAGATGACCTAACTTGGAAGCCATATGGCACTATGAAAATTGAAACACTCGTTACTATAGGAATGGAGGAAATGAGATGTCATTACCTTTCTTATAATGCTCCTATATGGGTTCTTCAATCAGGTACAATATAGAACAACATGAAACCAAATTTAGTCTTTATTTGTCTATAATAGTTAGACCTTTTGGGGATGCAGTCATGAAAGGAGAGGATAATAGAACTCTCTCCCCAAAACTCTTCCTTTGGTGGAAGGAAACCCAAATACTTCTATTATTTAAAAATCAGGTTGGGAATCAATCACCCCCTACCCCTCTCTATCGCCTTTTGTAAGAAATTCAACATCTCCAATGACATTACAAATATTTCTCCAAGTTTCTCCTTACAACAATTCCTATCTCCTCTTACGCCGCTTGGGTCAAAATGTTGATCCATAATTTTCCACGATACAAATATATGCATTCTACACACATGTCCTACAATGTGACTTCTCTGGACTCTATACAAGTATGTTCCTTACTTCCTTTATATTACTTGAATTTCATTCAAATACCATAAAGGGGGAATGTATACACAAAATCATGCATATATTACTATTTTTCTATGCCATCAGTATGTTGTTATATGCATGAATCTCAAGTAAGAAAAGTATTCACTGGTGACACTATCCCTTGTCCATCTACGTCCTTGATTTCTTTTAATTGTAACCATCTTGTACAACTGTCATTTATGTATCATATTCTTGTCGATCACAAGGATCACTATCTGTCTATCCTTTCACATTTTTCATCATTTATCCCAGGACAAGAGTAGCACCCAATTGGACACTAGCACCTAGGCACTGGTGTCCATTCTAGGTGCTCCTGTTCTATCTATTCTTTTTACTCATTTTGACATTTATGGTCAGCCTTTTCACTTTTCTTATCCTTATCCCATGTTCATGGTCGGCCTTTGGTGTCACTCATTTCTAAATTAGACTCTCTCTCTCTCTCTCTCTCTCTCTCACACACACACACACACACACACATTATTATTCTATCTGGAAATTCTAAGGGACTATCTCATCTACATACTATCACTATTATCACAAGGGACTACATTTTTGGGCTGCATACACTACATAGGAAGGGGAAGTACTAAATTCCATATCACACATTTGCATCTAAGCTAGCTATAGCTTGCTATCTTGGCATAATTGGTGTGAGGAAAACCTAAGGACACAATTTTACACACAAGCACACAAAAGTACATGGAGTCTAAAATGTAGTGCAACACTTAGTAATCTTGACTTCAGTCTTTGGGTGACCACCGGTTAGTCCGAATTCACATATTACATTTTTATTTTAGATCTGATGTGTTTATGAGCTTGTGAAACTAAATAGAGTTTTTTTGCAAGTTATAGGTGACATTAGAACCCTAACAAAAAATCCAGAGTGATAAAGTAGATATTGGAGCAAAGACCCTCATACCCAAAAAAAGGCAGATCCTAAATAGTAACACGGATGCTAGCGTCTAGATCAGGACACTAGTGCCCAGGCGCTCTTGTCTTCCTATGGGCGCTCTTGTCTAGCACAACCCAAAGTCCTTAGTTTCTTTTTCAACCACTGTAGCATCATTTCTAGTCATATCCAATAGATACATAGTCTCGAGTATCTCCAATTTACATAGAAATCTAGATAAGTCATCTATCCCTCTCACTTGCTTAAATTTCTATACTTGTTTGAGTACTTAACATTTATATATTGTTGTATATCATCATTTGTGCTACATTAGTTACTATGGAATATAGATTTAATTCAATTTTTATTAAATCAACCCCTAAAGTTCCTCAAGTCTCCTTGTATCAATTACTTCAAAAGCACCTAGGTTTGTAAAGATTATCTCACAAAAGTCATACACACAATGTACCTCTATGGCGATACAATACCTTCACCAAGAAGTGTAATTTTCAATCGTATCTCCAACCCTCCTATTAGTCTTGATAACACAACCAATCAATCCATCTTCAAGTCAATTCAATCTTTACACTTTTTTTTCAAGATAAATTTCAAGCTATGGAAACCATGATTACATCCCTCACAACTAAAATCCAACATCTCAAGGATGCTTCTCATACCCATGCTAGTTATTCTTCTACACCTCATCCTAATCCCATGTCTACTACATGTGCTCATATAAGTGAGGTTAATGTATTACCACAATAAGCACCTCTCAAGTTTGATTGAAATGCTAGGCAACACGATATTCTCTCTGAGCTCCTCAATCACTAGTTAATCACCTTGCCACCTACTCATTACTACCCTCCTTATTGGCTTACAAAATACAAAGGTCACCCATTTTGTAATTATCATATAATTAATGAACATCATGAAAATGGTTGCTATGATTTAGAATGAATAATTGGGAAACTTGAGCATTAAGGATTTGTTTCATTTGCTACACAACATTCTGCTACATGTTCATCTCTAATTACCAAACCCTAATGGGTTCCCAAGTCTGATCCCTCTATGTCTAGCGAACATCATGAAATAGTCACTCTTGTTCCTTCTCTAGTAATGTAAGAGTCACCACAAGCACCATTTAAGACAAAACCGTTAAAGGAAGAACAACCAATTCCCTTGTCATAAGTAGATATCCCTCACCAACCTCCTAAAATTAAACATATAATTTGTCTTTTTGATCCAGATAATTCTTATGTCGATGACTGGGACCCGAGTGAAGATTACGACATCAATAAACCATTTGATATGTCAGATGAGAATTTACACACATTATATTTTAATCCTAACAATGTTGTTGAATTTGATTATGATGCTGGTCATACCCTTGATTTTACCTACACTTGTGACAACCATAAATATTCTCATGACACATTTCAACATCCACTTGTTGGCATGTTGTGGTATAGGTGTTGTCATTGATGAAAAAACCCATTAATAACAAAGTGGATGATGGAATAGGGTCAAAGCATGTTGAATATGATGATGACATGATGATTCAGATGTGTTCATGGTGATATCAGGAGTTTCAATGAGAATTTCTTGTTCTTGCAAGCCTATTTAGGTGACCTAGCTAGCCTAGGTGATAGTGCATGGAGGTTGGAGCTTATTGGTGACTTGAGAAGCATGTTGGAATGATGGAGATAATTATTAGAGAGTGCTTGGGCACTCACATGAATTTAATGGTGTAGATACAAGCTGATGAACATGTTTCAGGTGCTCATTTGGATGAGGTATGGTTGTTAGAAGGCATGAGATTGAGTTGTGGAGCTATATGAGCTCATGCATGCATGCAGATAGCTGATTCATGATGTAACATGTATTTTATTACCTTTTGGAGTGTTTATATGATGAGTTATATTATTATTTCAGTTGACCCTAGCCTTTATAGTGTAAAACCCTAAGGGCTAGCTATGTAAATCTACGTGGTTAGAGAGATGGAGTGTTGTATGTGACATGGTGTTGATTGGATATGTTAGTAGGGTTTTTCATAGTGATGTGGGAAAATAATCAGGTTTTCATGAGGTGTATTTTGCAAGTCATGCCGCTTTGGTGAAACATGGTCAAGAAGAAAGCCATTTCTAGCTAGAATTGGGTCTTGATGCTCACCTTGAATTGCATGATTTGTATGGGACCTTGTGGATTTCAAGGATTTTTATACCTTGAGTATAGATGGTTTTAAAAAATAATGAGGTTATTTCAATGTCATATTTTTATGAACGAATTAAGTAGGCAAACAATCTTTATGTGTTTGAAACCCTAGCTCAAAAGTAATAGGAGATAAAATGATCCTAAGTGGTGAGAATTTATTGCAATAAAATTGATGATAATTGGATCATGTAGAATATTCTTCTAGGTTTCTAGAAAGGTATGGTAGATCGGTGATGAGTGGACCCCACTCAAATACGATTGTTTCTCGAAGAAGTTTAGTTTGTGATGAGGTTGTCCAAAGGTGTTACAAACTAAATGATCATTATGTGATGCATGCAATTTATTATTGTTTTACATAATGGTTTTAGGTAATGGTGATGTAGTTAAATGGTCAAGTATGATTCATTTATGTTGACTGGTCAAAGGGAAATTTTGGTGTAGTTTTAGGCAGTTTACAGAGATCAACTTGGTTAAAGGCCTTCCACTTAGAGTTGGAAGGAGTTAAAATATGTTATGGAAAGGTAATTAAAATATATTTCCAATGGTATAAGTTTTGTGTCATGATAAGTTTATTTGATAATATTTCTAGTTAAGTTTGTGAGAAATAAGGCTCCTTACTTTTTGGACAGAATTGCTTTTGCTTTGAAAGATTGAGTTGGTTAGTACATGAAATGGATTAGGTGATGCTTTATATCACATGGAAAGTGAAGAGGGATAAATTTGGAATCCAATTTTAGGTCTTTAATGTGTTAGGAAGGGTGTTAAATAGTTACATTTGTAAAATTTATTTTTAGGCAACTTGTTTTGGTGAAGGAAAAATTTCATGTGGTTTGTACATATGATTGTTTCATGAGATATAACTTACTTAGAAGTGTTATAAAGGTTTTGGGATTTCCATTGAGTTGTCACATTCCATATTTGAGTTCATATTGAGGGGTATTGAGGCCCAAAGGTAGATTTAGGTTGTTGGAAACAACTGTTTTAAGAAGGAAATGAGCTAGTGGGCCCATTAAATGAAATAATCTGATTCGGTCATGTAAACTGAGACAATGGATGTTGTTTAAGTTTTATATTACTCATTTTTAGTTATTTTTAGAGATTGAATAAAAATAAATTTGGCACGAGGTAATTTTTCTCATCCTAATGAGGATTTTGGTGCATGGTGAGCATTTTTGGCGTGGCCAACCTACTTGGGTCATATGTGACTATTGTGGTGATTATTATGGGATGTTTTTAAGTTGGTATGGTTATGCTAAAGGAGGGAAACCAATTTTTTTAATTTGAATGAAAGAGAGCCTATAAAAGTGATGTTTTGGGTGCAAAGTTGCTAATCTTTTGGAAACCCTTTTATCTTCTTTTGAAGAAACCCTTGCAAAACAAACCCCATTTGGCATAGCCCAAAACCCTAAAAATTACATTCTAGTTCTATAGATGGTGGTATTTTTATGACGCGGATTTGAGAAAAGTAAAGGATGGTGAAGTTTCCTTGATGGTGAGTTGATGAAGGAGGGAAGAGTTGGTGTCATGTGTTTGAATGTTAATTTTAGAGCATGTTGATGTCTTTACAAGGTCTCTGAAGTAATTGTAGGTATGATAAAGAGTTGAAGTATTTTTCAAAACATGAATATACTCTTGTGTATTCAAGATGCATAGTTTATTGATATCTCTTGATAGTATCTTGTTGCCATATTGCTAAAGAAAACAATTGCTGTGATTTGATTTGAATATCAATAAAGAAAGGTTTCATGTATATCTTGTGTTATTTGTAGACACCTAAATTCGGTATCTATACCCTTATCACCCGTGTGCACATATTTTTAACATGGTCTTAGCTATACCCCTTAATTTAATTTAAATTCGTCCATACCCCATCACCTCTAGACATAATTAATTCATATTAATTAATTAATACCCATTACCTTTCCCTAATAGAATTTCTATTTTGCATCCCTATGCTTTTTCTAACCTATCTCTACCTCTAACTCACCTATGACACACCTTCTTCCTACCTACATGATTTAAAGCATTTTCCCAATCCTTAAAATCCTGAAATCATGCCAAAATCATAAAATCTAGCCCCATTGGGGATATTTTCTTCATGGTCAATGGCAACCTAGCCCAGGCTCACCGTCAACCCTATAAAGCTAAGCCCTTTCTTTCCATAATCATCAAATGCATACAAACATATAAGCTTCCTTGAGACACATGAACTATCTCCCATGCATGAGCATTCCCAAAGCGATTTGGAGACTTCTTAGATCCCCTTGGAATGTGCTTGCATAGCTCACGATCATCCTTCATGATCTTATCATTATATTTGTGTTTCTTTATTCAAATTTTATCGTATTATCGTTGTTTTTCTTATATCTAACCTTTTGTAGGAGTAGATCATCCTCAACGACACCCATATCTCTGTCATCAATTTCTTCTCCCAATTTCATACTTACAGTTGATTTTTCCACTTGATTTTCCTTGGCCTTGCCAAATTCTACTCCAGTCACCATCAAGCTTGTTAGATCACCATTGACCAAACCTTATTTTACTAAAAATTCTATCTCGAGCCATCCCCAACATCCGTATGAGTTCTGTGTCTTCTCAAGTCTATTAAAACCACCATCTAGCCCTCATGTTGCATCAAAACCAGCCCATATGTACACTTTGTCACCATCGGCGGGTCCCGATTCTCAATCTACCCTTTCAAATCCCTATTTTACATCATTTTCCTTGTTTATGCTCCCTCAAATATGTTTTATAGGTTGATTATAGCATACACAAGCCTTTTCTATATTTAGATTGTATCCAGACCCCGTAGGGTTTGTATATTCCTCGCTATTCATATCTTCACTCCTAGGTCACCATCAACTTGTCTCTGCATAGTGCGGGTCGATGTTGACCCAGGACCAAGTATAATCTAATTTACATTTTAGTTTAATCGGATCAATATTTAGATCCATCATAGTTACTTCTAGGTTCTGTATTTCTTCAATTTCTATATACTATCAGTTTATCTTTCATCTATATCACTTTTGTTTAACAAATGGGGGTTGACATCCACTAAGGAAATTAGCTTTTCCTGGAACCGGATTTTTGGGAAACCCTCACATAAACCATCTAATCGATTTTCTTCAAGTGATTCTTATTTGCGAGGCTATCATCCGGCAAAGTGTGGGATCTATTTTCTACTTTGCGCCCGTCTCCATCATATCGCATTAAGAGGTGCCATAAACCCTCCATCATTTCTGAGTTCCTAGTTGCTTTTATTACTAATTCATTCACTTGATTAGGAATGAAGATTTTTTCAAAATTTATGGAATGCTCCGATGGGACCACCCTTTAGGTGATCCTTTTGTATTTATTTCTTTTTTTTTATTTTCCTGTCTTCTACTAACACACTGCAACACAAAGTTACGCTTTTTACTTGCTCATGTTGGGTTCAACTCCCTGGATTGATCTTCTCGCTAAAGCTCAGATAAAAAGGAAAATATTTATCTAGGTATTCTTATTTTTCCCTATTTTCTCCTTTCTGCATCGTACTTCCTTATCCCGTGTGTGTCCTCATCTTGAAATATCACACTTCGATTTGGTTTAAAAAGAACCTTTCTTTTCTACATCTTTCTTGCTCACATATTTTAAGTAGGGGTTAATTTGTTGCATCTCACACTCTATCACACACAACCTAAACCTCACAAATCTAATCAAACATTAAAACATCATCCTACCTGGTTGACTGATTGGGATTTCATCACCCAATAGGAAGCCACTTGAGACTTCCCTAGCCATAACAAACCTGAAACTAGACATATATTTCCTTCTCTTAGGTACTTTGTTATCCATCCCCTTTTCTTTTTCACATTTTAATAATCTAGAAACATAAAAATAATTGTTTTCTTGACTTGTTTGTCTTAGTTAGACTAAAAATTGTCCTTGTTTCATGCCCATAATTACTCATTCTGCAGCTAAGAAAATGGAACAAAACTTTTCTTCAAATAGTTCCTCATCTCAAACATCTACCACAATAGTTACCTCATCTCGTGCCCTTGATTATTTCTCTCATGGACACTCAGCCTCTCATTAATGTCTCTCACCAAGGACCCCTTATTCACACTACAACCTTAGGTGAGACCAATCCATTCTTACATCATCAATCTATCCCATCTAGGCTAGCTACCCCACCATCCATTAGATCGGAACCTTTTGGACCTCCTAAAGTCCCTCTCGGTGATACCATGTTTCAAGAGCTTTTGGATGCCAATCTAGTGGCACTCCAAGACTATATCCTTAGGATATCAACTCAGCTTCCCACAGATGGTCCACCACTTCAAACTTTATCCTTATCAGACCAATCCCCAAACCACCCAATTTGTAGTAAATGAAATTTCTACAACCCATCTTGCTTCCTCTTCCACCAATCCCTCATCTCACTAAAACTACCCAGATAGTCACACCTATTCCTCACAATATCCCTCCAATCAACATGACTATCAACACTACCCTCCCTATCACCTCTTTAATCGGTATCTTTACTAGTGTCCCTAACAAACATACCTAAACATCACATCCCCTATTTGAACAACATGACCTTCTCACATCTAACATGCCTGTCAATACTTCCCAACCCCCTTTCATGGGTGATCTACATTATTCAATGTCTAATCCATTCCATCAACAGTTTTAACCCATTCATACCCACATCCCCACTCGACACTTTCCCCAGAAACCTACATAATCCCAACAATCATACCATGTTCCCATTTCTCAACAAAAATTCTTTCAACAACCACCCCTTCAATCATAACCCATGATTTACACTCACCCCCATCAAATTCCTCAAACACCCACACATCCAAAATTCACCAACAAACTCATATGGCCACTTCTTACATGCAACCACCACCTCTCATCCCCCAACAAACTCTTTTGAATGACCCTATGCATGCTCTTGTGAATAGGTTAGCCAACCTCGAAGCCACTACTTTAGGATCCAAAGTTTCATTATCATACAAACAAATATGTAATGAGCCTATTCACCCATCAATACCATTAAACCATATCCTCTTCACCGATAATTTCTGAAATTCATCAAGTTTAACAACAAAGAGGATCCATAACAACATCTTCATGTATTCAAATATGCGTGCTACCTTATTGTGCATGATCAAGATTTAATGCTTCACACTTTCCCCAAGTACTTAGCCATCCCGTGCTTTAAGTAGATCGGTACAATAGTATTCCTCAATATTCTATATTCTCCTTCTCCTAACTCACGCAATTTTTTTAGAACACTTTTTAATTAACATTGCGTGCAAAATAACCATCAATGATCTATATGCCATCGGCGACGCTGAGTAAAATTCCATCGCACACTTCATCGCATGGTGACACGAAATTATAAACTAGTTATCCTTACCTCTTCCACAAACCAATCTCATTGAAGTCTTCTCATGTTCGTGTGTGAAGAATATATCACTACCTTGAAAATCTGTTGGCTAGATTTTTGCATAGCATAAAACCTAGGTAGTCATGAGATAAATCTCCCTCATTTAACCGATGAGGCTCTCGTGTCAAATTTGTCAATAAAAATGTGTTATTATCTATCAGGGGTTTTACTTTAACCACTTAGTTCATGAACCATAACTAAGAAGTTCTGCAGCAAGTAAACAACTGTTCAAGAAAGGAAGTATTTTATAGAAGAAGGAAGTAAAGGAAATACAGAGAAGAAATGGGGAAGATGTGTATCCCAATTAGTAGGTAACATGAGTTAATTGCATGCACATAGAAGAAACTTAATAGATATGAACACAAAAATTATAAAACAAAGGCACTCTAGATCCAGATATAAAATAACAAAAAGTTTATTAAGAGCTCTAAGATTAAAAGCAAGAAACACAAGACACCGTGACACAAAGTTCTCTGGAAACCTGCTCCTTTGTATTCTTTTACTCCAAGTTTCTCTCAAGGGTTCAACACAAAGTTTAGAATACAAGATTGCTGCATACAAATTCTGAATTTTAACCCGAATATTCTTCCTCTACTTATAGAATGTAGAGGGGAAATTACAAGTTGAAAGCTTTAGTTGAACTGGCACATGTGGAAGTCGGAGGAAAGAAACAACTGGCAATCTCCATCCTGAAATTCCTCTTTGCATGACATGTATGATTTGCAACTGCAAATAGAACCTTCTATTTTACACGTTTGCCACCTATCTCCAAGTAATTGACTTCTTCAAGTAATGGCTTTTAAACCAATCACTTAAGTTGTATAATTTAATTGATCGCTCAATTACTTTGTCGGAGGAAAGGAGAAGGAAGAGGAAAGCTGACTTTGTCCTTTTTCATGTCTCGTACGACTAATTAAAACCGGATCTCAAGCAAATTGGATCTGGAAACAAGCTGGAATTGCAAGCAGTTGGAATTGGAAGCAAGCTGGAATTTTTCCTTCGCATTGTCTTCTCTTTTATCCTTGAAGCTTTTGCAGTTCTTCTATTGTACATGCATCAGTGCAAGGTTGGCCGTAGATAACTCATCATCCTTATTTTTAATTGCATATGAGCAATTAAAAATTCTGGAAAGCACTCAGGGTGAATGAAAATTCAATGAAGGCTTCAACTGGAAGATGAGAGCACATGCACAAGATCTTGGAAGGAATTTTCCACGCATTGTCTTCTTCACGGGTTGCATTCGAAACAAGAGGATGACGCCTTTACGCCGGAATATTTTGCAACTATGAGATCTGGATCTAGATTTGTATATGGATTTGCATCTGCATCTGCATCTACATTTAGATATGGATCTCGCACTGTATAAAAAACTCGCAAATCGATTCAGGATGGAAAAGCTGCAGCTCGAATAATTCCATTGCTTTTAATCTGCACGCATGAGTGAAGTCTTTCCTGCATGCATGAGTGAAGTCTTTCCTACTCTGGATCTATCTATCAATTCAACAAGAGGTTCCAAGCCTAGATCTATGTCTCCAATATCTGTAAATTTAGAAGTGATGCATGACTCTGTTGTGCTTTCTTTTTCATCTTTCTTCGCCATAGCTTTGTCTATCTTTGTCTGAACAATTCTTTTTCTTCTTATTTGACTGGAATTCTTCAATACTGGTGTAGATCTGGATATTTCTTCAGATTCAGAGGATATATGCAATGTATTGGACATTGATTAAAGCTCCTTTTCTTTTGTAAAACACCTGTAATGAATTCCTGCAATTAATCCAGACAAAGATGGCCACCGTAGCATGAATAGTGAATTTTAATTATAAAAATCTACACTTTTCAAGCCTGGCGCCCAAAAAATTGATGTTTAATTTGCACATAAAGAGAGCATGAATCTTTTCAACAACACCTGAGCACCTGTAACACCTATGCAAACAATTATGCAGACAAAGATCAACCTCCTTCAAAGCATGCGCCAAATTTGGAAGCTTTTAGCCTTGTTTCCACCTTGCCTGAGCAAAATCCTTCTTCAAATGGGGCACACTTTTCCTCTTGGCTGCAATTCTTTACCTGTGAATTAAATAATTCACCCATATGGCAGCCCATGCTTATATAACCCTCACAATTCTATAATTAATAATTGCCCTTCCTATTCCTGGCAATTAATTAATTAAAAATCATGCTTCTCTCTTTAAAAATAGCATGTTTAAGGACAACCATCCATTAAATTAAATTTAATCAATTTAATCATCCACTCTTCACTTCACTTAAGCTTCACAGTGTGCTTTGACCATAGCCACTGAAAATAGAATTTAATTTAATCAATTAATACTTTAAAAAGTATTATTTCCTTCTCAAAATGGCATTAAATAAATTAAATTTATTTAATTTTGGAATTCTATTTTTAAATTCCTTTGTCCACTTCCCTTGTTGACTTTTCCACAAGCATGGGCACCAAAATTGGGTGAATAAATATTAACATATATTTACTTAATGCATTATTATTCACCCAAGGTGGGTTGCACTTTTGGAATAATAGAATTCTATTTTTAAAAACACATGGCAATGGGAATTTTTACTCTGCAAGGCAACCCTGGAAATCCCATGATTCACTTAAGTGATTTGACTTTGACAATGGGATTATTTACCTGCGCATGTGAGCAATAAAATTCCATGATTTCACTTAAGTCACTTTTCTTTTATTTCACCATGGGAATTTTTACCCTGTAAGGAAGGCAATAAATTCTTGCCTGCCTGCTGCCTCTAATTTTCCCACTGTAGCTTAAGTGAATTTTATATCATGGGAAAAAGTACCCTGCTAGGTAGGTACAAAATTCCCACCTACCTGCTGCTTCTATTTTTCCCACTGCAGCTTAAATCCTTTGTTTTCCAAAAATGCGCCCAACCCCACAGGGGCTTTTTAGTGCACGACTTCACTTTTTCCCAGTGAACCAGACCTCCGATGGTGACTTCCTCCGGGCATAATGTGCGTATATGTTCTCCAGCTGCTCCAGGCCAAGAATCGGGCTAACCCGACAAAGGAATTGATCTAGAGAAATTTCACAGAAAACAAAACGGAAAACACAAAAACACGAAAAATTGTCAAAAGTCACAAATAAAGCCCAAAACTTATTCCTTGTTAAAATCCTTCTGGTACAAGGGAATAATGATATGTTTGATCATAACAGAGTTAAAACGGAGCGCAAATAGCCTCATACGGGCTCAAAATAATTAAATACAAATTTCCCGCAGGAAAAATCTCGATGATAAAATATAACAATTTTGGGCATCTGGGTATTTGGCGAAAAAGGCTAATATGGCTCTTTGGGAATATCCTAACACAATACAAGAACTTTCAGGAAATAAAAACACAAAACGACCTATTATTTTAAAAGTACGAAATTTTTTCGAATAGGGTAGTCACAAATTTCAGGATGAAATCTGGTTACACCAAAATCCAATCATTCTGAACCTTTGACGAAGCCTTCACCATGGATCTCAAACTTGAAACACGTACCCTTGAGAAGGGTAATTTAAAATTAAAATCAAACAAACCTAAACATGAATTTACCAAGTCATCCATGCAAAATGACAAATCAAAGGCGACGGCAAATGATGTGGTCATTAAATCATCTTCCTTACCTACATCTAGCACGTGGACTCAACAACAATCCCTTTGACCAACACCCAACTATAATCCCATAGGGGAGTTAGATAGTACAATATTTGATAAGTTGATGGCAATAAACCTTATCACACTTCCTCCTATACGACCATTTGATGAGTCAAGACCGAAACCCGTGTGGTATCGTGAAGACAATTATTGTAAGTATCACCAAGTCTCGAGGACACAACATAGAGATGTTAAAATTTCAAGGATTTGGTCCAAAGACTCATTGATCAGGGTGATCTTCAAGTGGACAATCCAAATGCCTCACCCAATCAACCACTTGACATCTTCAAACAACCTTTCCCAAATCATGCACCAACAAGCCAAGCTACCACTTCTACTATAACCCAACCACCCAATGCTCACACTATAAACACTCTTCACACCGCTAATCAGGAACCAATCCCATCCAAAACTTCCTCTCCTTCATCATCGATCATATCCACCCCTTTGATATTGTTCCTACATCTATCATACCTACATTTATCTTGACATCCACTCCCACATCTACAACTACTAGAACCCCATTTACAAATATATCATTCATGCCCCTAGAGACATTCATGAAGAAACCATTCCAACCTATTTCCACATCTGAAATTGGTCCTCCATCAACTCCCATACATTTTACATCTACTTCATTAGAATTGACCACCTCACCTATATCCATTCCACCTTTTCCCATCATACCATCCTTAGAACCTAGGTCGGTTCCTCCTTTACCCACATCAATTGCTATAACCACATCCACGCTACCTTCTTCCTTCACACCAATTTCATCATTTGAGGAATTCTTAAAATCACTTCAGCTTGTAATGACCTCAAATGTTCCTTCCATGTCATCAACACAATCCAACCAATCTCCACCTTCCTTAGATTACATCAAACAAATGTTGCTTCCTGCACCCATACCAACCATGACATCACCATCCAACCCTCCAATTGAAATTTTTGTCACTCCTCCCAAGGGTGCATCTCCACATAAAAATCTATAATTACTCCTAGAGTTAGACAATCCAATGCAACACCGTCTGTTTTAGGACCACAAACATTTCAGCCCACCAATCCAAAACCATTCAATACTAAAGCACCAACCAACATCAAAACCAAATTCAAGTCACCAAAACATCAACATACTCGGAATTTACCCCAAACATCCAAGATATCTCATAAGGCATCTTCTAGCACTTTAGTTGGATCATATACAAAAATCTTCCAACACTTACTACAAACCTCTGCAATCACATGTTTCAATTCCAACCTATGAAATCTTCCGAACTTTGACCTAAATGGAAATAAGCCTTCATGGTTCAATTCCAACCTTATGTGTACCTATCATCATACCCTTGGGCATGATATTGAGCATTATAGAGCACTCCAAGCCATTATCCATAACCTCATTGAAGAAGAAAGACTTATTCTTGACCGAGCCAATCCCTTCCTTCCACATCCAGTCTAATATTTGTCATCCCACCTTTGGGAGATGAATCTTCCAAGGATGGTCCCCCTTTGTTCATTAATGCTACTCGGTAACCACTTGATCTAGCCCACATGATCTAGAACCAACCTTCAAACCAAAAGACAAGACTTTTTACCATTCCTCTTCCTAAGGAGTTAACCACATAATCAAAATCTAAGGTTTTCATCTTAATGTCCCTAGGCCCATTAAACAAAGTATAGTCAAACAAATCCACTAGACTGGGTCAAGATGTCACTCTACGAGCTCATCCAAAGCTCTCCGGACCATAGGTAGGATCTCACCAAGCCTTAAAGCGTATTATGACATCCAAAGTGATGAGGCTTAGCCCTTTACATTTATCATAGGAGCACTTATCGCTTATACGGATATCTCATTTGATGATGCTAAAATTCTGGACATCTCACTAGAAGAACATGACCTTCCCTCTTTATCATGGTTAGGATCAATAATATATTTATTTGACGATCCATGATCTACAGTGGGAAAAGCATTAATATCCTTCCATCTCATACTTTCGACAAGCTTAAGATCCCCAAGGCTTCGTTGCTTAGAGACACCCACATCCTTTGTGTTTTTAATGATGTCATTGCTCCCACATTGGGAATGGTTGTTCTTCCCATCTGTGTTGGTGAGAAGCTCCTCCATGAGGTAATTTACATCATTCATGGATAATTTCAATACAATGTTCTCCTTGGGTGACCATGGATCCGTGTCATGCGTTGCATCCCATCTACGTTTTGTTATCGGTCATGCCCTTCATCTGAAAAATGATGTTGATGATATTTTAGGAAAATATATACATTGACATAACCATCTCTCCATTCTTGAAGTTCTCTTCGAGTGCCTTATTCATTTTTGTCTTTGTCTCAATCTAGCCAAGTTTGTATTTGGAGTCTTAACTAGAAAACTCCTTGGATTTATTGTATCTATTAGGGGAATTGAATTTGACCCCAAAAAAATTAAGGCAATCATCAAAATTCCTCCTCCTTCTAATCTTAAGTAGCTTCACAGCCTTCAAGGCTGCTTCTAATCTATCCGCCATTTCATCTCACAACTTTCAGATTGTTGTCAACCCTTTCATCACCTCCTTCAGAAGGACATAGAATTTGATTGGGACCATAATTTCCAAAAGGATTTTGACGATCTTAAAAAATATCTCTTGTCTCCATTATTTCTTACACCTCCACGCGAAGGTGATCCCTTTAATATATACATCTCTTCTACTAATCATGCCTTAGGATCTATGTTAGCACATCATGATGACCAAGGTCATGAGCAGGATGTTTATTACATCAGTCACACCCTTCATGACTATGAAACCCACTACACTAAAGCTGAAAAGCTATGTTGTGCTCTCTTCTTTGCTACTTTAAAGCTTCGGCACTATCTCCTTAATCATAAGATGTATGTCGTTACTAGCTTCCATCTCCTTAAGATGATGCATTCTAAGCCATATCATAATGATCGTATCACTCGGTGGATCATGCTCATGTCTGAGTTTAACCTCGAGTTCATCTCTCAAAAATATATTAAGGGCCAAGATATTGTAGACCAATTAGTAGAAGCCCCCTTCCTAGTTCACATCTTCCTCATGAGCAATTTCCGGATGAATCCATTAATCAATTTCATCATGAATATGGAACTCTTAAATTCACTCTCTTCTTTGATGGCTCTAAGTATCAACAAGGGGGAGGTGCTAGTGTCATTCTCATTCCTCCTTGGGAAAATCCTATTCCCCTCACAAACAAACTTAATTTTGAGTGTACAAAAAATATGGCGAAACTCCTATTCCCTCGCAAAAAAAACTTAATTTTGAGTGTAAAAACAATATGGTAGAGTACGAGGCCCTTATCTTAGGTCTTGAAACCACTACCTTTTTAGGTGTTCAAATTCTTGACATCTATGGGGATTCTAAACTTGTAATCAAACAAGTCATAGGTGAGTATCAATGCAAAAATGATACCCTTCAAAAATATCATGACATTGTTCATCTTCTCCTTGAAGCCTTTGATTCCTACACCATCCAAGATGTTCCTAGGTTGAACAATCATTTCATTGATATGATGGCATCTCTTGCAGCTCTTATTCCATGGACAACGAGAGGAATCCAAGATTTCTGTCATCATTCATCGCAGTGATCGACCATTTCATGAATTACCCCAAGTTAATATTGTTGAATCTAATTTATCAGAACTTTGGTATTCCCAAATATTTGATTATTTATCCCAATCCATTTTCCCCCTTGATCTATCCAAGAACACTAAGAGGTATTTCCTTCTACGTGCTAACTTCTATGTGATCCTTGGTGGCATTCTTTATAAGCATGGATTTGACGGTGTTCTTCTCTCGATGCCTTAAATCCCATGAGGCCTCTCAAGCCATCCAAGTAGTCCACAATGGTATTTGTGGTGGAAAATTTAGTGGCTTGGCAATCGCTAAGTGCATCCTTCATCTTGGATATTATTGGCCTTCCCTTAATCACGATCGCTTTCTGAGTACATTAATAAATGTGAAAAATTTCAAAACATTCCAATCTTATTCACATTCCTAGCCAAGCTTTGTAGCCGGCTCAGGACCTTTGGCCCTTTTCACAATGGGTTCTTGATCTCATTAGTCTTATTAATCCTCATTTCTCAACATCCAAATCTATTCCAATCATTATTTTTTCTACCAGCACATCATTTTCCACTTTGGCGTTCCACAAAAACTTAACCTAGACAACGGAAAACCCTTTAAAAATATAGATCTTAAGAAAACATGTAATTCATTCAACATCCAGATCACCTTTTCTTCTCCATATTATCCTCAAGCTAATGGCCAATCCGAAGCTACCAATAAAACCCTTCAAACATTCTTGCCAAAACTATTGATCAAGCGGTTGTAATTAGCATCTCCAACTTCATTTTTCCCTTTGGGCCTATCACACTAGTATTCATACCTCCACGGGGCTACAATTTTTCTCTTGTTTACGGTTCCAAATCCATCTTTCCCCTTGAATTTCAAATTTCATATTTACGTGTCTCCCTTCAAGACTTCATCTTTAAGGAAGACTATCACCAAGCACGTCTAGCATAGCTTGAATTGTTAGATGAATGCCACCTTCTCACTCTTGAACACCATCATGTTTATCAAGAGCACATTAAACATGCTTATAATAAGCACCTTAAAGAATGTAAATTTAATGTCGGTGACCTCATCCTCAAATAAAATTAGAACATCACTACTCTAGAAAGGATCCAACATGGAAAGTTTTCCCCTAATTGGATTATACCATACATTATCACACATAAGTATGGGTCAGGAGCCTATTGATTGGCCTCCCTTGATGGTAAACCAGAAGTGGAACCTCTTAATGCATTGCACTTGTGACCATTCTACTATTAGCATGTCTTCTAGTGCTCTTAGTCATATATTTAGATCATTCCTCCATCTTAGCCTTTTTCATCTCTCATTGTGATGATTTGGAATTATGTGGTCTTCTGTCACTTCCTAGTTGAGACCAAATATATGGGCACCATGACTCTTACCGTAGTATATTCCTTATGGATAGTTTCTCCCCTCTTGGTAAGATATGCATGATCATTACATCCATAACCCTCTTATTCACCTATTAGAACCATGCAAAGGGTTAAGGGGTGTCTCTTGTACATTTATTATTCCACTCTTAAGTGGTTTACTTAGCTAGTCCTAGCTCTCCCCACATAAAACTAAAAATCATGGATGCTCTTGTCAAAAATAAAAGTCATTAAAAATAGACTGATCCCTCAAAGGAAAATTGTTCATGCCAAAAAAAGAAGCAAATGCATGAAATCAAAAATAAATAGACCGATCCCTTGAAGGATGACTATCATATATATTACTCTTTCCATATATATTATGTATAAAGTAGACCATACCCTTGAAGGATGACCACTCTTTTATTATGGAAATGAAGGCTTCCCATATTGACTAACCTTCCATTTTAATAACATCCTAAGAAATATTCCAAAAATTGATCAAATTTCTTTTAGAAAACTTCCCACATTGATCAGTTTGCTCTTTCCCCTTCTTAGAGATAGGGCATAGATTCAGGGAACACCACTTTTAGAGAACCCTCTTCCCACGTACAAGTTACATCTCAAACCACTTTGTCATGTCAACACTAGGTTTATGTGTTCATTTCATCCACGCTCCTTCATGATATTTGGTATGAACAACTATCTTTGGTTACATACTAACATCTATTTTGGTCGCATGTGTCTTGCGTTACCTATATCCCTTCCTTGTTTACCTACAATGCACCTAGAGGTATCTTTTCCTCGCATGTTCCTTGATGTGATGAAGTGTCATTCATACTGATAGGTCATCATTGCTAAGTTCTATATCATCCTACACCTCATCTAACCTTATTCAATCCCTTTATACACTCTAAGTCCACATTTGTGGCCATATTTATTTTCCCTTAAGGGAATTTAATTCAACATTCAATCTATCCATTTTTTAATCACAAAGTCCACCTTTGTGGCCATACTTATTTACCCTAGGGAATTTTACATAGCTATTCATTTCCTATGTTTCCTTTGAGGCCATATTTACTCCATTGGGAATTTTATTTCACAATCCTATCTAATCCATGCATGAAGTCCTCCTTTGAGGCCATATTTATTCCCCCTTGGGGAATTCTATTTCAACATTCACTCTATCCATTTCTACTCTCAAAGTCAACTTTTTGTGGCCATATTTACTCTTCTTATGGGAATTTTACCTCATGATCCTACATATCCATGCATAAAGTCCACCTTGTGGCCATACTTGTGCCTCTTTTAGGGCACCATCTACGTTCTCAAAGTCCTCCTTTGAAGCCATACTTACTCCCCCTTGGGGCATATTATTTCATCACCCACTTTTTCACTTTGCCTTCTTGGCCATTTTTTGTGTCCTGTGCTAGGGCACCATAACCTTTCATCCTTGTCCCTTGCGAACGCATACCTATTCGCTCGATTCCTTGTGTACGAAGGATTTCACATACCTTTCGCATTTAGTTGCGCATATTTTGATGTTTTCATATGACACATTAGTCATCGCAGCTTGCATCCATGCTACTCTTATGATCTTCACCCACTCACTAGCCCGTAGAACATTATAGCCCATCTCCGTTGAGACCACAATTTTCCTCTACCAATGTGATATTGGAGTCACCGCCATAGTTTTTATTTTTATTGCAATTTCTTTTTTCTTGGGGCATCTTGCCTTGGTAATCATTTTACCCATTTTTCTTCACCCACCCACCCTTTATCATCTACCTTTTTCAAACGCATCATCGATTTCCCTTGGCATCATCAATCCCCATTTGAGGGGGAGCTCATCATCTACCTTTTGTTAATCCTCATCATCTCTCATCATTTTTGTCTCATGGATTGCTAGACAAACCACTCAACAAAAAGGGGAAAAATGTAGACACCTAAATTCAGTATCTATACCCTTATCACCCATGTGCACATATTTTTAACATGGTCTTAGCTAGAACCCTTAATTTAATTTAAATGCCCATACCCCATCACCTCTAGCCATAATTAATTCATATTAATTAATTAAATTCATATTAATTAATTAATACCCATTACCTTTCCCTAATATACTTTCTATTTTGCATCCCTATGCTTTTTCTAACCTATCTCTACCTCCAACTCACCCATGACACACCTTATTCCCGCCTACATGATTTAAAGAATTTTCCCAATCCTTAAAAGCCCAAAATCACACAAAAATCATAAAATCTATCCCCATTGGGGAAAATTTCCCCATGGTCGGTGGCGACCCAGCCCAATCGTCATCGACCCTATAAAGCTAAGCCCTTTCTTTCCATAATCATCAGATGCATATGAACATCCAAGATTCCTTGTGACCTATGAACTCTCTCCTATGCCCGAACATTCCCGAAGTAGTTATGCACCTCTCGAACCCATTGGAACATGCTTACATCACTCACGATCATCCTTTGTAAGCTTATCATTATCTTTGTGTTTCTTTATTAAGATTTTATCATATTATTGTTGTTTTTATTGTATCTAACCTTTTACAGAGCAGATCATCCTTAACAACACTCAGATCTCTATCATCAGCTTCCTCTCCTAGTTTCATACTTGTAGGTTGATTTTTCATCTTTATTTTCCTCAACCTTGGAAAATTCTTATATAATTTCCATCGACCTTGTCATATTGCCATCAAGCCAACCTTATTTTACTAAACCTTCCATCTCATAGACATTCCCAATTTTTTTATGAGTTTTGTGTCTTCTCCAGTTTGCTAAAACCACCATCTATCCCCCCTATTGCATTAAAAACAGCCCATCTACACATTGGTTACCATCGACCAAGGTATTTGTTCTCAATCTACCCTTTCCAATCCCTATTTTCTATCATTTTCCTAGTTTTTCTCCCTTGGATCCCTTCTACAGGTTGATTCCAGCATATACAAGCCTCTGTTGCATTCAATTTTTTTCCATACCCCGCATGGTTTGTATATTAACTTGTTGTTCAAATATTCATTCCTACGTCACCGTCGACCTATCTCTGCATAGTATGGATCTCCATCGACCCAAAATAGGTATAAACCAATTTGTATTTTATTTCAACTAGATCAGTATTTAGATCCATCATAGTTACTTTCAGGGTCTGTATTTCTTCGGTTTCTACATACTATCATTTTAGCTTTCATATATATCATTTTTGTTTATTAAATGGGGTTTTTATCCACCAAGGAATTTAACACTTCCTAGAACCACATTATTACAAAACCCCTTGCATAAACCAGCTAATCCATTTTCTTCCAAAGTGATTCTTATTTGCATGTTATGAGTTGGCAAAGAACGAGATCCATTTTATACTTTTCGCCTGTCTCCATCATATTCCATTAAGAGGTGGCATAAACCCTCCATCATTTCTGAGTTTCTATTTGCTTTCATTATTATTTCATTCACTTGATTAGGAATGAAGAAACTTTTCCAACATTATTATTGATATGTATGCATGAATCCTTGCTTTAATGGAATATGTTTCATGGTGAAGTATATCTAATTGTTATCAAACATTTATGTATATGTTTTATGAGGATGTGTGTTTGATGGTTGAAATATAAAAGGTGAAAGATTTATTGGTGATTGATTCACCCCCTCTCGCCAATCATTGCCAATTCCAATAATTGGTATTAAATCGGGCCTCGAAGTAGCCTAACAAGCTAGAGGGAGAAATTTGGTGACAATATGGGTGACATTTATCACTTAAGATGTGTTGTTGAAGATTGTGAAGAGAATATGGAGACATTGTGTGCATCTCATGAGGAATTAATCAAGATTTTAAAGACTCAACTTGAGGAAGCCTTAGCTGAATTAAATATTAAGAGAAGAATGCATCAAACATGATATTGAGAAAGAGGAACTGAAGAAAGATTTAACTACCATGACAAGAAAGGCATCATCTTTTCATGAAAGTTCAGATAATTTGTATAATATATTAGGTAAACAAAAGGCACATGTTGATAGAATAGGTCTATACTTCAAGGAGGATTCATTCAAATCAAATAAAAATGAGGAAGAATCAAGTCATGGATCTAATGATAGAAGAAAACCAAGCATGGGATTTTAAATATTTCATCTCATAGAAGATTATCTATAAGACAACCAAATGCATATAGGTATGGATTTTTTCATGGTAACTACTATAAGTGTGGTGTTTATGGACATAATGCTATTATGTGTAGTTCTAAGTTTGAGAAGAAGGATGAATGCGATGGAGAAGTTTAGAGGAATCATTTTGAAGGAGAGAATGAAGAAGAATTTCAAGGAAAGAAGGAGAAAAATGTAGGTCAGAGATATGGTGTAGAATGTTACCTTTGTCATGCAAAGGGACATCTTGTAAAGTATTACAAGAATGGACAATCAAACACTAGAAGGTATGTAAACAAGTTCAATGGATATTTGTTTAACTTGCAATGGTTATGGACATAAAGAAATTGAGTGCAAGAGGAGATAAATGGAATGTTTTAGGTTCCATAAGGTAGGGCACATTGCGAAGGTTCGTGATACGAGATAGTTGAAGAAAGGATCCAAACCACAAGTTTAGGAATAAAAGAAGAAGAAAGAGGATAGCCAAAGTGTTCAAGAAGATCTCAAGGGTATGATTGATCATGGAAAGGAGTCTAATATATTATATAAATATTCATAAAGAATGAATCAATCAAGGAGCCACAGGAAGGCTTGAGACCTTTTTAGGTCTCTCTTCTAGATCCACCATGATGACATATGCCTTTACTAGGATTCTTCGACGCATATCAGTTCAAATGAAGCATTGGAGTGAGGCGAATTTATCTTGGTCTATATGTTTCTCCTTCATGGTGTTAAGGTATGTCATTTCAAGTATTTAATTATGTTCTTGTGATTCTAAATGGTTAGTCAAGTTGTGTATGTCAAGATTCAAGTCTTGTTGTTCTTCAAGTATATAAGTTCATGTCTTTAAAATTTGATTCTACTTTGTCATGGTATGTTGTCAATATGATATGTCTTAGTGAGTATGAGAGTTAGGTTGGTGTCTCATAAGAGGCCCATTGTGTTATGACATCTATGTGAAGAGTCTCCTTATGTTATGAATATGTGACTAAGTAATGTTGTATTGAATAGAGGTTTGTGGTATATTATGATGTCAATTATGGGTCAAATGGAGTATCATGAGTTTTTCTTAAGCTTCAAGTGGTTAAATCAAGTATGTTTAAGTGTCTATGATGTGTGTGAAGCCTTGAAGTGGTCTCAAAAAGTAATTCATGGTGTGTGTTGTCTTTCCAAGTCATCATGATCATTCATTAATTAGTTATGGTAATATAGGGATGTCTCGAATCCAAATGTTCTAAGTAATCTGTTAGTATAGAGTGTACATCATAAAGGTAAGAGGTTTTGATGCTTAGAGAAGAAATTTTTGAAGATGGTATGGGTCATAAAATGATGACTTGATCATTCCAATATCTTAGGTTGATCTACGAAAGTGGTGTGATCAAAGTAAATGAGTTCAAGTCCAAGTTAAAGTGGATTTAGGCATGAAATAGGTGTTCATGATTAAAAATCATAACAAAAGATTATAAGGATATTGGTGAGGATTATTGAGTGTTGATAGTTACATTTGAGCTCATAAAATCAAAGTTTGAACATTCTTGTAACTTCTCTATGCTGACTAGTTCTAGTAGTGCATATTGAGCGATATAGAGAAAAGTTTGTTGTTGAAGGAGTAAATGATGGAATCTAGAGATAAAAAAATTGTAAAAATCATATAGAAAAGGAGTTATTTGATATTCAAGTTATTTTATACTATGAATAGGTCCGAGGTTCTAAAAGTTCATGACAATATTCGGACTTGACATGGTAGAATGATAGAGACCTAAATAGGTAATGTTGCATATTGTGAAATATTTATAGATTTTATAGAGAGGCATCATGGGTCAAAAACATATGCTTTGGCCAATGAAAGTACCATGTCGGATTGTTGATAGAGATACAAGTAAAAATGGTATAATTATCAAATATGAAAGGAATTTGTTTGAGTCCACTTTGGTGTTTTTATCTCGTTGCTGCATTTGTGTTGATATTCTCGCTACTTTTTTACAAGGTTACAAAAATGAGATTCTAATTTGTTATGTAATCAGTCATGTCTCGCATATGAGTGTTGTAGGTATGTGTATTTCTAAAAGTGTATTAGGTTTGAAAGATTGTAACATATAGGTTGAAAGAGGCCTTAAGGTTAAAATGATAGTGTATAAGGCTTCTTAGAGCTTGAATGATGGTCTACAAGATGCAAATGCTCTTAATGAGACATATTCTTGTCAAATGGTTGAAGTTATGAGCTCATGAGTCTGTGTGCACTCTTCATCAAATGAAAAATGATTAATTCTCAGTGTGGCTAGGAATTTATGAGATGGGTTACAAAAGAAAGATGTATTTGCAACCATGATAAAGGAAAGGTGAAATAGTATTCTTCTAATTAGTATTATGTAACATTCCCATTTTATGACGTTAGAAACAAGGGATTTTTTTTGAAACATAATGTTATCTGTTCTAAATAAAACATCATTTAGAAAACACATTCCATGCCAATCAATCTCATAACAGATAACCATATGCAGCTGTAATGACTTGGTATACTACCAATCTCTCATTCCATGACTCGGTTACCAACCGATCTCTCATGTTTACTTAAATTATAGAATACTTTATGTATACTACATATACTTGGTTCTTCTACCCTATTTTTCGTGCTTGAGTGATGTGTTTAAAGAACCTATCTGAATATTTGTTACCGTATTCATCTGACATCACGTTGCTTTAAACTAGGTGACATAGGACAACACAACCAACAACTTGCGATACTTTGGCCAAATATTTTCAACATACTGTTCATGTTACTATTCCTAGATGACATACTCGTCATTTCGAATACATCCTTCACCTCACTCCTCTGTTATCTAGAATGGTCTTTACTGACTACCATCAGTCCACTTGCCCAAGGTTTGACCCTAGCCCCTAGGTTAGCATCATAGTTTGTTATAGGAAGATGCTCATGATGAATTAGGGTATATGGGCATACTCGGCTAACCTAAGTCATTCGAATGTGCCAAGGTACCCTGAGTCATAGAAGACAACTACCTATCCCGAACATGCTACTAACTTGACCTAGAGAGAAACTAAGTTCAAGTCCAGATATGTGTAGATCTAGGTTAACAAATACGGAAGGGTGTTACCATATGTCAACTGCAACACTGTATCCTTGAGAAGTCCAGAGACTTCTTGAGGGTACATTCCTATAGTTGGCGTGTGCCAACATCCATTAGAACTAATTCATCAAGATGTACATACCCCCTTAGTGGTCATTAATCATAATTAAATTGGATTAGAAATTCATATTACAACAACCATGCCTAACCCTAATTCCAACATTCCTTAAGTTATTTATCCAACACTATCCTGATTAGATATGGAGAACTTCATTAATTCATGTTTGCATTGTTATTCGTTAATGTGGCATAACAAGCAGTTATCCCAAAATCGGACAACAAACATCAAACGTTTAATTCTTAATGTAACCTAGCTGTCCAAATCAAGTGTGTCATCCACTTAGATTCAGCTAGTGTTTACTTTATAAACTTAGTATAAAGATAAAAGATCATAACCACTATTCCTTTTATATTTCATTCCATGAGAGAGGAAGAGTCTTCCTCTTCATGGTTAGATGTTAGGTTTAACATAACCTTTTTATCGTTCGTTACTTATATAGTTTAATTGTATGTCCAAAGAATATTTCATTATTAAACTATAGTTGTGTAATTAGAGAACGACATCCTTGTAATTTAACAAGTTCATTAATATAAGGGAGATTATACTATCTCCTTAATCCAACTCATTATCTTATAACAACAATAGTATATACAAATATAAAGAATACCACAAAGATATCACTATTATTTCCATCATACAAGTACAAAAGTATTCACATCACAAATTGTAGTCCAACACAAAACCCTTCAATTCATGATGATAAATATACATTTTCAAGATTTTGCATGTGAATCGAATAAAGATCTTAAAAGAACATCACTTTTCTTTTTCATTCAACAAGAATGATTTGAAACTCTTTACATAAGATCCAAAATTAAATAAGCCAATTCATCAAAAAAGCGTGTCTTATTTTATCACTTATGATGTCCATCTGTAAAAATTGCTAGCACGGGTCAATTCAATGAACTGAGCATGATAAGCACTAAGCATTAAAGTAAAGTGCATTCCACTAATTGTTCCATTAAAACAACTCTGCTTTAATGAAACAATTAATATATCATACAAATAATCATAAGTAATAACATCTAGAAAAGAAGTACATTAAAGAGTCTGAATTCACTTTTAAGAAAAGAACATAATATAATCCGCAACATCAGAATTATATCACAAGGTTTAATTGATCCTATCATTTACTTTAAAACAATCAACATGTCTTGTCATCCCATTGTTTCATAGTCCTATAAGAATAGAAATACACATTTATCTTTACTAAGCAACAAAAGAAGTTAATTACAACATAGCTCATATTAGAATGCTTCATCTTTCCATATAGCAAAAGAAGAAGAATCAATACATACTATTCCTCATACACTAATCATTTGAAAGACAAATACAGGTTTGGAACACATGAATCGCCTCAGATCAAAGATAACGATAAAAGGATTCAATATTAAGGGAAAGCATCTAACATGAATCCCAAATCAATCCAAGTAGGGTAGAGAGTCAAAACAGTCCCCCTCACAAGTCAAAACTAACTCCCATATGTTAGAGAATATAATTCAAAGATTTGAAACCAAACATTCCACAATAAATTTTCCATCTCAGAAGAAGATCAAAAATAGAAAATTTCAATCAAATGAACTTACCAAAACAATAGTAAGAAGGGACATCCATTGGAAAAGGTCCAATCCCAAATTCATCTCATTTATACTATGAAATGAATTCCCTTATCTATTTCAAACTTAGAAATTCTTTACCCAGTTCCCAAAAGAGAACACAAAACCGAACATACAGTTAAAGAAAGAACACTTCTAATTTTCCATTACAAATCTAACAAACTGGTTTACCTATTTCCATTCACCAAGTTCAAGTTCAATTCAAATCTTAGAACAAAATTCACAAAGATCAAGATACCTAAACATTATACTCGTCCCCCAAGAGAACATGTTCCTTTCTCACTTGGAGATTCGTTCAATGAATCCATCAAGGAGTAGAAATCCTCAAACAATAAAAGATGTACAAGTTCAGAAGTAATCACAAACTCAAGAACTGAAATCCCATTACAAGGATTCAACAGCTCAATACAAATAAGTACGTAGTTCGTGATCAAAATAAGAACAATAATACAAAACTATCTGGAAAAATGATAAAATATATCCTTTCATACAAAATTAAGTATTCTAGGTTTTAAATTCAACTTTCAAATAAAACCCAAGAAACCAATAAGAAGGTCATAAGAGAGTAAGAAACCCCAACAACATTTAAGTCAATATATGTTCCAATATTACTTCCAACTCGATCAGTGAAATAGAATCAACATAAGAATTTCAAATTCGAGTTAAGAGATTATGACAAGAAAAAGTAATTGTTTCAACATCTATAACAAGAAGGAGAGTAAATACTACATTTCCATAACCTCTAAACTTTTAACGATTGTTCCTAACGAACTAAAAATCATCCAAACCCATATCAAGATATAATTCCAGTCCTTTAATCCTTCTAAAATAACAGTCAAGCCTTCAACAAAACATGGGTTTGCTCAGGGCAGAGAAGAATAGGATACACTTCGTATTCACATGCCCTATCAAGTTCAAAGAAGGTGGTACAGTCTAATAGATAGAAGTACCACAATCACCCAACAAGAAGTTATAAGAAAAGAGATTACCAGGTCTACTTCAAACAAAACAAAATAAATCTCTCAAGACCCATTCAAGTAGACAGTCATAAATGAGATTAAAGCTTTTCAAATCCTTAATACTAACAAAACTCCAGCTCAAAATACAAGTATAGAATCAAACACGTAAATTCCAACACAAATTCGAAACACGTAAGAATGGAATACTAGTACAATGTAGAAAACGAGCTTTAAACAAAGGTTCAGAACTTCAAAAGTATCTAATACTGGCTTAGACAAGCACGAAGTTCAAATACGAGCCTATAATGAAACACAAATCCCTAAATACAATCTCAGAACAAAACACCAATGCTCTAATACGAGTTCAAGCATTTTCAAATCCTTGAATAAGAATAAAACTTCCAACTCGAGTATATATATGAACAAAAAACTCATCGATTCGACTACAAGTTCGAACCACACAAGTACAAAGTGTCACTCACGGAGCTTCAACAAAATTTCTAAACTACACAAAGCTCTAATAATGGCTCTGAAATAAAACAAAGTTCAAATAAGAGCACATAACGAATCACGAAGCTCCCATACTAGTTTAGACGAAACACAGGCTCCAAATAATAGTTCGAATGAAACATAAGATTCCCATAAAGGTTCAGAACCACACAAAGCAACTAATGCTAGTTCAAAACAACACTAGTCTTGCATACAAGTTTCAGAATGAAATACAAAGCTTCCCATATAGGTTTCACATGCATGCCACCATTACACTAACACAGAGAAAGTTTCCCAAAAATATCATTGCCAGTAATGGATTTGCATTCCAAAGACCACATAGATTAAAAAAAAACATGCAAAAAGCTAACCAGAAAAATCATGAAAATATTTATCTCATGAGAGCAGAGTTGTTCTAATGAATCACTTAGAAGAAAGCAAGAAATATTAATGGGTAGGGCCTATCATGCCTGATAGTGCTTCTATAAATTCGAAGGATACTTCTAGCCGAGCTTCCAACTCTTTTCTTCTCCACGACAGATCAACAACCAAATTTTTTTCTTCCAATGCCTCTTATACATTCCCTTGATCAAAAATAGACCAGAGAAACCAAAAATAGCCAAGAAGAAGAAGAAGTCAAACTGCTGGTTCAAAGAACCAGATAGCTCCATGCAGAGAAAAATTCGCGAGGCATGCAAAACCAAACAACCTCTCACAAACCCACCTCCCGTGTTTCCAAGATGGTTTGTACACAAAAATTGAGATCCATAAATGCCATTAATCCAAAATCTCCCATTTATCTCTCTCTGCCACTGCCTCTCAAAATTGGTGAATGCCATTTCCAAGTTAACATGAAATTCCAAATTTAGCGAAGCCTCTACATAAGCCTCCACCAAAGTTAACTGGCCTTTTCCAAACGGGGCGATGCACCCTTGCATTAAACCCAATCAAATCAAATAAAAGCAATTGGAACCATCACCTTAGTGCCATGTAACCCTTAGGTTCATTTTAAAAAGTTTAGGATAGATGTCCCCAAAACTTAGGTTAGTATAACAATAATTTCCTTAGGTCTTAAAACATTGCCACAGGTAGTACCCATTTTAGGTTAGATTAAATTCACTTCCTTATAGTATTAGACATTAGGTTAAAATAGTCTAGTATCACCTTAGAAAACTTTCTCCCTTATTCATTTAGCACTAAATCTTAGGTTAGGACACCATTCCAAATGAAAATAGAATAAGAATCTTAGGTTAGATTACAACCCAATTAAGTAGATGTAGCTAGGAAGTAGGCGCTCTTACCTAGTTTAGGATACCATTAGGATAGTCCTTTAGTTTTAGGATTCTGATCCCCTTCATAGTCTTGAAGTAGACTATTTTTTTTACGCCAATAATGTCTTGCAAAGATCAATCTCAAAGACCAAAGCACAAACATACAACCGAATGAAGACACATTCACTCAAGTCCAAAGAATTTGTAACATACAAAGTTTAGTCTGCTATGTCTCTCAACTAATGAATGTCAATTTACCATTCAGTCTCATTAAGAAGATTTAAAACATTCCTTGGATCACTGAAATTGATCCAAGGATGAGTTAGTAAAAGAGATAAGTTTGCGACTCTAAAAATCAGATTGCAGCTTATCAATAAGAAGTGAAAATGGATTCTTACAAGCCATATCATTTCGTTCTAAAGAATCCAGAGAAGAAATAATTTATCCATAACAAGCATGATTTTCAACAATCAAGGTAACACACCTCATTCAAGAAAATCACATGCCAACGCTTGTAATGCAAAAGAAAATTATAACAGTTTGTCCAAAGTGTTACATATTGAGAGAAATTTGAAATGCTCTACATTTGGGTAAGTAATCACTTTGTTTGGTCATATTTTTATCAAAGTATTTTTAAGATCAAATAATGTGCTAAGTATGATATTACATCATCAATATTCCTTTGCATAGTAAGATCCAAGGAAGTGTCTTTATGCTCAGTAATTCTTGAGATAACATATTCATATGTGAGAAGGTCAAGGATCGTAGAGAAAGTATTTTGACAAATATTTCAGAGATTGAATGCAAAGATAAGAGGACTGTTTTAGAAAAATGATGAAAGTATTTAGGTATTTATGTGAATAGAATAGGTCTATGGGAGTGATTCAAGGAATCTTAAGCATATTAGGAAGTCATATGGTGAAATTAATGATATATTTGTCCTTCTAGACCAAAATTGTCTAAACAAGGGTTTTTGTATTCATCAAGGAAATCAAAAGATACAATGCTTTCTTAGACAAAAAATGGTAACTTGAAGAAGCATTTTGGACAAGGAAATGTAGAGAATGTCTTATGCATACTCCCAAGGGGAGTTAGGTGTCAAGGATCACAAGGTATATGTACTCTCGGGTTGTCAAGTCTATGCATGGTCTGAATTCTTGTTACTGATATTGAAAATATGAAGCTAAAGGTCAATAAAGTGTGTTCATGATAGGGGATCATGATATTTTATTATAGAAGGTGGAATTGATGTTTTCTAGGAATATGAGGTATGATATATGTAGTTTTCCTTAAGTTCAAGCTTGTTGATATTCAAAGCTGCATTATTTCATCTATTTATAACTTTAAGAATTGAGAATGTGCTTTACGGAAGCCTAAGTGTTTGAGTTGTCCACAAGGCATGCAAGAAAGGTTTATAGGAAAATTCTTGTGTTTTCCTATAGAGGAGGATGTTTTGATTACTGGGGAGTTTTGTGTTTTTTATTCTTTTCATGATTGTGGTTCTAGATCTCACCAACGTTAGGTGAAATAACACTTTGAAAGGTGAGTTGAGGGATATCATTCCTTGAGATGGTTTGAAGTCAAAAATGGTAAGAGATAAGCTAGTTTGTGTCTTGAATAGTTGAGATTACCCAAAAATGAAGGTAATCATACCATTTTTGGTCCTCATTAATCATTTTTGGGATGTTTATCAAGTGTATGCCTCTGCTTTTATGTCTGCTACGGTGGGTTCTTGATGATGTATGGAGGAAAAAAAAGTGTTGTGGTGAGAATTGCCAAGTTTTTTTCTGCTAAGAAGGAAGATGATGGTGATAAAACTCAAAAAAGAGGTAAATTGAAGTTTTCTTCATGATTTTCTACATGTTTTGATGTTAAATATGCTATTCAGGGGGATCCTTGTGCTATCCATTCTTGAAAATGACTAAAAATCATTTTTGTGAGAGATTTCAAGTTTTGAGCTAGAATGAGATCTTTTGTTGATGTTTCCAACCAAAATATGACAATCTGAAGCTGAGAAAGGTTAAGAACATGTTGGTACATGTATGAATTTGTCATCAATGTAAAAGGGGGATAAGTTTAGGTTCTTTTCCATCAATGAAAAAGGGGGAGGTTTAGGTGTTGTCATTGATGTAAAACTACATTAATGACAAAGTGGATGATGGATTAGGGTTATAGAAAGCCAAGAATGATGATGAAATTATGATTCAGATGTGTTCATGGTGATATTAGGAGTTTAATTAAGAATTACTTGTTCTTGTAAGCATATTTAGGTGACCTAGCTAGCCTAGGTGATAATGCATAAAGGTTGAGATTCTTGGTGACTTGAGAATCATGTTAGCATGATGAAGATCATGATTATAGGTTTCTTGGGAAATCACATGAGTTTCAGGGTGTAGATACAAGTTGGTGATCATGTTTTAGGTGCTCATTTGGACAATGGTTGTTAGACGGTATGAGATTTAGTTGTGGAGATATATGAGCTAATGGATACATGTAGGTAGTTGATTCATGATGTACCATGTATATTATGACCTTTTGGAGTGTTTCATGATGAGATATCGTATTATTTAAGTTGACCCTATCCTTTACGGTGTAAAACCACGAGGGCTAGCTATGTAAGTTTCATTGGTTGGAGAGATGAAGTATCTTTATGTGACATGATTTTTATTGGAGATGTTAGTAGGGTGTGTCATGGTGATGTGGGAAAAATATCAGGTTTCCATGAGGTGTATTTTGCAAGTTATGTCGGTTGTGGTGAAACAGGGGTCAAGAATAAAGCCATTTCCATCTTGAATTAGGTATTCTAATGCTCACCATGAATTGTGTGATTTACATGGGACCTTGTAGATTATAGTTATGTTTCTAAATTTATTCTATAAGGTTCTAAAAAATAATGAGGTCATTTCATCATCAGGAATTTATGAACGAATGTTAAGAAGGTAAACAACTCTTTATGTGTTTGAAACCCTATCTCAAAATTAGTAGGAGAGAAAATGATCCTAAGTTGACATAATTTATTACCAATACATGGATGATTATTGGATCAGGTATAATAATCCTCCATGTTTTTATAAAGGTATGGTAGAGCTTATGGTGATGAGTGGACCCCACTCAAATAGGCATGTTTATGAAGAAGTTCAGTTTGGGACAAGGTTTTCCAAAGGAGTTGAAAAATAAATGATCATTATGTGATAAAAGTGATTTTTATTGTTTTACATGATGGTTTTAGGTCATTGTGATGCAATTAAATGGTCAAGTATGCTTCATTTATGTTCACTAGTCAAAGGGCAGTTTTGGGGCACTTTCATGCGGTTTGCAGAGATTAGCTTGGTTGAAGGCCTTATAATTGGAGTTAGAAGGATTTCCAATATGTTATCTAAAGGTAATTAAAATATATTTTCAATGGTATAAGTTTGGTGTCATAATAATTTTATTTGATGAGGTCTCCAATTAAGTTTGTGAGAAAGAAGGTTTCTTAATTTTTAGGACATAACTACTTTTGTTGAAAGATTGAGTTGGTTAGTGCATGAAATGGATAGCGTGACAGTTTATATCACATGAAAAGTGAAGAGGGATGAATTTTGAATAAATTTAATCCATTTTTAGGTCTTGATGTGTCAAGAAGGGTGTTAACTAGTTGTATTTGTAAAACTAATTTTTAGGAAGCTTATTTTGGTGAAGGCAAAAGTTGATGTGGTTTGAACATGTGATTGTTTCATGAGATCTAACTTGAATAGAAGTGTTATATAGGTTTTGGTATTTCCATTTAGTTTTCACATGCCATAGTTGAGTTAATATTCATGGGTCTTGAGTCCCATGGAATATTTACGTTGTTGGAAATAACTGTTTTGAGAAGGAAATGAACTAGTGGGCCCACTAAATGAAATAATCTGATTGGTTCATGTAAATTGAGAAAATGGATGATGTTTAAATTTAATATTACTCATGTGTGGTGATTTTTAGAGATTGAATAAAAATATTTTTTTCATGAGGGCATTTTTCTCATCCCAATGATGGGGTTTTGAGGATTTTTGGTGTATGGTGAGTGGTTTTGGCTTGGCCGACCTACTTGGGTCATATGTGAATGTTGTGGTGTTTCTTATGGGATGTTTGTAAGTGGGTATGGTCTTATTAAAGGAGGGAAACTGACCTATTTTTAATTTGAATGAAGGAGATCCTATATAAGTGATGTTTTAGGTGTAAAGTTGCTAATGTTTTGGAAACTCTTTTATCTTCTTTTGAAAAAACCCTTACTGCAAAGAAAACCCCCTTGGGCCTATATGAAAACCCCTAAAATTAAATTTTATATCTATAGATGGTGGTGTTTTTATGAGGTGGATTTGAGTGAAGCATAGGATGGTGAAGTTTCCTTGATGGCGAGTTGATGAAGGAGGGAAAAGTTGGTGTCATGTGTTTGAATGTTAATTTCAGAGCATGTAGATGTCTTTAACAGTCTTTGAAGTAATTGCAGGTTTGATAAAGAGTTGAAGTATTTTGCAAAAGAGGAATATACTCTTGTGTATTCAAGAGGCATAGTTGATTGATATCTCTTGATTGTATCTTGTTACCATATTATCTGAAGGCATAATTATTGTGATCTGATTTGAATATCAATAAAGAAAGGTTTTGTGTATGTATTGTGTTATTATTGATATGTATGCATGAATTCTTGATTTGATGGAATATGTTTCATGGTGAAGTATATCTGATTGTGATCAAACATTAATGTATGTGTTTCATGAGGATGTGTGTTTGATGTTTGAAATATAAAAGGTAAAAGTTTTATTGGTGAGTGCTTCACTGCCCTCTCGATCATTGTCACTTCCAACATCCACCACCATGGCATGGTATCTCTACCATAATTGGATAGAACTCCATCACTTGCACACTTGAGGGCATCAAACTTCCCCCATTCTTGCACATTCTAATCAATATTTTCCTATGCATACTACTCACATACACACCCTTGCCTTACTTTTTCTTTGAACTTCATGTTAATCTTTCTAACAACACTTTATCTTATCTACACTATGAGCACACATTGCTACAAATATCTATACTTATGGATTACCTTTCCACTCCTATGCCACTCCATAAACACTTTTATCCTCATGTTTACTTATGGATCCTTCTATTCATGATACACATACTACTTTATATATATGGTATACATCATTTCATTCACTATACATACTTTGTCTATTCTTGCTCACAATGATCACATCTATTTCCCATTAGATCATGATATACACACTTTAGGGAATGAAAATTCCCCCTCCTTGATTCTTATACCATTACTTCTTCCTATCTATACAACACAATGTTGCTACTACATACTCTACCTCACTACCCAATGACACACTCTTGTTCTACGGTTCATACTTGACTGTTGAGGGAAAAATTCCTAAATGAACCTCACATCACACACATATTCTAGGGGAAAAACAACTCCCCTTATCTATATATCTTGCATATCACAACACCCCATCACTTTCACACAACATCTACACATCTTGGTTATCTTTACTCTTGTTAGCTTATACTACTTACATGTTGCACTTTGTTTCCTATGCTAGTTGGATACTTAGTATGTCATTATCTTTTTCTATACACACATGCACATTCACATGGTATCTTGAGGTGAATGCAAGACCTTTACAACTTCTTACATGATGCATGATGCTTAACATCAATCTTTACCACTCCCACCAAGGTTCTTAGGGGAATCTACCTTTCTTTACTCTCATACTCCACACTCACAAGTCCTATTGTTACAATATTTACTACTTATTGTCACTATCACTTACTTTTTGTTGATCTATACATGCTTTGACATACTATTTATCTTTCTAACAGGATAATGAGTGCTTCATGTGTAGCATTTTCCTTGCAGGATACTATATAACCATGGTTATCTGTTACTTCTTATTTGCTATTGTTTGCCACTATTTGCGGGCTATGCCCTATGTGTTGCTTGATCATTGTTTTCTTATGGCCGCTTTGGCCTTGAGTGTCTTGTGACATTGTGAGTGATGTCCCATGTATGAAAATCACTTTTTACAATCCCTCTTATCTTCATAGTTTCTTGATACATTGTATTTTATTGCATGCTAGCTCTTTTACACTAACACTTGTTTCTATCCTATATTGTTTGCATGTGCCTTGGTTTCTACCATGCACATCCCCTACCCCATGTAGGTATCCAATCTATGATATACATATCACTCTTTGGTCCTCTTGTTTGGGCCACATCATGCTATATTTTCACACAAACCCTAAACGAGGGGGAAATTATTGGGTGAATAAATCACCCTTTTAGTAGCATAGAGCTCCAAAACATAACAACATAATACAAAATTGGAAAAGGCACACAGATTACAAAGTGATCTAGAATCAGTCTTGTATCACAAACATGGAGAAAACACTAACTCCTAGTAGTAGATAGGAATGATGGGTGCTTATGTCACACCTGAACATTAGTGTCATGGGGGAAAAATAAGACAATTTCTTAGTTCAACACCATTTCCAACATTTTACAATAAAAATCTACAATATCACACACTTGACTTTAGTTAAAAAAATTATTCATTCATATACAATTAATTTATAATTTAGTGACAACTCGATTACAATTAAGGTACAAATTTAGTTACAAATTCGGTTATAGATTGGGATGTGCCAATCTATAGTGACGCTTTATCACTTGAGAAGTGTCATGGAAGGAAAGAAAAATAGACCTTTCTCCCCAACACTCTTCTCTTGGCATGATATTGCCAAAAAAATTCATCCTTGGCATGAGATCACCTAAAAACCTCATCTTTGATGTGAGATCACCCTAATACCTCACTCCTTAGCGTGAAATTGCTCAAACACCTCACTCTTGGCATGAGATTTCCCAAAAAACTCATCCTTGGTGTGAGATCACCTAAAAACCTCACTCTTGGTGTCGATCACCCAAAAACTCATCTTTGGTGGTAGAAAACTCAAATCCATGGCTCGGTGATTTCTTCTTTGGGAATTGATCAATCCCAACCCCATTCAGAAATATGTCCAAGAAAAACAAGACAAATTTATATCCTATACTATCTCATACATCAGGTGAAATCTTTCTTTAGGTTCTACTTTTACACACTTTTTACTTACTTATAAATATGTTACTCTAATTTTTCATATACATGACTTTGACTACTATTTTTCTCTTCTTTTACAGGTATGTCTTTACAAGAAACAATAAGTAAATCACATCAACAAGAAAAAGTGCCAAAAATATGCTACTATGTATATGATTCACCCATAGGGCCTACCTCCTTTTCCTAGTTACCACACTTCACATTACAATCACTTCACACTTCACATGACTACTTTTCCATTCAACATGCTATCAAATACACTCCTCTCTAGATTATAAGGTACACATCTTCTATATAATTAATGCTATCAAGTATTCACTCAACAATATAAGTGATGGAAAATGTAGACATAAAAGTCTGTGAACTTGGGTACATTTCAAGGTTCTAAAGTATATTAATGTATACATGATACATAAGGAGGAAAACTAGTAGTTGACAACTCCTTTTGGCCTTTTAGTTACTTTATCTCTTTCACTTTACTATTTATAAGCTTGGATGAGCATCCTTTTGACCTTGCATATCTTAGAGTTCTTCTGACACTTGACTGATTTACCTTTTTATGGCCTCGGATACTAGTTCCTAGTTAGGATAGAAGCACCCACATGCTCCTGTTCCTCCTAAGTGATCCTTTCCCTCTCTTTCTTCTTCTTACTCTTTTGGGTCCCTTTCACTTCTTGGTCACTTTTTAATAATTTGAGCTGGCCTTTTATTTGTCAATTATGAAATTCAAACAAGGGAATCACATATATACTTAGTTACTTATTTCAAATAAAGGACTAAGCATCATAATCATTACTTATCACCACCTAAGCTTAAAAAAGGCACAAGAGAAATAATAAGTACAAATGTAACACATCTATATAAGGGTTGAGGGTTGCATTGGTCTACATACACTGCATAGGAGGGGAGTTTATTATATTACATTACACATGTTCTGCATATTCAGGAAAACCTAAATCTAGCTCGTTATCATTATGTAACTTGCACAAGGGAAACCTAGGGCATGGGACATGGATATACACACACAAAGAACTACATGGAGTATCAGATGTAGTGTAACACTTAGTCGTAAGTTCAATCTTTGGGTGATTGTTGGGGTTAGTCTGACTCCCCATTCTACATCATTTTTATTATATTTGATGTGGTTTGTGGGCATGTGAAGGTAGTCATTTGTTTTACTGAGTTACAGGTGTGATTGGAAATTGACTTAATCTGATTTGAATTAAATTTTATTTCAGAGTAACTACTATAAAAAATGATATTCAAACTATTATATATAGTAATGTGTAAGCAATAACATTTAATAATGTAAAATCCTAAGTAAATGAGAGAGGATGATGACTTGGTTATTTATTTACAACTTGGGAATGATCGAGACTATGTATTTTTGGAACATGCTTTGGAAAAAATGTCACAAAGGCTCGATGAGGGTTCATAACCCTAAGAATGTATAAGATAAAATCACCCATAGGAGGAGATGAGTTGCCCAAGCACTAATAAATGATTTGGGTGATTGTGTCTACTAAAATGAATAGGACATGACCTTTTACGTGTCAAAAGATATTTTTCGTTACTCACCCTTTGTCACTCTGGTTTCACTGTTAGGTCCCGGATCACACTTATAACTTGAAAATCAAATGAATGAAAGATTTGACAGATCATATTAGAAAATTTACACCATGATCAAGTTGCACTCTGTTGAATTGTAATGGCTCCAACGTAATCACAAGAAGAATCGATCAATAACTGAACAATCTTGCATAACAGAACAAAGCTTGCACATAGAGAAAGACAACAAAGTGTCTTGGCATGCTCATAAATGAATAGTGAAAGGGTACATATAGGGTGCTGAGTAACCCTAGTGCATGACACACATGTAAAACCTAAACCTAACCCATGTGAGATGAACCTCCAATATTTGAGGAGGACACATAAGATAACTCACAATAACAATAAAAACCTACACATGCTCATAAACCACATCAAATCTAGTAAAAAAATGTAGAATGTGGAGTCTAAATGACCCTGAAAGTCACTCGAAGAATGAACTTATGACCAAGCGCTGCACTACATCTCAGAATCCATATAGTTCTCCATGCATGTGTGTATTCGTTTCCCATGCCCTAGGTTGGCCTTGTGCAAGTTACACAATGATAATGGGCTAGATCTAGATTATCCCAAATATGTAAAATGTGTGTTATGGAATAGAATAAACTCCCCTCCTATATAGCATATGCAAATCAATGTAGCCCTTATGCCTTGTATGAATGTGCTAGATGTATGATTTGCAATGCTCTTGTGCCTTTGTGTAAGCTTATGTGGTGATAAATAATGCTTATAGTTCTTAGCCCCTTATTTGAAATAAGTAACTAAGTATATATATGATTCCCTTGTTTGAATTTCATAATTAACAACTGAAAGGATGACCCAAAGTGTTAAAAGGTGACCAAAAAGTGAAAAGGACCCAAAAGAGTAAGAAGAAGAAAGAGAGGGATAGGAGAACCCGGGAGGGACAAGATCACTTGAGCACTTATATATTTACTAGGAGTTAGTGTTTGAGGCTATTAAAATATAAGTTGATCATGTGCTTTGATATAATTGTAAGATGTGTGAATCAAGGAGTTGTCAACCACTAGTTTTCTTTCTTAGGAATCATGTATACATTATTATGCTTTAAGACCTAGAAATGTACCCAAGTGCATAGATTTTGTGTCTACATTTTCCCCCACTTTATGTTGTTAAGTGAATACTCAATAACATAAAGTAGATAGAATATGTGTACCTTGTAATCCAGAGAGGAGTGTAGTCGATAGTGTCTTTGAGTGGACAAGTAGCCATGTGAAGTGTGAAGTGATCACAATATGAAGCATGAAAATGATGATATGGAGGTAGACCCTAAGAGTGAATCATATGTGGAGTGGTGTGATGTAGGAGCTTGTGCTTGTTGATGTGATCTGATTCTTGTTGCTTTTTAGGATGGACTGTAAAAAGAGAAAGAGAGTAGTCAAAGTATTGTATGTTAAAACCAAAGTAACGTATGTATAAGTAAGTAAAAGTGTGTAGAAAGTAACAAATAAGGAAAGAGTGCACCTGATGTGTGAGAGAGTATATGATAGAATTTTTTACTATTTTATTTGGAGATGTTTCCTAATGAGGTTGGGAGTGATCATTTCCCAAGTAATAAAGTGTTGAGCCAAAAATTTTAAAGTCCTACCGCTAAGGATGAGGTATTTGGGCGATCTCACACTAAGGATGAGGTTTTTGGGTGATTTCATGCCAAGGACGATTTTTGGGTGATCTCATGCCAAGAGAAGAGTGTTAGGGAGAGAGGTCTATTTTTCTCTCCTTCCATGATGCTTCTCAAATGATAAGTGCCACTGTAGATTGAAACGTTCTAATTTGTAATCTTGAATTATAGCTAAATGACTGAATTGTGTAATTAAAGACACATGTTTGATCTTTGTAGATCCATACTTGTAAATTGCTAGAAACTATCTTTGGTGAGAAACTATCTCGATTTCTCCCCGAAATAAGAACCCACTGTTCTTGTTTGATATTGGGTGCTAGTTTCTGCTCTATGTTTGTGACCCAATTCTGATTCTAGACCACTTTATAACTGTGTGATTTTACCAATTTTGTACTTGTGTTTTTCTGTTTTGGAGTTCTATGTTACTTGAAGGGTGACTTGTTCAAGAAATAGTTCCCCCCTTGTTTGGGGTACATGTGACGAATGTAGGAGGATGCAGCACAATCAAGAGGACCTGAAACTAATATGCATATCGTAGATTAGATACTTACAGGGGTAGGGGATGTTCATAGTAGAAACCAAGGCACATGTAAACAAGATAGACTAATAAACAAGTATTCGTGTAAAAAATATAACATGCAATAAAAAAATGTAGAAAGAAACTATGAAGACAAGAAGTACCACAAAAGTAGGTTACATATATGGGACATCACTCACAATGTCATAAGACAATCAAGGTTGAAGCATCCATAAGAAAATAATGATCAAGCAAGACATAAGGCATAACCCCAACCAATAACCATTATTGTACACAATCCTACAAGGAAAATGCTACACATGAAGCACCCATTAGCATGTTAGAAAGATAAATAATATGTCAAAGCATATATATATATATATATATATATATATATATATATATATATATATACGATATATATATATCAACGAAAAGTAAGTGATAGTGGTAAGAAGTAATTAATATTGTAACAATAAGACCTATAATGTTTGGAGTATGAGAGTAGCAAAGGTAGATTCCCCTAGAGCCTCGAAAATATTGGTAAAGAGTGGTGTCAAGCATCCCGCATTGTGTAAGAATATGTAAAAGTACTACATTCACCTCAAGATATCATGTGAACGCACATGTGTGTATAATAAAATATAATGACATACTAAGTATCTAAATAGCATAGGAAAAAAGTACAACATGTAAGTATTATAAGTGTTGTCCAAATTTCTCGTTCTTAATGTAAATGAATGCACTAACTACTAAAGAAATTAACAACTCAAAAATGCTTTGGAGGGTTTATGTTACCTTAGATACTTGATGCTTGATACGGGCGCTGAATAATGAAATTTGATACTATAAGATCTGAAAAACTGGAATGGATTGGATTAGATAGATATATACGGGAGTTTCCTAGGCAATGTTGGATCTAAGAAGCGGTTAGCTTCCTTGCGCAGATGTCAACTCCCATTTTTAGATAAAAGGATGCAAAGGAAAAATCATGCACAAACAGAGATATCACTAAATTTTAAAAATTATAGAAACTGATCTAAGGATAGTTAGATGAAAATAACTACAAAATAAAGGTTACCTAGTCTGGGTCAATGATGACCTAGACTATTCACAAAGCAGTGTCAATGGTGACCAAGGAGGATGGGTATGAAGTTTTAGATGAAATATGTACACTTGCAATGTCCGGGAGTAATTTGGAAGTTGGTGAGGACTGTAGCTATTTTGGGAGGATCCACATAAGAGAACCAAGGGTTGGGAGGTAGGATAGATGATAAAAGGAGGATTTAGATAGGTTTTGGATAAACGTAACCCCGGTCGACAACCGTAGCGAGGATTGGGATGAGGCCTAGAATAAATAGTTGAATATGGTAACCTGAAAGTACTAGGGATGGAACTAAAGGTTTCTAAGTGATGATTGATATCTTGCTCTAGACTTGCAAAAGGTTAATATGCAAGAAAGAAAAGATAATCTAATAGAAAACTTGATAAAATCACTATAAAAGTAAGAAATCTCACGAAGGAAGATCGTGAGTGATGCAAAACACGTTCGATGATGGATGGGATGTCTGTAACTATCACAGGAAGTTATGGAAGTCATGAAGAAGCTATGATTACTCTCTGATTATTTGATTTTTGAGTGATTTAATGATCCATAATGGAAAGAAAACACTTTTTTTAAGTGGGTTGACAAAAATTGGGTTGGGTCACCGCCGATCACGGGAAAGTTTCCCTTTCAGGATTGCTTTTTGATTTAAGGTGGGGTTTGATGATTTTAAAGAGTTGGCCAAATGATTTAAAACATTAGGTGGGATTAGATGACTTGGGGATGAATCCAAGGTAGTTAGGGCATAAAAATAGATGGGATGAAATATAGAAAAGCAAGGTGATTTATATGTAGGATAAAAGCATCCTAATTAGAAAGTTGATTAGGGCAATGGATGAGGGTTAATTAATTAATATGAATTAATTAATTAATAGGATCAATGTGGATGGGATAGTTGGGCATGTAAAATATTAAATGATTAATTAATTAATGTTTCTTAATTAATTAATGAAGATTGATGGGTATTTGATTAAATGAGGAGGATGATTAAATAATTAAAGTATGCGCGCATGGGCAAATGAAGGCATAGATACCGATTTTAGGTGTCTACATTTTTCCCTTTTTGTTGAGTGGTTTGAGCTGGAAATACATGATACAAAAACAAAAGGGGTTGGATGATGATACAAGATTGATGATAAGATCACCCTCAAATGGGGGATCGATGGCATCCAAGGAAATTGATGACGTGGTTAAAAAAGGTAGATGAAAAAGGGCGGTGGGTGATGAAAATATGGGTAAAATTATTACCAAGGAAAGATGCCCCAGAAAAAATGATCACAATATGGATGAAAAATATGGTGGTGACTCCAATATCACATCGGTAGAGGAAAATTGCGGTCTCAATGGAGATGGGCTACAACGTTCTACGAGACTAGTGAGTGGGTGAAGACCACTGCAGTATGGATGTAGGACGGGATGACCAATGGGTCATAGGAAATTCATCAAAATATGCACAAATAATGTGAAAAGGTATCAAAATCCTTCATATTCGAGGAATCGAGTGAAAAGATATGCATCCACAAGGGACAAGGATGAAGAGTATGGTGCCTAATGGGACACAAAAAATGGCCTAATAAGGCAAAATGGAAAAAAATGAGTGATGAAATAATATGCCCCAAAGGGGAAAACTATGGCCATGAAGGAAAAAAAAAAAAAAGGAAAAGGTATGCCCCAAGAGGGGAAAATTATGGCCATAAAGGCAAACTTTGATGAAAACAATAATGGTGCCCCAAGGAAGGCATGAATATGGCCACAAGAGTGGACTTGATATAATATGGCCTCAAAGGAGGACTTGATATAATGGATGTAATTACCAAAGGGGAAGATGAAAATGGCCTCAAAGGAGGACTTTATGTGTGAATGAAATAGGATTATAAAATGAAATTCCCTAAAAGAGGAGTGATTATAGCCAGAAAGGTGGACTTAGGGAATACATATGATTATCATGCCCGGATGAGAAAAAGAAATTGCCATAAACATGGACTTAGAGAATTGCATATGCGTGAGGGTGAAATAGTTTGAATGTTGAATTAAAATTCCCAAAGGGAAAAGGATATGACCACAAGTGCGAACTTAATGGTCAATAAATGATGCCCTTGAAAGGGATGTCGAAAAGAGTTGGAAAAGCCCAAAATGGTCATTGTTAAGGTCACCGACAATGACTAAGGAAAAATGAGGACGGCCTAAGAAGGTTAATGATGACCGGTATTGGCAGGATACATAATGCCAATGGTAAGCTGAAAAAGCTCATTTTCACGTGCAAACTTAACAAGAAAGAGTAGAGCGATAAAAGAGAGATTGAGAAATGGAGGCGCTGGAGTCGAGAAATGTCGAGGGTGTGGAGGATGGTGAATAAAAAAACTCATGTTGGTTTTTAATTGAATTCAATGTTTTATCTAAATTTAAGCATATTTTTGTAAAAATTGGATAACTCCAGGCGATTGGTGGTGACCCAGAGGCAGTCGACGTCGATTAGGCCCTAGGGCTCACCGATTTGACTGAAATGCATCGACCTAACTTGGTTCGGCTTCAATAGGGTAAAATTGGATAAATTAGGGTTTGATTTGATTTTGGATGAAAATTAGTACATTTTAAATATATTTTTTGAATCATGGGTCTGATGTGTGTATGCTTTGTTTTATGATTCTAGGCCAAGGATACATTATATTTGAGAGATTGGGTACCTACTCTATACGAGTAGATCGAGTGGATGTGATAGTTCTTGAGTGGGATCATCTATCTACAGATTGGATTGGGAGGATTTAGGTACTATCGAGAGGATCCCATGGGATGTGGGGCTTTGATCACCTTGGTAGAGAGATGAGATCAATAATATTGCACATTTTGGTTTAGGATAGGTGAGATGACTATCACCCTAGAGGATGTATATCAGATTCTCAGGTTACCGATACAGGGGAATAGATATTACCCATAAGTAGTGATGATAGATTGATAGTTTTGATGCAGCTATTTGGAGATGATGCACCCTTTATCAGATTTTATTCAAGGGATTTTTCATATGAGTAGAGGTATAAGGCTAGGGTGGCACACAACTGATTGATTTGCTTGGTTATGATGGCAACGTCTGCTACACTTTTCTAGAATCAATAGGATCTCAATTTCCATGGGTGTTGACTGGTGTAGTAGCTGATATTTTTAAGCAATAAACAATGTTTTCATTCGAAATCACCTTATTAGCTTAGGTTTATCATGAGCTATCCGAGATACGGGTATTGGTAGGAGATCCATATTAGATGTTAGATTCTTGTTACAATCGCTTAGACTTATGAGCATATATAAGTGATTGGGCCATAAGGGATTCCATTAACAATTGGATTCTTGAGGTGGAGGGCCAATCAGGCATTCAGAGATAAGGGAGAGAGAGGGGTAGATTGGTATGTTGATAGATTGGTTGAGTTGGATGTTGATCAGATTACTTAGAGACCATATCAAGGATTTCCTCGAATGACCAAGGGTAGATGTGGAGTTGATGGGGATGAGGAGGATGCGGTGGATTTAAGGGAGATGACCAAAGATTATCAAGGATGTACAATTTGACGGGGTGAGAGAATAGTTTGGAGTCATCCAGACAATCGCCTCGGATCTAGTTTTATATAAGAGAGAGGACTTGGATAGGTAACTACCAAGTCTCATCATGGGTTATCCATTGGAGGAGGATGTGGCACTATGAGAAGATGAAAATGATGAAAGATTCAAAGTAGGGTACTTTGATTGGCATACAATAACATGGGCAGCTCGGGTGACCAAGGAGGGAAGAGAGAAGGAGATTAAGGAGATGGAGGTTGACGTTGAGGTAGCTCCTAGAGGAGGCATAGATGATGGGATGAGAGAGACCTGTAGAGGTAACATTCTTGGATGCTAAGTTAGAGAAAAGCGGGGTGGAGAAAGACCGAGGCACGGGTAGAGTGAGACACTACTCTATAGCAAAAATGGGATGTAGTCACTCGAAGAGGGATGGAGTGATCTAGGAGAGAGACCACTACTGCAGTAGCAATGGGAGGCCTACAAGAATCATTTTAGATATCTAGCTACTATTTTAGCAATCGAGTCAGCTAATGGCATTTAGGAAGTGCCGCAGGGGTCGGAGACATGATGGAACCCCGGCATGATTAGGATGAGTAGGTACTTATTGTTGGCCATTGAGGCCAAGTATTATGAGGATATTGTGATCCACAAGCTACCTCGAGATGCTGAGATACTGGGAATATCTCTAGAGGTAGGCGAAAGGTGTAGCTTGGACGTCAAGGAGTATGTGTGTAGCTTAGCTAAGGTGGGAGGAGGGAGTCTAGAAGGGAGGTGATGGTACACAAGGTTCAAGTGATATATCTTCCCCTAGAGGAGAGGTTCTAAGAGTATCAAACATACAATTTATTGATTTTGATAGTATTTCAGCTCTAAAGGAGCCCCCTAGAGGGCCATGATGTATTGATACTCTTTTCACACACACATATAGTTTTGATTCATGGATCATTATGTGTTATATTTGTCCATGTGTTTATTATATGATGTGATGATTTTAGATTTTATGATGATGGTTGCTTAGATGAGATATGATAATGATGGTTACCTTGGAATGCATGTTTGGTTTATATTTGATGATGATGGTGAAATACATGTGTGATTAGATGGTTATTTTAGATTCAAATGTGAGTATGGATATAAATGTGTGATGTGAGGACTAGGACTATATGCTTCATGTTTAGATTTGATGATGATGATTAAAATGTACATGGGTAAAATGAGATGAAAGCAAATTAAAAATGGATGTGATTAAGAATAAATGTGTTGTTAGATAGATAGGTAACATGAAATGAAGAGAGATGTGTTGAGGAACAAATGTGATGGGGTTAGGATGAAGAATACCTTGTAATAATGACGACCCATAGGTGAAAATGAAACTATGTTATGATGAGGAACATGTGAGGAAAATATGCCTCCTACTACATTGGAGGTAAACAAGGAAGGGATCCAAGCAACACAAGGCACATGCGACCAAATCTGATGCTAGAAAATAACCAATGATAGTTAGTCACTTTAAAGATAATGAAGAGACATGGATGAAATTATCTCATAAACCTAATGTTGACATGAGAAAAGTGGTTTGAGATGTGACTTGTACAAAGGAAGAGGGCTCTTTAAAAGTGGTGTTCCCTAAAATTATTCCCTAACTCTGGGAAGGGGATAAAGAAAATTAATCAATGCGAAGTCTTCTAGAAGAAAGATGATCAATGCGGGAAGCTTTCTTAGGATGCTTTGATAAAATGGAAGGCTGATCAATGTGGGAAGCCTTCAAATTCCATAAGGAGTATCCATCCTTTGAGGGTATGGTATACTTTATACAATATATAGATGGAAAGAAAATGTGATAGTTGTCCTTCGATGGATCAATCTATTTATTTGATTTTAATTTTGATTTCATGCTTTATGATCATTATTTTTTAATGAATAGTTGTACTTGAGGATTAGTCTATTTTTGATAACTTTGATTTTGACTTGAGCATCCATGATTTTTGATTTTTCAAGGGGAGAGAGCTGGGACTAGTTATGTAGACCACATAGGAGGGGATAAATGATGTACAAGAGACAGCCTTAGAACTTTTGTGTGGTTCCAATAGGTGAATAAGAGGGAGATGGATGTGATGATCGTGGAGTTCTCACCAAAGGGGAGAACCTATCCATAAGGAATATGCTATGGGTAGAGTCATGGTGCCCATATTTAAGGTCACATCTAGGAAGTGACGGAAGACCACATAGTTCCAAATCATCACAATGAGAAATGGAAGGGACTGAGATGGAGGAATGATCCAAGGAAATGACTAAGGGAACATTGGCTAATGTGATAACAATAGAATGGTCGCAAGTGTAATGCGTTAAGAGGTTCTAATTCTGGTTTACCATCAAGGGAGGCCAAACGAAAGGCTCCCAAACCATACTTGTGTCTAACAATGTACGATCTGATCCAGGGGGGAAAAATTTCCATGTTGGATGCTTTCTAGAGTAGTGAAATTTTGATAAAGGTACAAGGCCATCGATGTTAACACCACATCGAGAAAATGGATGAGATATATGAGCGAGAGTAGGTATAAGCGCTGCTCATTAAGAGAGCAACAAATGCAAATCTAAGGAAAAAGGATTGGTAAAATAAATTGGATGCACATTAAGGAGTATGCACTCTAACGACGGATTTTTAGACAAATCCATGGTCTTCTCAAAGGGAAAAATAGATATGGCCACAAAAGTGGTCGTAGGAGGAGAAAATGGAAGATAGGACCGAGATAAACCGAGCTAGATGAGATAGGATGATGCCGAATGTGGAAAGGAACTAATCTATGAATAGACAAGTCCTAGAAAGAAGTCCCCCTAGTGTAGGAGGATGAATTGATAAATATGAGAAGACAGATACTAAAATATTGCTAAAGGGGGGGAGATGCTCCTCCAGTGAAAGGGATGTGGATAAGATAGGGGATGTTGATGGACATCAGGAGGAGGATGTAACAAGGTGAATATAATCAATAAATAATGCAGACCCTCCTCATGAGGATATGATGTGTGAAAATAAAGAGGTTGAATGGATGGAGCGTGATGAGAAGAGTCGATGTGCTATGGATGAGGTGGTAGATTGAGAAGAAGAATCATCAAGGAATTCCTCCCACTTTGGATAAGGTCATGGATGACAGTCGAATGACATTCCAATTCTCGGTGTTATGACCTAAAGTACGATGAAAAACACATATGGAACGGGAATTAAACCATGAGGGCTTCATATGGCTTGGGTCAAAGGATTTGATGGGTGGAAGCATGATGGCCAAAGTCCTGAGAAGATGTTAGAGGACCTCCGCATATGATTCAATGTATATAACATGATAGGTCTTGCGAGAAGGCGTGGATGATGAGGATGAAGGTGGATTGTTCCGGGGTCTAGGTAGTTTAGAAAAAGAAGTATTAGTGGACAATTTAGGCTTGGATGACGGGGTAGATGAAGGTATGTTTCACCCGATTCTTAGACATTTCTTTGAAAATGATGAAATAGATAGGGTAATGGGCGTAGGAGGAATACATGTTGAAATTCGATTGATATGTTGTTGCACGTGTATGACTTCTGAATCCACAACTGATCATGAGAGATTCCTTTTGGCTAGGAGGAACTACCTGAAATGGAACACAATACCACCAGAAAGAGTTAAATAGTATATGCAGTGAACTGCCTAGCTTGTGCTAGATCCGGAAGTGTGATACTTCCTGACGGCTATCACTCTCTTTTAAAACAATTTAATGCTGGTAATAAAGTAAATCCTATTTAAAAATGATTTAGGTATCTCATTTAAAACAAAATAAGAAAGATCTAATCTAACAAGTTAGGTTAAAATAAGATCCGAAGGTCAAGTAACTAGTTACGGGTCTCTATAAGTTTGACAGAGGTTTTAGGCGAGTCACGAGTGATTAAGGGTGATGTGGGAATAGGTAAGTAGATCACTTTACAGGCTATATTAGTAAATACAGAGACCGATGCCAGTTAAGGGTGACCGACGCCGGTTGGGGAGAACCGGTGCCGGTTACTGTGGAATACTGGGAATGTCCCAGAATGAGCTTTAGATCTCCCTTATGATTACACAAAGGACTAGGCTGGTCAAAAGGAGGTATAAGGCTGTTTGGATGGGATTTGGCGAGGTTTAATGGGGATATGGAGGGTGAGTATCGAAGGAGGTCAATGGGTGGATAGGAGAACAAAGGATGAAGATACAATGATTAAATGAATGAACCGGAGGAGTAAAATGTTTCACTTACTTGGAATCTGGTTATGGATGTCTGTGAGTGAGGAATGAAGGTGTTGATAAGAGGTTGAATTGCATGAGGATCACCAAACGTTGGGGAGTTCTTGCATGGGCTGCATGTGCTCTCCTTCTTTCTTGATTGGATCAAATATGTCTTGGGTGGTTGTTGGATGAATGCTGGATGTCTGTGCAATACAAAATTCTTGATCTCCTTCCTTGCATGCGTGTTCTCATGGAAACTTGTTCTCAAAAGATGTGATATCTCTCAGGAATCTTCCAATTTTTTCCAACCTCAAAAATAAGGTTGTTTTGGGGATTAAAAGAAGACCGCCGGAGGTTTTTGCTTAATCGATGATGGTTAAGGGTAATCGACGTCACTTAGAGAGGGATTTCATAGGTTTACTAAACTTGGTAGATCCCCTTGCTTTTCTAGGATCTCGTGTGTTGGCCCCACAGATTAGGATGGAAGCTTCTTTTAAGCATGCGGAATGTGGTTAGAGGGAATGTAGGCATTGATTTTTAGGGTTTGGGTAAGTCTTAGTTAGTTATGGCAACTTACTAAGAATAGGTCTTAGGGTGAGGTGGCTTGATGAGGTGTCTAGGTGAGGTGGATATGTGGGCATTATCTAAATTAGGATATTTAAATAATAAATATGGTGAGGATAATGAATTAATTTAATTTAAATAATTAAATTAATATTATAGTGAGGTGAAGGGGGCCATGGCTAGGTGGATGTGTTCAAGGTATTTATTTATCGAGGCACCAAGGGGAGTATGACCCAATTTTGGTGTCTACATTTTACCCCTTTTTGTTGCATAGCTTGTATTGGTAAGCAACACTGACAAAAATAAGATGTAGCTGCCCCATGTGTGGATAGAGGTGATCCCCTCAAACCAGAAGAACGACAAGGTAGAAGGCGAATCAGTGTGGTTTGATAAAAGGTAAATGTGATGAAAAGGAAGGTGGGTAACAAGGGAAAAAGGAGCAAGGTTTACTCGGGTAATCTAGGTAATGTGTCGTGGTCAAAGGTAGTAGTAATAATTGAACGCATGCACACATATAAACTACATAACACTACCAAGTTGAAGAGCAAGAAAAATCTACATTGTCTAAGGTTGATAGGTTTATCCAAACAAGGTTGAAGTGATTCCGGTATCAAGATATAGGGTATGGTCGAAAAAACACGTAGTCAGTGTAGGAATGTTTAGGTGTGTTCCAGTACACCAAAGGTAGGGTCCAGAGATAAATGGTCATGACAAGAGGCAAGGCAAGGTCATTAGGTCAATCAACATAGGTAATAATGCCACAAGGCATAACGAACACATGAGGTCAAAGGTCACTAACAATGGTCCAGGTCCAAATATCTAGGTCACGACATGGGTAGGACTGAGGTATAGGTAAAATAACGAGTCCCCGAATGAGGATGAGGTGAGGTGGTAAAGGATAAGGTCAAGAAGGTCAAGTGGTGTGGCCAAGTGAGGTGAGTGTAGGATAAAAAGGGATTTAGGGAAAAAATTGGGGGTAGGGGGAGACAAGATGGACATGGAGGATGTCCACTGAGATGATGCCTGATATATGGCTCTCAATTTTGATGTAGTTTTGATTTTTGATATATACCACTTTGCGTATAAAGAGAGTTAGGTTATATATGAGAGTTTTGGAGAGATACATTTTATTTGATATTCGTGTATATTGTATGGACATCCATATTTATATGATGAGATGGATGATTTGATGATGATAGACTGTGATTGTTTATGCATAGATGGATGAGTGATAGGTGTGTTAGACATAGATGGAGTTAGGTTTTGGGCATGGTTGAAAGTCAAACAGTAGGCATGGATTGGGTTAGGTTATGTTCTAGGCATGGATGAGTCAGGTTGTAGGCATGGATGAAGTTAGGTTTTGTTTTAATTCATTAATATTTGTAATGAATGATCATATGGGTCATTTTAAAGATGTTTTATAATACTTACATAATGTTGGTAAAGAAATGGTAATCGAAATAAATGTATGTTTTGATGATGATAAAAATGTGAAGCAATTTGTCGTTTGTTTGGGTTAATTTCCAATTTTTGATATAAAAAGGAAACAAAGTAGGGTAGTATGTGATTTAGGAAAATGAAAGATGAATTGGTTAGGGTAGAAAGTGGTGAGCTAACGCCCAAGGGCCCCATGCCCACGAGTGCTGCCTACATAGTCCTAGCAAAATGGGACCTCAGGCCGATGTAGTTCTCCCATAAGCTAGGGAAAAATATGAGGAGGTATGAAAATGAGTTGGTAGGTTTTAGGCATGTTTTGGGTTTAGGTATGTTAGGTGTGGGTGGGTTATAGGAAAATTAGTGTAGGTGATGTCAATTGTGACAAAAGAAGAAGATTACCCCAAAGGTATGCGTCGAGGACCAAGTCCTGTATAAGGTAATCAAAACGTAAAAGATGGGTAAAAGATACGAGGGGAAATAAGATCACCGATTAGTTAGGATCATACTGAGTAGATCATACCTTGGAGGAGGTGATGAACGTGAGTCCCTAAAGGCATTGCATGATTGAGTGTTCGAAGGGTGAAAATTAGTCACATGATCACCAAATGTCATGGTTCCCAAGAGGTCCCTTGAGGTAGTAGGAAAGGGGAGTGTGAATGGTGAGAGGGGTGAAAGGTGGGTAATTTTTATATGATATGTGGCAGCATTCTCTTTGGGAAAGAAATCCGAGGTCACAATGGGCAAGTCCATGACTAAAAGTCTTCTATTTTGACTTGTATTTGAGATAGATTGATCGATGTGGGAAGTCTATATGGGATGAGGAAATTAACTCCTTGAGGTCTTCGTGAAGCTGATTGATGTGGGAAGCTTCAGTTTCTCTCATTTTTATTTGAAAGAGCTTTACATAGCTATCCTTTGAGGGATCAGTCTATTTATAGCAGTGATTGCTGAGAGGAAGATGCCCTTTTGAGGGAGTCATCATTTTATTAGAAGTTTGACTCAAGGAATTGGGTCCCATGTGGGGCTTTGAAGTCATGGACAAGACCATGATGAGGAAAAGGATTCTTGTTCAAAAGTAGAGTGAAACGACCATGGGATCTCATCTAAAGGTAGACGAAAAGTATCCATGAGAATCATGCTATGTGCAAATACGTGGTACACATATTCAAGAGAAGATAACAAGTGACAGGTACTCATATGATTCTTTTTAATTGTTTGTGAGGTGTAAGAAGTGGATAGCGCTCAAGGGGTGAGCATGGAAAGAGGAAAAAAGTGATGTAGGACTAAAATTCAAAAATAGAATGGTCGAAGATGCAAGGTGTTAAGGGGCTCGGTTTTTGGTTTACCATCAAAGGAAGATAAACAATAAGCACCTGATCCATAGGTATGAGTCATGATATATGGTCCAAGCCAATTAGGAGTGAATTTACCCGTTTATTTTTTTCGCTTTGGTTACATATTGATTTTCTTTCAGAAAAGGTCACCGACTTGGAAGGTTCATTCATGGACATGTTTGTCGTAGAACGCGTTTGATACATTTTTGGTAAACTTGAAGGTGATCAAGAGTGTTAAGATGATGTTTGTCTAATAACTCAAGTTGTGCTTAATGGTCTTGATGAAAGTCATCATCATTGAGCATGTCATGGAGAGAAATGCGGAGTGAGGGAATCTGACTTGAGAGGTGAATAGCCTCCGTACCGTAGAATAGAGAAAATGGTGTGGTTGTAGTGGAAGTGCGATACTAGTGTGATATGCCCACAGGGGAAAAAGGAATGTGCATATGCTAGTCCTTCCCAAAGTATGATTAACCACTTTCATGAGAATTTTATTTAAGGTTTTGTTAGTAAACTTCGGCTTGGCCATTGGTTTTGGGTAATAAGGTGAGGAGAAACTTAATTGAATGCCGAAGGCATCGCAAAGTTTTTGTAATGTTTTGTTTTTGAATTGTTTTCCATTATTAGTGATGAGGTGATGAGGAACACCAAAGCGACAAATGATGTGGTGATTGATGAATTCATATATTTTCTCGGCTTTTGTGTGGAGATGAGTGGTATATCCTCTACCCATTTTGTGTAGTTTTCAGTAGCGGTAATGAACCATTGATGTCGTTGGGAAGAATGGAGGTTGATCTCTCCAACAAGATCCAAACCCCATTGAGAGAAGGGCCAAAGGTCACGAGTGACATACAAGGCATGACTAGGTGCATGATGAAGGTTGGCATGTTGTTGGAATTTTACACAATGTTTGACATAGCTGCAAAAATCATGGTTAAGGGTCAACCAGTAATAGCCTAGGCGAAGAATATGCTTAGCGATAGCAAGGCCATTGAAGTGACCTCCACATATGCCATCATGAACCTCCTTAATGGTATAAGGAATTTCAGAGTTCGTGAGGCATCGTAAAAGAATACCATGAAAGCCGCACTTATAAAGAAGGCCCCCATGATGACATAACGAGGACCTTTTTAAGGAAGGCCCATTATCCATTATGGGTGAGATCGGGAGGTAAAATGGAGAGAGAAAGATAATCAAGTATTGTTTATATCAAAGGTCACTTGGGTTAGGGGTAGTGGTTTTGATGGATTAAATGTCACGAGGTAAATAGGAGGGTGATTGGAGATGTTGTATGGTGATAAAGATTTAAGAATCACTGGGTGAAGCGGGTATTTGAGAGGCCAAGCGGTGCCGTGCCATCTTTAAATTTATTTGTTGAACAGGGGATGGTCTGAAGGCCATAACAATCAAAGTGGTCAAAAGTATGTCCATGTGATGTTTATACTTTTGAATTATCTCATTACGACATGGTATATACCATTGACTTGGTTTATGACCAATTAAGAATCACCAAATATGTTGATTGATTTTACATCTAGGGCATAGGTAGCTTGGAGACCTAATACGAGTGCTTCGTATTTCAAAAATATTTTTGTACAATCAAAATTGAGTTTGAAAGACAAAGGCATGGGTTCACCATCAAGCGAGAATGAGGATAACACCAACGCTACCCCCACAGACTCTTGGAACCATCAAAGAAGAGTGTCATTTATTAAGTGGGTTCGTCAAGGAAAGGGTAGCAATTGACTCATCTAGAAAGTCAAAATTAGAGGTTGATCCCGAAAATAGGTGCATCGGCCAATTGGTCGGTGATGGCTTGGCCCTTGATGGACTTTTGTTGAATGAATTTAATGTTGAGGTTAGCTAAAAGCATAATCCATTATGTGGCACGTTTATTTTGATAAGGTTTGGCATACATGAAGTGCGGGGGTCGGTGTTGGTCACAACATAGGTTTTGTGGTTGAGTAGGTAATTACGGAGTTTTTGTGGCAATGAAAACTAAGGGTAAGCAAAGTTTTTGGGATGGATGTATCAGGTTTCATAGTTCAAAAGAGTACAACTTATGTAATAAACCACCTACTCCCTATGTTGTTCATCGCGATGAGCGAGCATGGCCCCTAAGGAGTGATCGGTAGCAGAGATGTATAAGTAGAAGGTTGATCGTCTTTAGGTGGGATAAGTACGGGTGGTTAGAGAAGGTATTGTTTTAAGGCCTTAAAAGCTTTATGGCAATCATCATCTCATTTAAAGGAGACATCCTTCTTGAGAAGATGATGAAATGGTTGACACCGATCAGATAATTGTGAAATGAAATGGTGAATAGATGACAACTTACCTTGCGAGGCTACGAGAGAGTTGTCTAAGGTTAGTGGGTGGAGGCATTTCCAGAGAATGGCCTTTTTTTAGCAGGTCAAATTCTATACCATGTAAGAAATGATAAATACTAGGAGCTTTCTGAGAGAACAAAGAAGACACACTTCTTGGGTGAAGGTGAAAGTAATATTTAAGGATGCGATCAAAAATGGTTTTGAGGATGGCAAGGTGCTTGGAGTGGCGTTTAGATTTGGCGAGGAGGTCATCCACATAATCTTTCAATATACGATGCATGATATCATGGAAGATATAAGTCATAGCCCGTTGATATGTGCACCAACATTTTTACAGGCCAAAGGCATGACTCGATAGCAGAAGGTCCCCCAAGGGGTGATGAACAAGGTTTTGTGTTGATCCTCTGGGCAAGAAAGATTTGGTTATAACCCAAGAAGCCATCCATGAGTGATAGCATCTCATGACCAGTAGTAAGGTCAACTAGTTAGTCAATACCGGGTAGAGGGAAGTCATATTTTGGGTAGGCAGGGTTGAGGTCACGAAAGTACATGCAAATGTGGAGTCCTCCTGTTGCCTTAGTGACAACGAAAATGTTAGAAATCCAATGAGGATAATCAATGGGTAATATGAAGGAAATGGAAAGAAGGCACTGAAGTTCTTCTTTGATGAGAAGGGCAATGCGAGGGTGCATTTTCCTTAGCTTTTGTTTAATGGGTTTGGCATCGGGAATGGTTATGATATTGTGGACCACTATGGTGGGGTCAATACCAGAGCGTGTTTTCATAAGACCAAGCGAAAGCATGGTTATGATCTTTGAGAAAAGAAGTGATGGCTTCCTATTCAGTAAGCATCTAAATATTGACCAATCTTTAGGATGTGTGGGTTGTCTAAGTATGAATGTTGATCTCGATAGTTGATTCATTCAACATGGTTTGTGTCTCAGAGGGTAAAGAAATATGAATATATGAGTCTTCTGCACCAAGGTAGGTGAGTATAGATTCATCATCTTAACATTGAATGATGTTAATTGAAGGTGTATCATCATCGATCATTTCAGGATACAAGAAGGGAAGAGAGGAAGGGGCCTTACCCTCGCGTTGATAAGTCAAAGGCCCCAAGGAAACAATGTTTATGAAAATTTTTTTAGGAGGGATAGATTTAGGATCCATCAACTTCATCGGTGGAGTGGGTGGGTGAGAAGGTAGAGAAGGGCTGATGTTCTCGATGGGTTCAATGCAGGCTTGCTTAGTAGGTGGTTCAACAAAGCCGATACCACTATGGTCGTTATGTTTGTAGGTGGTACATGGAATGATAGTATGGTGGCCTTGCTCATAAAATCCAAAACCAAAACCCTTCCATGCACATCGGTGCAGGAAGGTGTGGGTGAAACAACAATTGGTGAGAGAATGGAAGTTAGTGGAGAATGGGTGGGTTTGTGGCGGTGGTTCGGGTGTGTAAGTGGTAGTGTCAAGTCCCTTATAGGTGAGACTAGTACGAGAGAGGAGGAGGACCATAAAGGAGGTTTTCTCCTATGCGGTGATCATAGCGAGGTTTTGGTGAAGACTTCCATACTCTTGTGGAGTAAGGAATGTGTTGACACTATATAAGTGATATTCTCCTAGAGTGAGGCATTGAAAAATGCCTTCCAAGGGATCGGTGGTTGGTATGTGGGTAGCTAGAATAGATGATGTGTCGGTGGTTGACGCGGAGGTAGAGCTAATAGATTGGGAGGCTGATGGGTCATCCATGGAGGTTGTGGCAGTGGTAGGAATGGAGGATGTAGGTGTGGTCAAGGTAGTGGTGGCACTAACAAGCAGAGGTGTAGGTGAATGGTAGTGGTCGTAGAGGATTTAATGGGTATGAGCATGTCATTGGGTTGGTAAGAGCATGTTGCATGTTTTGAAAGGTGATGGATCAGCTAGAATAGTATAGGTGTGCCCTTCATGCTCAAACTTTACACAACGATGCAAAGTGGAAGGAACACAACCCATGACATGAATCTAGGGTCTGCCAAGTAATATGTTATATTGAAATTCCCCTTCCAAGATGTAAAATAGCTCATGAACAATGTCGGGGCCCACGTGAATGTGGAGGATGATGGTGCCTAGTGTAGAGGTGATAGCGTCATTGAATGAATGTAACATGACAAGATGTTTATGCATGTAATTATCAGGTATGCACATTTGAGCAAATGCATGGGATGAAATGATATTAATGCTAGCACCCCCATCGATCATTACACGTTGTACATGTATATCATCGATGTGGACAAAGATGAAGAGGGTCGGGTTTGGGTCATCCATTTGGTGCGGTGCGATCTCTTCCTCTGAGAAGCTAAGGGAGGCTACTTGGTGAGTAGGGTGTGGTGTGGATAAAGGTGGCAATTTGGTGAGAGAGGCTACATGATGGGGTGTGATAATGGAGGCTACGGGTGTAGGGTCATTGGGTAAAACCTCAATAGATTGTAGGACTTCCATGAGAGCTTGACTGATGGGATTATGAGGTTTGGATGAGGTCATATAGGGACATTTTGAGGGGATATTGGTGTAATTGTTTGAGCATGGTGTGATGTGTGACCCCATTAGAAATAGGGTATGTGGGGCCATGGATAGTGATTTTAGGTGTGGGTGCAGATGGTATGTTGGGTATAGGATTGGTTGGTGGGTCAGTTGCCTTTTCCTTGCCTTTGTCTTTCTGAGCATGAGTAGTGATGTGGATCATGTTGATTTGAGGGGAGTTGGAAAAAGGAGAAGGTGTAGGGTGAGTGGTGTAATGACATGACAGGAAAAAACCTACCGAGGAGAAAAACCTTGTGAAGTGAGCTGGGTGCAATGAAATTTAGGTAATGGTGTGGCTAGCTCTCTGATGTGAACCATGTTAATTTTGAATCTTGGGGTGGAGGTCACGGTTGTTGAGTAGGCAATGAGGGAAGGATTGTGGGAATGGGTGTTGGTGAAGTAGGGTCCTCATCAAGAAGGTCATGTCATCATCAAAGTTGGCTTCAGGAGGACACAACTGGATAAGGATGGTTTTCAAAGCCTTGTAGTTCTCCACATTGTGCCCTGACACACGATGGTAGGCATAAATTTTAGTGTCATCAAACCCTTTTGGCTTGGGTTTGAGGGGGTCATAAGGTCTGAGTGGTGGTAATGTGATGACAGAAGTCTCAAGGAGGTTGGTTAAAATTTTGGCATAGGACCTGCTTAGTGGATCTTAATGGGAAGTGAAAGTGGGTTTGGGTGTAGGTGCGTCTATTATTGAGGAACAATCCTTGTAGGAGGGGGAGTGTGTCGAGCCATGGTTTTGGGTGTTGGAGTGGTCTTGGGTGTTGGTCATGTTTGTTTGGGTAGGGGTATGGTAGATGAACGGGTAGGAGGGTGTATGGTTGTTTTGACTACCTTATTGGAGGGTAGTGGATTTTTGTCTTTGGGTTGCACCTTCTTGGGTAAAGGTGATATGGGTGTATGAGATCTAGAGGAAAAAGCAAATGGGGGAAGAGGGTGAGTTACCCAGGGAGTTCACCGAGGTATTGTGAAGGTAGATGATGTGGGTTGTGTATGGGGTGTGAGGGACAGAGACTAAAGTGTAATGGGTAGTGAAGAAGTTGTTTGAGGGTATTGGAGGTATGGGTGGTAAAGATGCGGTGTGTGGTGTAAATCATGTCGGGTGCCTGGGTATGTTAGAGGTGTGTGAGGAAGGAATGGGCTGTTGTGTTTTTGGTTTATTGATGGGTGGAGATTTCTTGATCATGTTGGGAGGTTGAGGTCCTAAAATGGATGGAAAGGGTGAAGGTGATGTAGGTATGATTATGCAACCAGGGTATGAGTTCTATGGGTTTGGTTCTTCTGTTTGGGTGCTAGAGTAGGTGTGGTGTTGACTTTGGAGGATGTAGCTAAATCTAGTTTGATAGGTGGATGAGTAAGGTTGGTGGTTGGGGTGACCCCTAAGGTAGTGATAGGTTTAGTCGAGGAAGATGATGTAGGTGTGGGTTTGGATTTAGATGTATGTTGGGCTATGGGTAAGGGTGTATGTTGAGCGGTGTTGAGGGTTATGGAAGAAGTAGTGATAGAGGTGGTTGTGTTTGGTTCATTAGTTGAAATATTTTTGGGTAGATAGTGGAGGTATCAGTAAGTGACATCTGCATTTGTGTTGAGGCAGGAAGTAGAAGGTACCCCCACAATAAGGCTCTGTCCACATAATCTAAGCGATTGATCAAGCATGAGAACATGTCTGTAGGTGAAGTTGATGAGGACCCAATGGCTATTCCCATAAAATGTGTCTTAGAGATGGGGAATTTGCTAGCTTCGGCTTCCATGGGTAAGAGAGTTGAAAGTAGGTCTGTAGGATCTTGGGTGGCTAATGGAGAATGCTCACCTAGAGGCAAATGTATCTCTATAGGATCCTCGATAGATGGAGGAGAAAATGGATGCTCCTTCGTAGGTGGAAGAGATGATGGGTGCTCCTTTGTGGGTGGAGGAGGTAAATGAATATCCGCTATGGACTGAAGAAGTATTGTGGGTGACGGTTCTCTAAGTGGAGAAGCCAAAGGTGAAATAGTCTCGATATTAGTGGAGGGATCCTCCATGGGTGATGAATGAAGTGAAAGGTGTTCCTCTGTGGGTGGAGGAATAGGTGAGGTGGGTTCAAGTGTAGAAGGAGGATTTGAGCTAGAATTTCTCTATGGAAGGAATATGGGGTAATTGGGAGAAGTAACAGGTGCGTCACTAAAAATAGCATGGACCTCGTGGGTATGGCTATCATGAGTTGAGGTCTCATTGGTTTGATCGGATGAAGGGCATGATTGGGAAAGGGTTTCTTGAAGATATGTAGGTTTTGATTGGTAGGTGCGTTAGGATTATCCATGGTTAACTCACCTTTCTCAATCATTTCTTGGACAATGTTTTTGAAAGTGATGCAATTGCCATCACTATGACCCTTTACTCGATGATAGTTCAGAAGTCATGTTCTTTATACCATGTGGGCATGGGGCGAGCATGGTCAAAACTAGTTTGTGGTTTTATAGGAGGAAGGGTGATGGCCCCAAATTTGATGATCTTTTCTAAGATAGAAGAGTAAGGCTCCCCAATTGGGGTGTATTTCCATTGTTCTCGTCTAAATTGAAAAGTCTGGATGGGTGAGAGATTAGATGAGGGGCTAGCTTGATTTGATGGATGAGCCCGACCGGATTTGAGTACCACTATGTTAGCGGTGCCCTTAGCTTTTGAATAATTATTCTATGGTTTGGAAGAAGAAGAGGTATCATTCAACTTGAATGCCGAATTCTTATTGCGTAATTGGATTTTCTTCTCTTTGATGGCCCAAATCTCTAACTTTCATGCCATGGTGAATGCTTTGTCAAATGTTCAGAAAGTCTGGACTTGTAAGGTCGACGAGATATGTCTAGCACAAGCCCATGTGAAGAGCTCGATGAGTTTTGTTTGTGGTAGTTGGAATGTGAGTTGATTGATCAGGCTACGCTGAGCAAGCAAAAAATTTGTGATAGATTTCATCATCATGCGACGCGCATGGAGTATAGGTCAATCATGGTAACCTTCTTAACGATATTGATGGAGAAGTGATCCAAGAAGGCTTGGGCTACCTAATTAAATGAAAATATAGAGTGTCTAGGTAACCCACTATACCAATCTAACGCAGGTCTAGTCAGAGACATGGGAAAGGTCCTCAAGAGCAAAGCATCATCGTGGGTGATTAGGTAACACCCATGTTTGAATGACTACAAATGTTGTTGTGCAGTCTTCTTCTTATTGAAACAGTTGAAATTTAGGCATTTCCCAATGTATGGGGTATGGAAGGATAGGAATGGATGGGTGGATAGGCTCATTACAAATCTCATCATAGGTGAGAGTGTTGCGGGAGCTAGAAACCGATGCCTCCAATGTTTGCATCTTTTCCATCATTAATTTGATTAGGTCATTGGTAGGTTGTGATGGTTGGGTGCCTCCTGTAGCATAAGAGGGTTGGTGTTGGGCATATGATGAGGGTGGCATTCCAGTATATGGTGGTGCCATGTAGGTGGATTGAGAAGAAGGTAATGAAATAGGGGGTACGTACCCAGAAATGAATAACAAATGAAACAGGGGGCTACTAATAGTACGTATATGGAGGTGGAAGGGTCATGGTGACCCTAGTGGCAATGGGGGCCAACGATTGTGGAATAGAAAGGACACATTTTGAAAAGGGGTAGGGGTCAAAGAAACGGGGAGGTGGTTATGTAGCTACATGGTATATATGAGACCATAGGGGTGGATGAGGTTGGTGTTTTGAATGGTTGTTGAAAAATATGGTGGATGTGGCAAGTGTAAGGATGTAGCAGAGTGTATATGATCGGGGTATAGGACCTAACTAGAAATGACCGGGGTAAGGTAGATGTAAGCAACAAGGGGTTAACAAGGGCTAGAGAAGAAGTAGGAGCAATTTTTGGGGGATAGATATGGGCATGTCGTATATCAACTAACTGAGGCATCTCGAGTGGATGAGTGGGAAAGGTAAAAATGCAAGGTGATAAGGTTTTGGTCAAGGATTCGTGAGAACTCCTCATCTCCGGTAGCGATAGAGATAGGTTGGATAGGTTCCATGGCGGGTGATAAAATGGAAGGTGGTGAAGGGCTAGGTGGAAGGGGTTGATAACTGGCATGGAATACGAGGGTGCTTTAGCTTGTCGATGCGTCAGTAACATGTGAACAGGTACTAACGTGGTAAGACTACTTTTTGTAAGTGACACAGAAACACAACATAGGTAGATAAATAGATGGCGGTGGGTGAATTAAGGCTAAAATGGTAGCTAGAAAAGCCGCATGGCATAGGCTAACCGATGTAGGTTAGGGTAAACCGACGCCGGTCATAGGTAACCACAAATCCGATCACTTGTGGAAAGTGGATAATAGATCAAAAACAAGGTATAAGGCCAAATTTTCCAGGTATGCCAAATACTAATGAGATTTACCATGTCAATGAGAATGATAATAGTGACAGGGACTCTGAATAGTTAAAGAAGATGAATAGATGTCCTTTTGGGTAGATTAACCAAAAGGAATGGGAACCGACGCCAATTGGGTATAACTGATGATGGTTAGAGGGTAACCGATGATGATTCTTTGGATCGACACCGGTCATCCTTGAAATTGAAAAAATGATGAAAGAAAGTGGTTGTGAATTAAAATCTGATGTGGAATCAAACCCATAATGTTGAGAATGATGAGAATATGGTCCAGGAACATCAGATGAAGTTGGAATACACCAACTATGATGAGGAGTGTGCAAGGAGAAATTAAAAAAAAAAAGAAAAAGAAAAAAGAATGAAGAACGTGACCTCTCACCCCAAAGTGCAAGCCAAGTAGAAACACTAAAAAAATGTGATCCTAAGAGTGCCTTTTCTATTATGTTTGTTTAACTTATGCTATTTAAGGACTGACTCATGAACTGTAGAATAGAGTTTTTTGGTGAGGATGGCTTCCTATGAAGAAGGAGATCTAAAAGGTGAGGTTTCAGGTATGTTATGGCAGGGGGGCTTCACTCTGAAGTATGACTCAACAGAGCAGTGAGCTAGGGAGTACTTGCCAATCCTCAGATCAGTGTGATCATTGATAGGCATTCCCAGGAAAGATGTTGTTTAAGAATATGTATTTGTTTTGAATTTGTGTAATTTGGTAAGACTCGAGAGAGAGAGAGAGATGTGCTTTCTATGATTTGTTAGTCAACCATCAGCTGGGCATGACTTCCAGCATATAGGTTGCCCTCAATTAATGTGAGCTAATGTAGAAAATCAGAATGAAATGTAATGATTTTAAGCCCAAATCGAAATATGGAATTCGATGACACAAATAGATGAAGAGGGAGAGGGATGCTCTTTCACTAAAATGTAGAAAACAAGAAGAAATGGTTCTTTTTAAGTACACCAAAAGAAAGGTTTCTTTTAGAGAAATAGAAAGAAAAAGAAGGTTACCAAGGAAGAAAATTAATGTGTATGCTTTTTAGAAGGGAAACAAACACACAACTTTTCCTAGGAATGAATAAAATGCAAGGAACCCTAGATGGGTCCCACCGGTGTGCCAAAATGTTTCACTGATTCTTAGATGTTTCTTTGAAAATGAAAAAACAATAGGGTAATGGGCATAGGAGGAATACCTATTGAAATGTTGGTTGATAGGTTGTGTGTGTGTATGACTTCTGAATCCACAACTGATCGTGAGAGATTCCTTTTGGCTAGGAGGAACTACTTGAAATGGAACACAAGACCACCAGAAAGAGTTAAATAGTATATGCAGTGAATTACCTAGCGTGTGCTAGATCTGGAAGTGTGATACTTCCTAGATGATGTCAGTCCACTGTTTAAAACAATTTAATGCTGGTAATAAAGTAAATCCTATTGTAATTAAAATGATTTAGGTATCTCATTTAAAACACAATAAGAAAGATCTAATCTAATATGCTAGGTTAAAATAAGATCCGAAGGTCAAGTAACTGGTTTTGGGTCTCTGCAGGTTTGACAGAGGTCTTAGGTAGGTCACAGTGATTAAGGGTGATGCGGGAATAGGTAGGTAGATCACTGTTATGGACTATATTAATAAATACAGAGACTGATACCGGTTAAGGGTGACCGATGCTTGGTTGGGGAGAACTGGTGCGATTCTTGTGGAATCTTGAGGAATGTCCCAGAATGAGCTTTAGATCTCCCTTATGATTGCACAAAGGACTAGGCTGGTCAAAATGAGGTATTAAGTTGTTTGGATGGGATTTGGTGAGGGTTTAATGGGGATATGGAGGGGTGAGTATTGAAGGAGGTCAATGGGTGGCTAGGAGAACAAAGGATGAAGATACAATGATTAAATGAATGAACCAGAGGAGTAAAATGTTTCACTTACTTGGAATCTAGTTTTGGATGTCTGTGAGTGAGGAATGAAGGTGTTGATAAGAGGTTGAATGCTGTAGAGGATCACCAAACGTTGGGGAGTTCTTGCATGGGCTGCATGTGCTCTCCTTCTTTCCTGATTGGATCAAATCTATGCTAGGTGGTTGTTGGATGAATGTTGGATGTCTATGCAAGAGAAAATGCTTGATCTCCTTCCTTGCATGCGTGTTCTCATGGAAAATTGTTCTCAAAAGATGTGATATCTCTCAAGAATCTACCAAATTTTGCCAACCTAAAAAATAAGGTTGTTTTGGGGATTAAAAGGTGACCAACGGTGGTTCTGGCTTAACTGAGTGGTGGTTAAGGGTAACCGGCATCGGTTAGGGTGGGATTTCCTAGGTTTACTAAAATCGGGCGGATCCCATTTGATTTTTGGGATCTCATGTTTTGGCCCCATGGATTAGGATGGAAGCTTCTTTTAAGCATGCGGGAATGTGGTTAGAGGGAATGTAGGCATTGATTTTTAGGGTTTGGGTAAGTCTTAGTTAGTTATGGAAACTTACTAAGAATAGGTCTTAGGGTGAGGCGGATTAATGAGGTGTCTAGGTGAGGTGGATATGTGGGCATTATCTAAATTAGGATATTTAAATAATAAATATGGTGAGGATAATGAATTAATTTAATTTAAATAATTAAATTAATACTATAGTAAGGTGAAGGGGGCCATGGCTAAGTGGATGTGTTCAAGGTATTTATTTATCGAGGACCAAGGAAGTATGACTCAATTTTGGTGTCTACAAGATCTTTATAGAGGAAGGAGATGGTCTAGGAGAGAATTAGATGTTTTGGATCATGATGGAGGATGGGGGCCTAAGATGGATGGATGTGGCCCTAAGATGGAGGATAGGGATTTGGTCTTGATCGAGCAATGTTGATCTTCTTATGAGGATGCTCAAGGATTGTTGTGGGAGGACAGAGGTCTTTAGATTTGTTTTTTTGAGGAGTATCCTTGGCGGGGATGAAAATTGTCTCTACTCGGGGATTTGGTGATGGATGATAATGGAAGTAGCTTATGCATGACAAATTCTAGGAAGGTAAAGATTGGCTAGATGTGGAGACAATTGGTTACTGTGGATGAGATAGAAGGGTCTCCTATAGCCACTTTGTAATTTGAAGTGCCCTCAAATATTGTTCAAAAGATGAAGGTGGTATAGATGAAGAAGGATATAGTGGGGATGTGGTGACAATGTATGATGTGGTAGGTGTAAGTAGAAGTATGTAAAGGGGAATGGTACTAAATCTACGAAGGTAGGACAGGTAAGGGTAGAATAGATGTGTCCAGAGGAATAGGATCTACTGGAGTAGATGTGGATGGAGGTGTAGAATCAATTGAAGTAGATAAGGAAGGTGCGGGATCTGTAATAGATGTGGGTGTGAAAATGATGAGAGGCATCTGGATGATACGATTAATGATGTAAATGTGATACGAGGAAGATGGTGGATGGGTTAGGATAGGGGTGGAAGAGGTATGAGTGTTAAAAGGCACACAAGATGATTGGGGAGGTGTGAAAGATGTGGCAATGAGATTTGGTAGATGAGGTAAGTGGGGTGGTCAAAAGTGACGATATAGGTGGTAGATATGTCGAGGGAAAATAGTATCGAGATGATGTGGGCATATGCATAGAAATGTGTGATAAGGATGTCAATGCAGTGATGGTTTAGATGAGGAGATAGGTGCGGCCAAGGTTGATGCAGATGTAGTGAGAGTAGGATTGGATGTGGTTGTAAGAGAAGTGGTAGAAGTAAGGGAGGTAGGTAAGGTGACTGTGGATGTGATAGATGTAGGAATAATGTTAGAAGGGGCCAAGGGTGCAATACTTAGGATGGAAGTAGATGAGGAAATGGGTGAAACTAATGTGGAAAGAGGTGTCTGATGTATGGTATTGATTGAGAATGGGTCAAATAGGTGTGATGTAGAAGGTGAAGATGAAATGGTTGGTGGAGGATTGGGAAATGGTTGTCTAAAGATGTCATGTGATGGGGATTGGATTTCTTGGGGGATGTAGGAGCATGGTGATAAGTGGGGTCATAATGAGATGATGGAGATGGGGAAAGAACAAGGAGATCTAATATAGCCTCATAAGAGGTATCCCTTGGTGAGACGAGAGGAGAGATGTCATAAGATGGAGTAGGATTTTTGACTGATACCTATGAAGAAGAAAGTCACAAATGGTGTTCTCGTGAGGAATATCCATAAGGGAAGTGGGTATGGTGATGTTGGTTGATACAGGAGGGAAAAAGGAAATGAGGTCAAAGATGATGGGGTAAAGACATGAGTGTTATATGGTAATGGGGATAAAGGTGATGAGACATAAGGCAATGGGGTATAAGGTGATGGAGATAAAGGGCATGATGCATAAGGTGATGGTGGAACATGGTATATGGATCAATGTGGGTGAGAGATGGGAGGTCTACACTGAAGATAGTCATAGCTAGGGATAGAGGAAGCTCTAGAAGAAACTGATGGCCTAGATGGGGTCATAGAGGACTACTTAGGACTGCTTGAGGAAAATTTTAGTTCCATTTTTAAATAGGCGAGCAAATAAACAATTCCTTTTTAAATAGTGAAGGTATTATGACTCGAAAAAACATTGATTGGATATTTAAGGATTGAATAAGTAATCTACTACCGTTTGCTTAGAATTACATTGTGATTAAAATTAAGTCATCGGGATGATGATGCTTTTAAGGGGCCTACCCTGTTGTTCTATTAGATATACTTTGATTACGTGATTGGTTTGTGCATAGTTATTATGGGATTGTGTTCTTCTCAATGATCACTACTGGAATGTATATGCATGTTTACTAAAATAACATTATTTACTTGTTGATCTAGCATACTTATAATCCTTTATTGGTATAATCTATACTTATGTTTTGATAGAATTATGATGTACTTACCTTTTTGTTGCTGACATGAACTTAGTGACTTTAACTCTTGGATATTATTATCAAGGTTTTGGAATAGGAAAGTGATAAGTTAAAGGGGGTAAGATTTACAATTATTTCTATTTGAATGCTTCTATTAAAACTATTATATCGATATGTGATTCAGAATAACACCCTGGATCAATTTCAGTGATCTAGGGTATTATCCTAAATCGACATACTATTTTGACTAAAAATTAAAAGGTTTACTTGACAACTTTGTAAACTATGAATTATTATTTCTAGATCATGTGAGCTGTAAACCTAACATAAGGTTGATGGATGAATTTTGTTTTATAAATCCTAAAATATACTACGAAACCCTAAGATGTAACCTAGACGTTACTATGATTGGCTATGTGGGAAGGGGTTAAATGCATGGTAGGATGAGTTGGGTTCTAACCCACGCATACTTAGAATTTTAATGAGTTTCATTTAAATGGAAACCACCATATTTTGGCAAAAGACTTGGTCAAAGTGAATAACTTAGCCAAATCTGTGGTTAAGGGAACAATGGAAGTTTTTGTTAACTGTTAGTTGGCTCTACAGTTAAGATAGAGACAAGGGCGGTTGGTGGGAATTTAGGGAAGGAACCGACAGTCCTTTCCCAACAATTAATGGCATTGATAAACCCAAAAAAACCTTAGAGAAGGCAAGGGTGGTTCAAAGGAAAAATAGCAAAGATAGTTTCATTTTGATTGTTTTACATCAAGCTCTTGGAGTTCTACATGTTGATGGTCTATTTCAATTCATTGATCTATTTTTGAAGCTACATTGAATCTCTGTTACATGGAGGAGAAATTTGAGGGACTCTTAATGGCTCGGGCTATTAAAAGAAGTAAGTGGAGAATAGAAGGGTTAGAGGGTTTTTGTTGAAACTGTTTTGATAGTTCTATGGATTATCGGTATTAGAGTTTGGAGAGAAGATATTAGAATCTCTACCACCATGATAGGATCTAACTCTTTAAAATACTATGCTCTACTTAATGCCTTCATGAAAGGAACTATTCTTTCTGTTGAGATTCGTTTTGATGGTTGTGGGTTTTGTTTATTTGATTCGAAACTTGGATATCTTTTTGTTTCCTTCATTTTTACATCTGGACTATGTGAAATGACCTTGTGAAATAATGGCTTAATATTATAGGGTTTTGGTTGATGTTTAAATGGATGGATCTCTTGATATGATTGTACTTTCATCCTTGTAAGGATGATTGTATTTTTTTATCTTGTTGGAATATATTTATGAGTTGTGCTTGGTATTTGTATTGTCTAGAAATGGAATACTTGGAAGATTGTAGGAAAATTGATTCGGGCTTGGTTATTGTTACATGTATTCATGATTTGCTTTTAAATTCAAAGATATAGTGGGTAGTTCCGGTTTAGCCTTTTTATGAATTGCCTACCTTTGGATATAGTTATCGAATCGATCAACTTATGTTGAATATATGAATTTCTTTAGTTTCATTGACCTCTCATTTTCACCATTACCTTTAATGGGTATTTATAATTGAACATTTACTAGGTAAATACCTTCGGTGTTGTTACAGGTATTTGTTTTTCTAATATAAGCTAAACCATATGAAGTTATGGGGTGTAAATGAGTAACACTTCACCTTATCGATCTATAACCTCGAAAATTTTAATGAAGTCTTTTTTTGTGTGGATAGGAGTTATATTACGGTAATGTATGCAATAAACTTAGATTCTAGTCATATTTGTTAATGTATAAGGGTATGGTTGTACATTGATGATCTATTATCAACCTATTGATTTCAAAATAGTCTATCTAGAATGGCCTATGGCGATTTGAGCTTGTTGACCTAAAGACCTCGATAGGATTGTAGGGCTTAGGAATATTTGATCTTGGTTAAGGATGTACGCGGGAAATACACCACTACTACTCTAAGAACAAAAAAGTAAAGAACAATATGCAAGATAATTCATTCCCAAAACTCCAATCTTTATTCATTTATCAAAATGCATTACATCAGTCTAGTACATATACATTCCTTTCATTCTAACTCTCTTATCTCTCTTACAAAATCTCAAAATGGCACTCTCACATAAGTCTTTCATGAGGCACACGTTATACAATACACTAATTACAATAAATATACAAAATACAATAAGCTTCAAAAGACACTTCTTTTGACTTGTTCCTTTATCAGCTTCTATCTCGTATTGGTATGTTTTGTCTTTATTCCATGACTTCATGTTAGATTATGTATTTTCCAGGTGTTCGGTGGCTTTGTCCAGTCTTAGTGGCTTTCTCTATGTATTGCGGCTTTGCTTAGTATATCACGGATTTTATAGTTTAACACAACTTCATTCCTTATCCCACGGATGTTTCCTTAACTTCATGGCTTATACAAAATTTTATATGAAGACTCCTATTGTTTCACCTATTTCTTAGATTGTTTATTTGAAGTTTGTAAATGAAGACTCCTATTGTGGCTATCGATCCACTATTTTAAACAAATTAATGTTGTAAACAAAGTAAATCCTATTGTTATTTTAAAATGATTTAGGTATCTCACTTAAAACACAATAAGAAAATAGATCTAATCTAACAGGCTAAGCTAGAATAGAATCCAAAGGTCAAATGGTTGGTTTGGGTTCTGTAGGTCTGATAAAGGTCTCGGGTAGGTCACAGGTGAGTGAGGGTGAGGTAAAATTAGGTGGGTAGGTCTCTGTTTAAGGTTGTGTGGGAAAACACAGAGACCGGTGTCGGTCAGGGGTGACCAGACGGTGGTTAGGTATAACGGTGCGATTATTGTGAGATCTGGAAATGTCACAGAACAGGGTTTTGGTCTCCTTTGTGATTGCACAAAGGATTTTGGTTAGTCGGGATGAGGTATTGGGTGACTGGAGTAGGATTTTGTGAGGTTTTAATGGGTCTATGGAGGTGAAAATGTTGGAGAAGGTCAATAGGGAGCAAGATAAACAATGGGTGATAAAATAATGATGAAATGAAATAAACCGAGAAAGTATGATGTTATACTTACTTGGATTTCATTCCTGAAGGTCTGTGTGTGAAGGATGGAGGTGTTGATGATGGGTTTGAAGGCTGCAAGTGATCACCAACTAAAGAAAATCTTCTGCATGGGCTGCATGCACACTCCTCTTTGCTTGGATAGATCAGATCATGGTTGGGATGGTTGTGCAGGAGAAGATGCTCAATCTCCTTCCTTGGATGTGAGTTTTCACTGGAATTTTCTCTGAAAGATGCGTTATCTCTCTGAGATGTGTTCTTGCTCAAATTTCTCTTTTTGCCAACTTCCAACTTCCAACTTCCAACCTTGAGAATAATAAGGTTGTTTTGGGTTAAAAGGGTAACAATGGGTGGTCCATTAACAGCGGTGATGGTTAGGGGTAACCGACGTCGGTCAAGGTGGGATTTCCTAGGTTTACTAAACTTAGGAGATCCTCCTTGATTTTCTTGGATCTCATGTCATTATCCCATGGATTAGACTCGGAGCTTCTTGTGAGCATGCGGGAATGTGGTTAGAGGGAATGTAGGCATTGATTTTTAGGGTTTGGGTAAGTCTTAGTTAGTTATGGGAACTTGCTAAGAATAGGTCTTAGGTTGAGTTAGCTTGGTGAGGTGTCTAAGTGAACTATATGTGTAGATATTATTTAAATAAGATATTTAAATAATAAATATAGTGAGGATAATGCATTAATTTAATTAAATTAATTAAATTAATATTAGTGGGGTGAAGGGGGTCATGGCTAGGTAAATGTAATAAAGGGTGCTTATATGTCGAGGGACAAAAGGGGAGTGTGACCTAATTTTAGTGTCTACATTTTTCCCCTTTTTGTTGCGTAGCTTGTATTGGTAAGTGATGCTAACAAAAATAAGATGTGGTTGCCCCATGTGAGGGTGAAGGTGATCCCCCTCAAACCAGGAACTGATGAGGCAGCAGGCTGAAGTGGTGAGTGGTTTGATAAAAGGTAAATGTGAAGAAAAGGCAAATGGGTACAGGGGAAAAAGGGGTGAAAGGTCTACTCGGGTGATCTAGGTAATGGGTCAGGGTCAAAGGTAGTAGTAGCAATAGTCAAATGCACACACACACACATATAAACTACTGCAGCACACTTACTACGGGTTGAAGAGCAGGAAAACTCTACATCATCTAAGGTCGATAGGTTTATCCAAACAAGGTTGAAGTGAATCCGGTATCCAGGTATAGGATAAGGTCAGGAAACACAACGTAGGTTAGGTGCGTAGGAATGTTTAGGTATGTTCGGTACACCAAAGGTAGGGTCGGGATAAATGGTCACAAAAATAGGCTAGGTAAGGTCATTGGGTCAATCAACACAGGTAACAATGCCCTGCAAGGTATAGCGAACACATGAGGTCAAAGGTCACTAGCGATGGTCTAGGTCCAAATATCTAGGTCACGGCATGGGTAAGGCCGAGGTAAGGGTAAAATAATGAGTCCCCAAAGGAGGAAAAATGGAGGTAGTAAATGATGAGGTCAGGAAAGGTAAGGTAATGGGTTGGGTAAAGGTATGGGGTAAAGAGCAAGGTAGAGGGTGGGGTAAAATGGAAAAGTAAGGGAAATGTGTAGGTAAGGGTGACCGATGGCGGTCATGGATAACCGACGTCGGTATAGGAAAACGGCGATGTTAGGTAGGGCATGAGACCGATGTCGGTCGAGGGGAACCGACGTCGGTTAGGTCGGGTTTGGTATAAAAACAAAAAAATCCATGTTTTTTATTCATTTGTGAATTTGAAGTGAAGAAAGGAAAAAAAAAGAGAGAAAAGTGAGAAAAGCATCCGGAGGAAATGGGATAGATGAGTGAGTGGTGGGGTGTGAGTTGATGGTGGTTGGGTTGGTTAGTAGTGGGTCCACGAGATCTTAGCGAGGGATTCGATTGGTTGGAGTGTGTGGGTAGATATTCGGTGATGGCAGAGGTGGAGAGGGATCGGGTGGACCACCAGGCACGGTGTGGCGGCCGACGTGCCCACCAGATGGTGCGGCGTGATGAGTAAAGCACCTAACTCTTTAATGTTAATTAGATAGAGTAGAGGTGTAATAGTTGTTTATTTTTTTTTTGGGTGGGTTTTGTATTTTGTGGGTGGGAAAAAAAAAGTTAAATCGGGTATGGGGGAAAAATGGGCAAAAAAGAGGGGGGAGGGTAGGAAATTGGATAGGTGGGGTGGGTAGGGGTTTTGGGGTAGTGTAGGTCATTGTAGGTGGGGTAAAAGGGATAGGTGGGAGGGTTTTAGAAAAAGGGGGTTTGGGAAGTCACGGATTTTTCCATGATAGTGACCGGCGTCGGTCAAGCTTGGCGGCGTCGTCGGGTAGAACCGGGATCGGTCACCTAACAGGTGACCGATGCCAGTTACGTGGTAACCATGGTCGGTCAAGTCAAGTTGAACCGGTATCGGTCACCAAATAGGTGACCGATGCCGGTTTAAGGGTGATGAGGTCGGTTAGGATGAACCAGCACCGGTCGGGATTTTAGGCAAAAGGGTCCAAAAAAATGATGTAGGTTAGGTGGTTGAGATGGGTAAGGTAAAAATAGGGTGGTGGGTAATGATAAGTGATGAATAAGGTCATGGTAAAGGTAGATTAATGTTGTGCTTTGGATTGGATGCAGGGTCGATCACAGTTACACATGCGAGACAGGGTTCCACCACTATTGGTGACATTGCATGGCCTAGCGAGCCCCATTGGAGCTGCAGCACATGGAGGCAGTGGGCTTGAGTGGTATTCGGTGCTACTGACATGTTGTTTGGTAGCCTAGTTTGATGGTCACTCATCGATAGATGGGACTCCATGACCAACACGTTCCACCTTCCGATGGGTGAGATGACTATCACCCTGGAGGACGTGTTCAGATTCTGAGGTTACCCATATTGGGGGCCCAAGTGTATTCTATCTCCTCGAGGCCTCAGAGGAGCTGATCGGGACCATATTTGGTGAGGGGGGTGGAGTTGAGCTTCCATAGTGCCAGTTTGAGCTATGGTGAGATGTACCTAGCCCATCCGGATGAGATGAGGCTAGTAGTTTTATTGATGGAGGTAGTGTGTGCTATGCACTGCCTGATGCAGAGGGTGGATGCTTTCCCCGATCACTGATGGGGGTGCTCCATGATATGATGGTGCATGAGACATGGTTTTCTGGGCACAGGCACCAACATTTTTGGTGTAACTTTACAGAGAGTTGTGGGGTATATGGGTGGGTGCGTGCGCGAGTTTAGCTTTGTTGTACATTTATACTACACTACTTGTTGGGCCTACGAGCACATAGTCTATGTTTGACCTATAGGGATGCCCCGAGTAGATGCATTCCCACCGAGATGTGTGTGGTTGGGATATAGGAGATGGGTGCGGTTGTAGGAGAGTGGAGGTCAGATAGGCCGACATATGATGTGGCCCATTTTTGGTAGTTGTTGGAGGGGTTGTCCGGAGTGGACATTATCTAGAGGCCATATGTGGGATTCCCCTCATATAGGCACATGCATGAGGAGCTAGCTGAGCTCCAGCTAGAGAGGTGGATATAGGGTCACCATGCCGGGGAGGATGAGATGATCCCGGTCGACAAGGGTCGATGGTAGTTCGGGCTTGTACAAGATATTCCTCCGCCCTTCCCACAGTATCGAGAGAGATGATGTGGAGAGGCCTCTCCCTCTACCATAGCCTACAGTGCCTACAGAGAGGAGGAGCAGCCAGTGGATCAGTGGATTGATGATGTTAGATGCACAGAATAGGTATAGGTAGTGGTGGGTGGCTCAGTTATGAGCCATACCACCTAGACCAGGGCAGCCAGACTTTAGCTACTACCATGATGAGTGCAGAGAGAGACCCCTACGGGGGTAGGTAGTGATGATTGATCACATAGATAGGTATACTACGAGACATAGGAGGGTTAGGAGAGGAGGTAGAGTAGTGAGCTACGAGTACAGTGTGTGTGCCAGTCACGAGGCCCCGAGATGGTGGAGGGGAGAGGGGAGGAGGAGATGGAGGAGATGGAGATAGAGATGGTCAGGTGGCAGCCTTACAGGCTCAGGTGGTAGGATTACGGGCCATTTGGCCATAGCCCAGGCATAGATTGGGGTCTTACAGGCCCAGATATAGGCACAGGGATAGGGGCACCACCACAGAGCACGGGGGGGGGGGCACCACCACGAGGCGCGAGGGAGCTGGTCCCGGTTCACGAGGTAGCGCGGGGAGAGATACGGGGGGCCGAGACCTATGGGACCACCACAGACCATGCCTATATCTAGGCTATGAGATGCCCTAGGTGAGGCACGATACTATCAGGACCAGCTCATGGCAGCCGGGATAGACTTCCTCTCTTATGGAGAGTACAGGGCACAACAGGCATCCAGTGAGAGAGGACATGAGATCCCACACACATAGTGTGGAGAGCACGAGGGGTAGCGAGCTCGAGGGCCCGATCGGGGAGAGGCCACCGGCATGCATGACCAAGAGTGAGGTGATGTGCTAGTAGGGAGGGACAGGAGGCCGAGGTGCGGTGACACGAGATGGAGGACATCGGCGTGAGATGTCTGATATGTGGCCACCCTATTTTTGATGTATAGTAGTGATTATTTTTCATATATATGTATACTTGTGTGCGTGCCATAGATTTTTTATTTTTATCACATACCGCCTACCTGCGTGCCAAAGATAGTGAGGATGTATGAGTGATTTTGTTGTATATTGTGAGCATATACTGGCCTGTGTGCTGAAGATGATTTTTTATTGATTCATTCATTCTTTGTGTATATATGAGACCGGCTGCGTGCCGATGACATTTTGTATTGTATATCAGCCTGCGTGCCGACATTTTTTTGAGATGATGGCCATGATGAGATAGGCATGTATTTTGAGATACACATTTATTGATTTATATGATGAGATTCATGGTATTTTGTGATGTGTTAATATGTTTATGAGATATTGGTTTTATGGCTTGTGTTAGATGAGATATGGATTTGTTATTTTGATATGGATGAAATTAGGTGAGTAGGTGAGTTAGGCATGATGGAGTTAGGTTGGTTTAGGCATGGATGAGTTAGGTTATGGCATGGATGGGTCGAGTTATTTAGGCATGGATTTAGGTTATAGGCATGGATTGAGTCATGGATTTAGGTTATTAGGTTATAGGCATGGATTGAGTCGAGGTTATAGGCATGGATCGAGTCGGGTTATTAGGCATGGATTGAGTCGAGTTATTATAGGCATGGATTGAGTCAGGTTTAGGCATGGATGTCGTTATTAGGCATGGATGGAGTCAGGTTAGGTTGATTTAGGCATGGTTGAGTTAGTTCAGGTTTATGATTCATTATTCATTATGGTTTGCAATGAATGATATTATGGGTCATATGTGAAATGTTGTATAATCTATGCATAGTGATGATAGAGAGATGGTAGGTGTAACAAATGTATAAAATGGTAAACAACTTGTTATGTATGTGGCTTAATTTCCAATTTTGTTAGAAAAGGGAACTAAGTGAAATGTGGGGTAAATGGTGAGTTAGGCATGGTTGATGAATTGTTTAGGGTAGAGAATGGCCGAGCTAACCTCCAAGGGCCCCATGCCCTCGTGTGCTTTGCCTACATAGTCCCGGTGAAAAAAAGGGACCTCAGGCCGATGTAGTTCTCCCATGAGCTAGGGAAGAATATGAGAATGAGTTGGTAGGTTTTGGGCATGTTGTGGGTTTAGGTTTAATAGGTGTGGGTAGATTATAGGTAAAATGATGTAAAATGCGAGGTGAAGGTGATTATGGTGAAAGGGAGGATTACCCCAAAGGTAAGCGTCGAGGACCAAGTCTGTATAAAGGTAATCAAAATGTAAACAAAGATGGTTAAAAGATAAGAGGGGGAAATAAAGCCACTGATTGGGTAGGATCATACTGAGTAGATCATACCTTGAAGGGGGTGATGAACACAAGATCCAAAAGGCATTGCATGATTAACTATTCTATGGTGAAAGTAGTCACAGGATCACCAAATGTCAAAATTCCAAGATGTCCCTTGAGGTGATTTAGGAAATGAGAGTGGAAATGGTAAGGTGGGTGAAAGGTAGTTAATTGTATATGTTTGAGTGACAGGTCTTTTGGGCAAGAGGTCCGAGGTCACAATGGGCAAGTCCATGACTAAAAAGTGTTTTTGTTTTGATAGACTGATCGATGTGGGAAGTCTATATGGGATAAATAATATGGTACTCCTTGAGGTCTTCGTGAAGCTGATCGATGCGGGAAGCTTTGGTTTCTCTCATTTTTTTTTTTTGAAGCTTCACATAGTTGTCCTTTGAGGGAGCAGTCTATTTATAGTAGCAATTTGGTCGAGAGGAAGATGTCCTTTTGAGGGAGTCATCATTTTTTTATTAGAAGTTTGACTCAAGGAGTTTGGTCCCATTGGAGGTCTTTGAAATCATGGACAAGACCAAGGTGAAGGATAGGACTCTTGTTCAAAAGGTGAGGTGGAATGACCATGGGATCTCATCTAAAGGTAGATGAAAAGTATCCATGAGAATCATGCTATGTGTAGTGCCATGGTACACATATTCAAGAGAAGATAACAAGTGATGGGTACTCACATGATTCTTGTTTAATCATTAGGGAGGTGTATGGAGTGGATAGCACTCAAGGGATGAGCTTTGTAAAGAGAGACAAAGGGTGAGGTAGGACAACGAGTCAACAATAGAATGGTCGAAGATGCAATGCGTTAAGGGGCTCAGGTTTGGGTTTACCCTCAAGTGAGGACAAATGATAGGCACCCGATCCATAGGTATGAGTTACGATGTATGGTCCAAGCCAATTAGGAGTGAATTTTCCCCATTTACTTTTTTCTACTTTGGTTACGTGTTGATTTTCTTTCAAGACAAGGTCACCACTTGGAAGGTTCGTTCATGAACACATTTGTCATAAGCACATTTGATACGTTGTTGGTAAACTTGAAGGTGATCCAGAGCATTAAGATGATGTTTGTCTAATAACTCTAGTTGTGCTTTAAGCGGTCTGAAAAAATTCATCATCGATAAGCATGTCATGGAGAGAAATGTGGAGTGAGGGGATCTAGGACTTCGAGAGGGTAAGAACAACCTCTATACCATAGACCAGAAAAAAGGTGTGGCCACAGTGGAAGTGTGAATACTAGTGCGGTATGCCCATAGGGAAAAAGGAATGTGCGTATGCCAATCCTTCCCAGTATCATCAACCACTTTCATGAGAATTTTGTTGAGGTTTTGTTAGTGGATTCGGCTTGGCCATTGGTTTGTGGGTAATAAGGTGATGAGAAACTAAGTTGAATGCCAAGGCATCACAAAGTTTTTGCGTGTTTTGTTTTTGAATTGTTTTCCATTGTCAGTGATGAGGCGATGAGGACACCAAAGTGGAAAATGATGTGATGGTTAATGAACTCACATATTTTCTCAACTTTCATGGAGATGAGTGGTATGGCTTCCACCCATTTTGTGTAGTATTCGGTAGTGGGTATGATCCATTGATGGCATTGGGAAGAATGAGGATTGATTTCTCGACAAGAGATCCAAACCCCATTGAGAGAAGGGCCAAAGGTCACGAGTGACTGTAAGGCATGACTGGGTGTATGATGAAGGTTGGAATGTTGTTGACATTTCACACAATGTTTGACATAGTCACAACAATCATGGTTAAGGGTTGGCCAATAATAGCCTAGGTGAAGAATACGCTTAGCAACAACAAGGCCACTAAAGTGACCTCCACATATGCCATCATGAACCTCCTTAATGGTATAAGGAATTTCAGAACTTGTGAGGCATCGTAAGAGAATACCATCAAAGCCACTTATAGAGGAGTCCCCCCAGGATAACAAAATGGGAGACCTTTTTAAGGAAGGCGCGTTGTCCATTACGGGTGAGATCAGGAGGTAAGATGGAGAGGGAAAGGTAGTCGGAGTATTGTTTATACCAAAGGTCACTCGGGTCAGGGGTGTCATTTCGATTGAGTAAACATCATGAGGTAAATAAGAAGGTGAATGGAGGCATTGTACGGTGACAAATATTTTGGAATCGGTAGGGGAAGCGGGTATTTGGGAAGCTAAGCAGGCCATGGTATCTACAAATTTGTTGGTTGAACGTGGGATGGTTTGAAGGGTGTAATGATCAAAGGTGGTCAAAAGTATGTCTACATGATGTTTATACTTTTGAAGTATCTCGTTATGACATTGGTACATACCATTGACTTGGTTTATGACCAATTGTGAATCACCAAAGATGTGGATTGATTTGACATCTAGGGCATAGGTGGCTTTGGAGACCTAGTACGAGTGCTTCGTACTCGAAAATATTGTTGGTGCATTCAAAGTCTAGTTTGAAAGACAAAGGCATGGGTTCTCCATCCAGAGGAATGAGGATAACACCAGCCCCACCCCCATGCTGACACTTGGAACCATCGAAGAATAGTGTCATTTGGTAAGGGGGTTCATCCAGGGAAAGGGTAGCAATGGATTCATCGGGAAAGTCAAAATTAGAGGGTTGGTCCCCGAAATAGGTGCGTCACCAGCCATTGGTCGGTGATAGCCTAGCCCTTAATGGACTTTTGGTGAATGAATTTGAGGTCAAGATCAGCTAAAAGCATAAGCCATCACGTGGCATGCTGATTTTGATAAGGTTTGGCGTACATGAAGTGTAAAGGATCGGTGTTGGTCACAACATAGGTTTTGTGGTTGAGTAGGTAATGGCGGAGTTTGGTGGCAATGAAAAATAAGGCTAAGAAAAGCTTTTCTGGATGGTTGTATCGGGTTTCATAGTCCAAAAGAGTATGGCTTATGTAATAAACCACTGCTCCCTGTGTTGTTCATCATCGATGAGCGAGCATGGCTCCCAAGGAATGATCGGTAGCTGATATGTATAGGTAAAAAGGTTGATCATCTTTAGGTGGAATGAGTATGGGTGGTTGGAGAAGGTATTGTTTTAGGGCCTCAAAAGCTTTGTGATAGTCATCATCCCATTTAAAGGAGACATCCTTCCTAAGCAGATGATGAAATGGTTGACACCGATCAGATAATTGTGAAATGAAATGGTGAATGGACTACAATTTACCTTGGCTACGAGAGTTGTTTAAGGTTAGTGGGTGGAGGCATTTCCAGAATGGCCTTGACTTTAGTAGGGTCAACTTCTATACCACGGAGGGAAACAATAAATCCCGGAGTTTTCCTGAGAGAACCATGAAGATGCACTTTTTAGGTTGAAGGTGGATGTAATATTTAATGAGGTGGTCAAAGATGGTTTTGAGGATGGTGAGGTGCTCGGCGACATTTAGATTTGGCCAAGAGATCATCCATAATCTTCCAATATGTGATGCATGATATCATGGAAGATGTAAGTCATAGCACGTTGATATGTAGCACCAGCATTTTTTAAGGCAAAAAAGCATGACTCGATAGCAAAAAGGTTCCCCAGGGGTAATGAATGTGGTCTTGTGTTGATCTTCGGGGCAAGAAAAAAATTTGGTTATAACCTAGAAGCCATCCATGAGTGAGAGCATCTCTGACCAGCGGTGAGGTCAACCAGTTGATCAATACCGGGCAAGGAAAAGTCATCTTTTGGGTAGGTGAGGTTGAGGTCATGGAAGTCCATGTGCAAATGTGGAGTCCCCTGTTGCTTTAGTAATAGGGACAATGTTAGAAATCCAATGAGGATAATCAATGGGTAAGATGAAGGAAACGGAAAGAAGGCATTGAAGTTCTTCTTTGATGAGAAGAGCAATGCGAGGGTGCATTTTCCTCAGCTTTTGTTTGATAGGTTTGGCATCGGGAATGGTTACGATATTGTGGACCACTATGGTGGGGTCAATACCGGCATGTCTGCGTAAGACCAAGCAAAGCATGGTTATGATCTCGGAGAAAAGAAGTGATGGCTTCTTTTTCAGCAACATCTAAAGATTGTCCGATCTTTAGGATGTGCGGGTCATCCTGAGTATGAATGTTGATCTCGATAGTCGATTCATTCAACATGGTTTGTGTCTCAAAAGGTAACGACCAATGAATATATGAGTCTTCTACACCAAGGTAGGTGAGTATGGATTCATCATCCTGACATTGAATGACATTAATGGTAGGTGTGTCATCATCGATCATCTCAGGATACAGGAATGGGAGAGTGGAAGGGGCCTCACCTTCACGTTGATAAGTCAAAGGCCCCAAGGAAATGGTGTTTATGAAAAAAAAAAAAAGTTAGGAGGGATAGATTCGGGATCCATCGACTCCATCGGTGAGGAGGGGTGATGAAGGTGGAGAAGGGCTAGGGTCTTGATGAGTTCAATGTGGGCTTGTTTGGTAGGAGGTTCGGGAAGCCGATACCACTACGGTCATTATGTTTGTGGGTGGTACATGGAATAATGGTATGGCGGCCTTGCTCATAAAAACCAAAACCCTTCCACGCATAGAGTGTAGGAAGGTGTGGGTGAAATGGTGATTGGTAAGTGATTGGAAGTCAGCGGAAAATGGGTGGGGTTGTGATGGTGGTTCAGGTGTGTAAGTGGTAGTATCAAGTCCCCCATAGGTGAGACTAGTACGAAGATGAGGAGGACCATAAAGGAGGCATTCTCCTATATGGTGATCATAGCGAGGGTGTTGGTGAAGGCTTCCATACTCATGTGGAGTAAGGAATGTGTTGACACTATATAGGCGGTACTCCCCCAGTGAGGCATTGAAAAACACCTTCCAAGGGATCAATGGTTGGTATGTAGGTAGCTGGTATGGATGATGTGTCTGGAGGTCGATGCGGAGGTGGAGTTAATGGATTGGGAAGCTAATGGGTCAGCCATGGAGGTTATAGCAGTGGTAGGAATAGAGGAGGTATGTGTGGTGAAAGCAGTGGTTGTATTGGTAGGTGGAGGTGTAGGTGAAGTGGTAGTGGTTGCGGAGGTAGATGGCTTGATAGGTATGAGCACATCATTGGGTCGGTAAAGCATGTTGCATGTTTTGAAAGGTGATGGGTCAGCTGGAATGGTATAAGTGTGTCCTTCGTGTTCAAACTTTACACAATGATGCAAAGTGGAAGGAACAACCCATGACATGGATCCAAGGTCTACCAAGCAACAAGTTATATTGGAATTCCCCCTCCAAAACATAAAACAATTCTGGAATAGTGTGGGGGCACATGAAAATGAAGGATGATAGTGCCTAGTGTGGAGGTGATAGCATCGTTGAATGAACATGCAACATGACCAGATGTTTATGCATGTAATTTTCAGGTATGCACATTTGAGAAAATGCATGGGATGAAATGATGTTAATGCTAGCACCTCCATCAATCATCACACGGCGTACCCATATGTCATCAATGTGGACAGAGATGAAGAGGGTTGGGTCAGGTCATCATTTTGGTGTGGCATGATCTCTTCCTCTGAGAAGCTAAGGAGGGAGGCACTTGGTGAACAAGGTGAGGTGAGGATGAAGGTGGTAATTTGGTGAGAGAGGCTACATGATGGGGTGTGATAATGGAGGCTACGGGTGTAGGGTCATTGGGTAAAACCTCAATAGATTGAAGAACCTCCATGAGGGCTTGATGATGGGATTCTAAGGTTTGGATGAGGTCGTATAAGGACATTTTGAGGGGAGATTGGTGTAGTTGTTTGAGCATGGTGCGATGTGTGATGCCATTAGAAATGGGGTATGTGGGGCCATGGATAGTTATTTTAGGTATGGGTGTAGATGGTATGTTGGGTATAGGATTGGTTGGTGGGTCAGTTACCTTTTCTTTTCCCTTCTACACACATGTAGTGACATGTACCATGTTGATTTGAGGGAAGTTGGAAAATGGAGAAGGTGTAGGGTGAGTGGTATAATGACATGAAGGAAAAAAAACCTACTTTGGAGGAGAAAAAAACCTTGTGAGGTCGGTTGGGCACAATGACATTTGGGTGGTGGCGTGGCAAGTTCTCTTGATGTGAACCATGTTAATTTCAAATTTTGTGTGTGGCTTAGGAGTGTGAGGGTGGAGGTTGTGGTTGTTGAGTGGGCGGTGTGGGAATGGGTGTTGGTGAAGTAGATCCTCATCGAGAAGGTCATCATCATCAAAGTTGGTTTCGGTGGACACAATTAGATAAGGATGGTTTTTAAGGCCTTGCAGTTCTCCACATCATGCCCTGGCACATGATGGTATGCACAAAAATTTTAGTATCATCAAACCCTTTTGGCTTGGGTTTGAGGGGGTCATAAGGTCGGAGTGGCGGTAATGTGATAACAGAAGTCTCGAGGAGGTTGGTTAAAATTTTGGCATAGGACCCTGCTAGTGGATCACAATGGGAAGTGAATGTGGGTTTGGGTGTAGGTGTGGTTGGTTGTCGGGAATTGTTTTTGGAAGAGTAGGAATGGGTCGAGCTATGGGTTTAGGTGTCTGGTGTGGTTTGAGGTATCGGTCGGGTTCATTTGGGTAGGGGTACAGTAGATGGATGGGTAGGAGGGTGTGGGGTTGTTTTGACTACCTTGTTGTGGGGTAGTGGGGTTTGTTTTTGGGTTGCACCTTCTTGGGTAAAGGTGATGTGGGTGTACGAGGTCTAGAAGGAAAAGTAGATGGAGGAAGAGGGTGAGTTACCCATGGGGATAATGGGGTGCTTATGAAGGTAGATGACATGGGTCATACTTGGGGTGTGAGGGACAATGACTGAAGTGTAGTGGGTAGTGAAGCAATAGCTGAAGGTATTGGAGGTATTGGTGGTAAAGAGACTACAGGTGTGGGTATAAGTCATGTTGTGTGCTTGGGTAGGTTAGAGGTATGTGAGGAAGGAATGGGTTGTTGTGTTATTGGTTTATGGATGGGTGAAGGGTGCTTGACCATGTTGGGAAGCTGAGGTCTTAAGGTAGATGGGACAAGTGTGGGTGTGATTGGTGTGGTCGGGGTATGAGGTCGATGAGTTTGTTTCTTTGGTTTGGTGTCGGAGTAGGTGTGGTATTGACATTGGAGGATGTAGCTAAATCCAGTTTAATAGGTGGATGAGTAAGGCTGGTGGTGGGGTGACCCCTAAAGTGGTAATAGGTTTAGTGGAGGTAAATGTTGTGGGTATGGGTTTGGGTTTAGGTATAGGTCGGGTTATGGGTAAGGGTGTGGTGTGAGTGCTAATGGGTATCATGGAAGGGGTTGTGACAATAGTGGTTGTATTTGGTTTGATGGGTGGAAATGTGTTTGGGTAGATAGTGGAGGTGTCATCGAGGGATCTCTGCATCTGTGTTGAGACAGGGAGTAAGAGGCACCCCCATAATAAAGCCCTATCCACATAATCTAAGTGATCGGCCAAACATGAGAATGACACGTCTGTGGGTGGAGTTGGTGAGGACCTAATGGGAATTCCCATAAAATGCATCTTAGAGATGGGGAATTGGCTAGCTTCAGCTTATGTGGGTAAGAGAGCTGAAAGTAGGTTTGTTGGATGTTGGGTAGCTGATGGAGAATGCTCGCCAAGAGGCAAAGGTATCTCCACTTGGGTCTATGATGGGTGGAAGAGATGATGGGAGTTCCTCTATAAGTGGAGGAATGGATAGGTGCTCCTCTGTGGGTGGAGGAGGTAATGGGTGCTCCTCTGTGGGTGGAGGAGGTAATGGGTGCTCCTCTGTGGGTGGAGGAGGTAATGGGTGCTCCTCTATGGGTGGAGGAGGTATGGTAGGTAAAGGTTCTCTAAGTGGAGAAGCTAGGGGTGAGATGGTCTCAATGTTAGTGGAAGACTCCTCCATTGGTGATGAAGGAGATGAAAGGTGTTCCTCTATTGGTGAAGGAATGGTGGAGGTTGGTTCCAATGTGGAAGGAGGATTTTGGGCTAGGATTTCCTCTATGGAAGGGATGTGAGGTAATTGAGAGGTGACAGGTACCTCGTTAAAGATTGTGAACCTCACGGGTATGGGTATCATGAGTGGATGTCTCACCGGTTTGATTGGATGAAGGGGCATGATTGGGAAATGGTTTTTGAAGATTTGTAGATTTTGGTTGGGGGTGGCATTGGGATTATCCACAGTTAACTCACCTTTCTCGAGCATTTCTTGGACAATATTCTTGAAAGTGATGCAGTTTCCATCACTATGACCCTTCACTCGGTGATAGTTACAGAAATCATGCTCTTTATACCATGCGGGCATGGGGTGAGCAGGGTCAAAACCGGTGTGTGGTTTTATGGGTGGAAGGGTGATGGCTCCAGCTTTGATAAGATTTTCTAAGATAAAGAAGAAGGTTCCCCCGAATTGGGGTATATTTTCACTACTCTTGTTTGCGAATCAAAAATCTGAGATAGGTGATAGATTAGATGAGGGTGTAGCTTGATTGGATGGATGAGCTGGGCCGGCCTTGAGTACCACTATGCATTAGCGGTACCCTTAGCCTTTGAATAATTGGTTGGTGGTTTGGAAGAAGAAGAGGTTTCATTCGACTTGAATGCCGAATTCTTATTTCATAATTGGATTTTCTTCTCTTCGATGGCCCGAATCTCTAACTTTCATGCCATAGTGAATGCCTCATCGAATGTTTGAAAGTTTGGACCTGCAAGGTCGGGGAGATATGTCTAGCACAAGCTCATGTGAAGAGCTCGATGAGTTCAGTTTGTGGCAGTTGGAAGGTAAGTTGATTGATCGGTAGTGCGCAATGCGTGAGTGAAAAATCTATGATAGATTCATCCTCATACTGATGTGTGGAATATAGATCGGTCATGGTAACCTTCTTGGCGATATTGATAGAGAAATGATCCAAGAAAGCTTGGGCTACCTGATTGAATGAAAATATAGAGTGTTTGGGTAACCCACTATACCAATCTAATGCAGGTCTAGTGAGGGACATGGGAAAAGTTCTCAAAAGCAAGGCATCATCATGAGCGATCAGATAACACCCATGTTTGAATGAGCACAAATGTTGTTGTGGGTCTTCCTTACTATTGAAGTGGTTGAATTTAGGCATTTCCCAATGCACAGGGTATGAATGGATAGGAATGGATGGGTGAATAGGCTCATTGCAAATCTCATCATAGGTGAGAGTGTTGCGGGAGCTGAGAAACCGATGCCTCCAATGTCTTGCATCTTGTCCAACATCAATTTAATTAGGTCATTGGTGGGTTGTGATGATTGGATGCCTCCTATAGCATGAGGAGGTTGGTTTTGGGCATATAATGGGGGTGGCATTCCAGTGTATGGGGCTGCCATGTAAGGTGGTGGAGAAGAAGGCAATGAAATAGGGGGTACATACCCAGAATGAATAATAGATGAAACAGGTGGTTGTTGGTAGTATGTATATGGGGGTGGAAGGGTCATGGTAACCCTAGTGGCAATAGGGGCTAATGATTGTGGAATGGAAAGAACCACGTTCTGAAATGGGGTAGGAGTCACCGACACTGGAGGTGGGAATGTAGCTATAGGTATGTGTGAGACATTAGGGGATGAGGTTGTTGTGTTTGGGGTAGTCATCGAGGGTATGGTGGATGTAATGGGTGCCACAGAGGTAACATAGATGTGGCAGTCATGGTGGGTATAGAACCTAACTACGTGAAATGACTGGGGTAAGGTGGATGCGGGCAGCACATGGAGCCAGATGGGGCCGATGTGGAAGTGGGTGTGAGAGTCGGGGGATAGATACGGGCATGCCATATATCAACTGACCCGAGGCATCTCGAGTGGATGAGTGGGAGAGGTAAAACTGCAAGGCGGCAGGGTTCTAGTCAAGGAGTCATGTGAACTCCTCATCTCTGAGTAGCGATAGTAGTAGGTTGGATGGGATCCATGGCTGGTGATAAAATAGAAGGTGGTGAAGGACTAGGTGGGAGTGGTTGGCAACTGGTGTGGAACACGAGGGCACTTGCTTGTCTTTGGGTCAGCACCATGTGAACCAGTATTGATCAGGTAGGGCTGCTTCTCTGTAAATGATATAGAGAACAACAGGAACAGGTGAATCTGGTGATAAAAAATGGATGAAGTAACAAATGGTGGGTGGAATGTGAAATAGGCTAACCGATGCGGTTAGGGAAAAAACGTCGGTCAGGGGTAACCACTGTCGGTCACTGTAGAAAATGGACAGTGAGTAAACAACGAGGCAAAAGGTAAAATATGACAAGTATGCCAAATCTAGGGATGTGTAAAATGTCAATGGGAAAAATGATAGTGATAGAGACTATGGAAAGTGGAAGAAAGTGAAGTGAAAATGTCCTTTTGAGTAGGTTAGCAAAAGGACTTGGAACCGATGTCGGTTGGGTATAACCGATGGCGGTCAGAGGTAACCGATGATGGTTATTGTGAAATTGAAATAGTGATGAAAAAAAGTGGTTGTGAATTAAAATCTGATGTAGAATCAGACCCAAATTCTAGAAATGATGATGATATGGCCCAGGCACACTTAGGTGAAGCCGAATACACCAGCTATGATGAGGAGCATGCAAGGATGAACAAAAAAAAGTGATGAACGTGATCTTTCACCTCAAAACACAAGCCAAGCAGAAACACTAAGAAAATGTGATCCTAGGAGTGCCCTTTCTATTATGTTTGTTTAGCTTATGCTATTTAGGGACTGACACATGAATTGTGAAATAGAGTTTTTGGTGAGGATGGCTTCCTACAAAGAAGGAGATCTAAAGGGTGAGGTTTTAGGTATGTTATGGTGGGGGCGGGCTTCACTCTTGAAGTATGACTCGACGAGAGCAGTGAGTGGGTGCCCACTGTCATGATCATGTGATCACCTACTGAACTTCTTCCGGTAAGATGTTGTTTAAGAATGTATGTATTTTGAATTTTTGTGTGGTTTGGTAAGACTCGAGAGAAAAGAAAAAGGATAGAAGTGCTTTTCTACGATTTGTTTGTCAACCATCAGCTTGGTCATGACTTCCAGCATATAGGTTGCCCTCAATTAATGTGAGCTAATGCAATAAATCAGAATGGAATGCAATTGTTTTAAACCCAAATCAAAAATGTGAAATTGGATGACACAATAAGATGAAGAGGAAGAGGGATGCTCTTTCACTACAATGCAAAAAACATGAAGAAATGATTCTTTTAATTACACCAAAAGAAAAGTTTCCTTTAGAGAAAATAGAAAGGAGATGTGGATTACCAGGGAAGAAAATTAGTGTGTACACTTTTAGAAGGGAAACAAACACACAATTTTTTCCTAGGAATGAATGAAATGCAAGGAACCCCGGATGGGTCCCACCGGGTGTGCCAAAATGTTTCACCTTTTTCTTAGATTGTTTCTTTGAAGTGTTGATGAAACAAATAGGGTAACAGGCATAGGAGGAATACCTGTTCAAATGTCGGTTGATGGGTTGTTGCGTGCGTATGACTTCCAAATCCACAGCTGATCATGAGAGCTTCCTTTTGGCTAGGAGGAACTACCTGTAATGAAAACAAGACCACCGAAGGAAATTAAACAATATGGGCAGTGAACTACCTAGCGTAGCTAGATCCGGGAAGTATGATACTTCCTAGATGGTTGTCAATCCACTATTTTAAACAAATTAATGTTGTAAACAAAGTAAATCCTATTGTTATTTTAAAATGATTTAGGTATCTCACTTAAAACACAATAAGAAAATAGATCTAATCTAACAGGCTAAGCTAGAATAGAATCCAAAGTCAAATGGTTGGTTTTGGGTCTTCTGCAGGTTTGATAAAGGTCTCGGGTAGGTCACAGGTGAGTGAGGGTGAGGTAAAATTAGGTGGGTAGGTCTTTGTTTAAGGTTGTGTGGGAAAACACAGAGACCGGTGTCGGTCAGGGGTGACCATGACGGTGGTTAGGTATAACCGGTGCTGGTTTCTTGTGAGATCTGGAAATGTCACAAAATAGGGTTTTGGTCTCCTTTGTGATTACACAAAGGATTTTGGTTAGTCGGGATGAGGTATTGGGTGACTAGAGTAGGCTTTTGTGAGGTTTTAATGGGTCTATGGAGGTGAAAATGTTGGAGAAGGTCAATAGGGAGCAAGATAAACAATGGGTGATAAAATAATGATGAAATGAAATAAACCAGAAAGTATGATGTTATACTTACTTGGATTTCATTCTGAAGATCTGTGTGTGAAGGATGGAGGTGCTGATGATGGGTTTGAAGGCTGCAAGTGATCACCAACTGAAGAAAATCTTCTGCATGGGCTGCATGCACACTCCTCTTTGCTTGGATAGATCAGATCATGGTTGGGATGGCTGTGTAGGAGAAGATGCTCAATCTCCTTCCTTGGATGTGAGTTTTCATTGGAATTTTCTCTCTGAAGATGTGTTATCTCTCTGAGATGTGTTCTTGCTCATCAACTTTCTTTCTTCCAACTTCCAAGTTCCAAGTTCCAACCTTGAGAATAAGGTTGTTTTGGGTTAAAAGGGGTAACCGATGGTGGTCCGTCTTAACTTAACCGGCGATGGTTAGGGATAACCGACGTCGGTCAAGGTGGGATTTCCTAGGTTTACTAAACTTAGGGAGATCCTCCTGATTTTCTTGGATCTCATGTCATTATCCCATGGATTAGACTCGGAGCCTCTTGTGAGCATGTGGGAATGTGGTTAGAGGGAATGTAGGCATTGATTTTTAGGGTTTGGGTAAGTCTTAGTTAGTTATGGTAACTTGCTAAGAATAGGTCTTAGGTTGAGTTAGCTTGGTGAGGTGTCTAAGTGAACTATATGTGTAGATATTTTATTTTCATAGTTAAACCAAGAATTAAAATCATTATTTACCTCATCTATCCACTCTTGTAGTTGTGTATTCTCTTGAACCAATAAGACTAATTCGGATGGAGTGGGATTTGCCTATATCTTATTCCATCAATTCTATGCAAGTATAGTTTCTTGATTCATCCTCACCAACCCTTTGTATTGTTGATATCATTGGTAACCTCTACCTCCATGATAATTGTCATAGCCTCATTTATATCCTCCTCTAAAACCTCCTCTAAATCCACCACGGTACCCTCCACGATAACCTCCATCATTGTAACCTTGATAGTTAGGGTTATAATTGTTTCCCTCATATCCTCCTCTAAACTGCCTGTTAGCCTCCTTATTGATTTGGGTATTTTGGTGAAGTTATTGCATGTTTTGTAGGTGATGGAGGTGTTGTAATCATCTGTGGTTACATAGGAGGAGGGTGTTGTATTCTGTCAGGCCATAGATCTCCTAGAAGCATAATCCTTCAAGTCTTCTAATGCATCCACCGAGGGAAAGTATGATGATAATGATTGTATGAACCACATGCAGTACAATACATCAATTGGTTTGTAAGAGGAGCAACTTATAATAAAGGACAAGTGTCCTGAGTATGTTGATCCCAAAGTCTACATATTCCACACCATGTTCTTTCAGAGGGTAGTATGTTGCTTGAAGATGCTCTCTATGATGAATGTACTCTTTCTCGCAACTACTCTTTGCATTCTCAACATAGGGGCATTAAATTATACTATGTCCTTGATTGCAACAAAGTGTATACCATATCTTTAGCCTCATATTACTCTTTGGCAAAGAATTATTTCTTAATCCTTCAATTCTTTAAATTTCCTATTGTAATTTCAATTTTTCTAGCTCTAACTAGCACCTCTCTAATTCAATCTTAATTGAAGTTTCCCCTTCTCTTATCCATGGCTGGGCTTCTAGTTTGATTTCCATTTTAGTTACTTCTGATAATGCTTTAAACTATTGAGAATCTAATTCTGCTCTAAGATAAGGAAGTAGCCCCGAGGTGAACCACTCAATTCTTTGTTTATCTATCAGGGGATCTTCCAATTTTCTAGTAACAATGTTAAACCTTTGACTAAATTCCTTCATTGATTATCCTTCTCTTTGTATAAGATATCTCATCTTTCTTACTCCTTCTGATGGGGCTTCTGGGAAATGATTTTTTTAAATTCTCTTTCAATATCAGCCCATGGTTTCATTCCTTGAGAATTTAGCCTCATGTACCAACACAGTGCATCATCCCTTAATGAACATGAAAAATATTGTATTTTAGTAGCCTCATATGTGGTGTTATTGCTCTTCCAGTAGGATTCTAATAGGAACAAGTGTTCCAATGCATCGTTAGAGTCCTTGTCAAAATTTGGCATTTTGATCTTTTGAGCCATTGTTGATCGAGTATTTACTCTTGACTGAACAACGGGTTGTTGTTTAACTTGTTTTAATTTCTTTGTCTGATTTTGAATCAGTTTTGAACTATTCCTCCTTCCCTTATCTCTACTCAATTCAATATCAAAGTAAATTTTTCCTAATAATTCTTGAAACTCTCTCACTGTCTGTTGTCTTTGTTGACTCTCTTCTCTCAATTCGTTGTATCTTTCCTCCAAACATTTTTATTTATCTAGACTTCCAATCAGTGTGTTAAGTGGCACATGGAATGAAATCCTCTCCGAGGGTTCATCTCCTTTGGGATTTCACATCAGTTGGGGGTTCTCTTTATTTGGCATCTTTTCATAACTAGTATTGTCAATAACTACTCTTCTATCTTTAATATTCCTTAATCTATGATTTTCCTCTAATCTTTCATCACTTCTTCTCTTCTTATTCTATTTTTCTTATTTCCTTTCCTGGTCCTCCTCTCTATCTCTTTCTTCAATCTTCTCTTCTATCACTTCTATCCTTTCCTCTTGTTTATCTATATTTTATTTTTCTTTATTCTTTTCATCCGCTATCTCTACTTTCTCTCCAAATTCCTCTATTAAGTTCCTCATAACACTAACTTCTTATTCTTCTTATCCTCTCTCTCTAATCATCAATGGGGTTCTCATCTCCTCTTCTTTCCATATTTCTACTTCTAAAACCCTTTTGAATGTTGGGTCTAAACTTCCTACTAATTGTTGTAGATCTCTCACTAATATTGCTTGTCTCGTCATTGATTGCTGAATTGGACTTTCTACAATATATTGCACCACAGGATTCCATGGGGTAACAAAACCTAATTGGTATCCACAAGATGTAGGTATTATAGCGAGACTTGAAGTGTCCACCTCCATTTTTGGGTGAGCCAATTGCTGGCCTCCACTTGATGTGGGTAAATCTTCTACCTTTTCTACTTTCTTTTCTACTTTCTTGACTTTATTCAATTTCTCCTTCCTTTCTTTCATTTTCTTCACTCTCTCCTCTCTTTCCATCCTTTGTTTCTCTACCTTCTTTTCTAACTCCTTCTTTTCCATGGCTAACCTTGCTCTCTCCTCCATCCTCTTCATTTTAGTTACTCTTCTTAACTTAACTTTCCTTAATTTGTCCTAATCTCCTCTTAGCCAACTATCTAATTCTTTTTCTTTTTCTTTTTCTCCATGTCATCCTATTTCTGCCACCCCAACCAATGCCCCATTAGTTCTAAAAAGTAATGACTCTTGTATAACCCCGTTCACATCAACCATCCCGTGGTGCCTATCCCCCTAAAGAAACTTTTCTTCTTCTCTAATTAATCCCTTCTTGATCATTAACACTTTAATTAAGAAAGGGACTGATTGAAGAAATCATCCGTGGGTTCTAGTAAAAATTCCTATTTCTTGTTGTCAAAGCTCATCCAACCCTGAATTACCCACATGATTATGAAATAATGTAAGGTAGTTTCGTACTAATAGTTGATCGCTCTGGTCCACGACTCATCAAGATATTTTACTATTGTTAATTTTTTTGTAGTCCACTCAAAGGGTTGTCTTAAGTACATCCACATCCATTCTATCCTTTTTGCATGTGCTAAAAAATAAGGCCAAACTAATGACAAAAATAAGACAAGAATTATTCTCTAAATTCTCTAAATACTTCCTTCTACCACCTTATAAGTGATTTTCTCCTTTTTTATTCTCCTTTCACGAATATATCGATCTACTTTTCCCACCAATTTTCAATTTCTAACAATGCAGGCTTCCAATACCCTAGTGGTGAAATATTTCCTGACATCTACTTAACAAAAGAAACCTAGGCTCAGACACCAAATTTTGACCTAAAAACCCCGACAATATTGTAGGGCTTAGGAATATTCGATCTTGGTTAAGGATGTATGTGGGAAATACACCACTACTACTCTAAGAAAAAATAAAGAATAGTAAGTTATGCAAGATAATTCATTCCCAAAACTCCAATATTTATTCATTTATCAAAATGCATTACATCAGTCCAGTACATATACATTCCTTTCATTCTAACTCTCTTATCTCTCTTACAAAATCTCAAAATGTCACTCTCACATAAGTATTTTGTGAGGTACACACTATACAATATAATAATTACAATAAATATACAAAATACAATAATATTCACAAGACACTTATTTTGAATTGTTCCTCTCCATCATATTTTGTCTCGTACTTGTGTGTATTTGATTTATTCCACGGCTTCATGTCGGCTTATGCAGATTTTTCTAGTGTTTGGCAGCTTTGTCCAGTCTTTCCATGACTTTCTTTGTGTATCATGGCTTCTATAGTTTAATGTGACTTCATTCCTTATCCTATGGCTATTTCCTTAGCTTCGCGGATTATACAAAAATTTGATGAAGACTCTTGTCAATACATCTTATACCTTGTCTTCTCTTAACTATTACTTGGAGTATAGATACTTCGTGAATTCTTGATTTGTTGTAGTGAGGTATCGAGCCCGAGGCTCATACAGATCGATAAGAGTATCTATTAACTTCTTCATGTTTTGTATGTTGATTAGAAAATTCAGTCAACATTGAATCGATACAAGTTTTGGTAATGTTTGAACTTGGGAATAGAAGTGGAATAATTAGGGCTGGGTATAAAAACTTATCTTTATATAGTCAAGACTGTATGATGGAATTCTGTTTTATTCTACAGTTATGTTCTTTCAGTTTTGATGGTATTCTTATATTTTTAAATCTTAAGAAGACTTTTGTTCATCTATTATGAACATATGCTTAGAGCTCACTTAGAGCCTTAGGTATGTATTGAACTTGATGGTTGTAACAATTACTATTACTTAGTGAATATTTGGCTATTATAATAGATATTGTACTTAGATTATACTTGATTGTTATAATAAGTTTAAGAAGTATAACTTAACCTAATAATGAATAAGTTATTGGTGTGTATAACTTATAAGATATGGTGATTAAGTTATTGTGATATAAGCTTATACCCGAACCTTAAATAAGTATTGTTTGGATGGAATATAAGTAACTGTGTGAGAAAGTTAGGATCATGTGGATTGTACTTGACTATTTTATAAGTTATATATATATATATATATATATATATATATATATATATATATATATATATATATGACTGTGATATATAGATATTATTTGCATAATTGGGATTGATTATTGATCAAGTTGTTATCAATTAGTTTACTTGAATATATATTAAGTTATTACTTGCATGGCTCTTACTTGATTGAGGTACTTAGTTATCTTGTATTCATTATGTTGATGATTGAAAGATGTCTATGTTGAATGTTCAAAAGAGTTGTGTATTCCTTTTTTGAACCATTACAATAATTTTATTTAAAAGAAACATTCTTTCTATGAAACTATTAGATAGAGCATGTTGTGATGAAGATTTAGACCTTATCATGCCAGTTCATGAACCGCTGTGGATGTTAATAATCTTGCATATGGACTTCATGAAAGGTGAAAGAAGGATAATGATGAGAAGTTTGCATTTGTTCTATTGATTTGAAGAAATAAGATTTTGTATAACTTATTGTAATTCTCATTACTTGATGTACTTATGTTTCAGAAATAGGAAAGACTAATGGTCCATTTATTGTATTTATTTCGAAAAAGAATTTGTTGATTCAAGTTGTTTGAACATGATTTTGTTATTGTTTTCTGGAATTGAATAAAGATAATTCCTTAATAATAACATTGTCTTATGTACTTCTTGAAGTGAATGATTGAATTTTTTTGAACTTAGTCATTATATCATTTAGAAATGAAAGGGAAATATGCATTAGTTTATGCAATTATATGAGATATGGATTCTAAACTAATGAAAGATAATGATGCTCTTATATGATTGAATATCAGTTATAAATTGAATGTAGTATGGTTTATTATCTAGGTACATCATGAATGAAGTTGAAATATAAGGAATATGTTGTAATTAAATTATGTGAATATAAGTTATACTTAGATAATATAGAAGTAACACAATGTGTTTGATTTTATTATCTAGATAACTGTTTGAGTATGTAAAACAACAGTTAACCATTTAAGGAACATTGTGTGGTTATATACATAAAGCGGTGATTAATTCAGATATAAATACATTATCAATTAAGGATAATTGATTGATGATAAAAGGATATTATTATTATGAATTGGAATTAAGATATGTGCAGAATGCTTTGATTAACTATGTTTACTCCTTAAGTATGAAAACATACATAAGCATGATAGTTATGAATTTACATCTAATCACTTAGACAATTTATAGAGTATGAATGGAATAATATGAATAAATCATTGATAGTTAACTATCTCTGCTTGATAAAAATCTAAGCCCGGAGGGTTAAGTCAAAGAATAGTTCAGATTATCGTTGAATTATACACTGCATTAAGCAATCATACATTCATGATAATCATATGCATGATATAAGGAAAGTTGTATGTTTTGATCAATACAAATAGGTTGTTATTACTTAATAGTAACAACATATAATTATATAGTCGATACCATCATTGAACAACCAATTCATGATGGTACAAAGTGAAGTACAAAGGTACTTCATGATCGTTTGGTTAAGTAAAAATGTACTTAATATCATTAGGAAGCTGAATCAAATTAATTATGAATTAAGGACATAAAAGAATGATTAATTTGTCAATTATGAACATAATAATATGGAAGAGAATGTATATAATTGAACTAGGTTATGGACAAGTTCCTAATGATGAATGTGTCATTATGGAATGAAGCATGGCATACACATCTCTCAAACTTTGGCCAAAGTAGTGTAAGTGCTGATTACATTGTCCCGAGGTCGTCAAGGATCTAAGTGTAGGATTGTGGATGAGATTCCCTTGCATGAATACCTAGGTAGACACTTATAATGCAATATTTGACTATCCTTGATAGATGAAGAAACCATTAATATAATTTTTATACATGCTCATAAAGAGTAAATGCACTCATAAAGAGTGTTTGAAGGGGATCAAGTAAGATTTGTATAATCTCATGCAACTACACATGGTTTATGACAGTTATCAGATGGATTCACTTTAGATTTATGCTAGTATTTAGATGTTGGGTATTTAAATTAGTGAATCATAACTTTAAAGTAAAAAAATCCCTAGAATTGAAGTGACGAATGAGGATGTTACAATGGGATAGAAATAATAGTACTAGAGAATGTTAAGGTACGAGTCATAATATTATGCGTAACATTTTCAAAAGCATGTTAGGCATCTAATAGAGCATCCAAGATATGCGAAACATGTGTCATATTATCACACATTTTAAAGTGGAAACTAGTATGGAAACTAGTCTTGATCGCATACTACTATTCATATGACTCCTAAGTGATAAAATTACTAATTGATAATTATTTTTTCCACCTTTATTTCTCTTTGTTTCCTCTTTTGGTCTTACACTCCTCCAACCCAGTTTATCTTTTTATACTTCAGAATTTCTCACCCTAGACACCACCCCCCGGAAAAGATGCCAATGCCTAGGAGCCCCATCCCCTTTGGGTGCCCGTAACCTCTTTATAATTTTCTCACATCTTTTGGGTCTTTTCTAGCCGTTTGGGCATCTTAATTTTTAGTAGTAAGCCTTTTAGTGGTTAATTAGGAAATTCAACCAAGGGAATCATATAAATATAAATCTATGTGATCATAATAAGGGACCAAGTATTAAGTATCTACTTTCACCACTTAAAGTTGCATCCAAAGGCATATTAAGATCATTCAAACATCCATCTAACATTCACACAAGGGAAAGGAACTAAATTTCTATGCATACACTTCATAGGAGGGGAAGTTCATTTTTCGTGCACACATCTATCTACATTTATACATCTTTTTATTTCTTGCTATCAAGTGTGACACACACAAGATCCACATAAGGCATGATTTATTCACACACACATATAAAACTACATGGGGTCTGAAATGTAGTGTAGCACTTGGTTGTAAGTTCACTTTGTTGATAGCTAAGGATAGTATGAACTCCCATTTTGCATATTTATTTTTTGGGGATTTGATGTACTTTGGGGTTTTTGTAGATTTTTCTTCTTACTACAAGTTTCAAGTGAATAACAACAAGGTCCAACAACATACAAGTGATCAAAGGTAACAATAAGGGAACAACTTGTGACCATGTAAAACTATGTTCCATAGCTTTTGAGTAGTCACAAGCACCAGAACAGTCCCTGGTACCCTGGGCACCCTTGACCTCTGCATAGGCACGCTAGTCTTAGCATTTATGATGCTCCTACAATTTTATGGGTTTGATTGTCACATCCATCTCCTCCGTTCTAAAAATTTTCTAGCCCAACATACCTTCGACATTACTCCAAATCGGATAAGCCTTCTTATCTCCTCATTTGTAACTAGGGTTTCAAATTTAATTACTTATTTACTTGGGTCGTTATGTAATTTAATTTTTATATCTAAATTGTTACATAATATTAGATTTAGCTTTTATTTATTGATTTAAATAAACTACATAATCATTTAGTGAACCAAAGATCAATCTAACTCTCTTGGGTCTTCATTCTTTTTTATTAGATGCTCGCCATCATGGATGTTTCCATCCACACTTATTTGTAGAATCATCTTGATTGTACCAATAAGCTCAAATCCTATTTATCTAACACTTATATTCATCCTCACACATCACCTGAGTATGTATATCATAAGTTTACTTCCACTCTGTCTCTCAACAAAGATCAAATTACTTTCACGTCAGATGAGTTGCCTTCTCAAGAAATGTTAGAGCATGACCCCCTATATATTTAGGTTTGTATCAATAAGGTTTGTGTTAAGTGTGCCTTAGTTGATAATGACTCGACATCAACATCTCGTAATATTAATTTCCTCCATCAATTATGTTTTTATGAAGCTTCTTTGGCTCCTTCATTTGTATCTATTTGTGGATTTGACAATATCCATAAACATGTCTTGGGTACCATTATCCTCCCTATTACTATCAGTCCATGTACATTACCTATTCCATGCCACATAATTCCCAACAACCTCAATTATAATATTATTCTTGGGTGGCCTTGGATCCATGTTATGCATGTGGTCCCCTCCACTCTTCATATGCAGCTAAAATTCCTTTATTAGGAGTTTTATATGATGTTCCAACTGATCCATCACCTTTTGCATATTTTCATTCTATTGAGCATTTTGATGACTCTTCTCCTTCTACTCGAGATTTTTCTAAATATGGTATCAAATAAAAATATTTTCTCTCCTATGGTTTTTCTCGATAGTGGCTTAGGACCACGGGGACAAGGACTCACAACTCCTGGGATATTCCTACATAATCTAGCAAACCTGGTTTGGGATATCATCTTCCATCTCTTCCTTCTTCGAAAGCTTATACCGTTCAACATACTTCTTCGCTTCCTCTTATATATCCATAACTCATCAGTTAATTCTACCCTTTTTTATTGGGATAATTTAGACACTTTTTCTACTGATGATTCTATCTTAGAATACATGGGCATCTATGATCACCTCCCTTATTTTCACCACAATAGGTTTTCTCCATCACTTCTTAATGCTACCATTTAATTTAGAGATTTTAACACACCTACTGATAATGTCGATCCTCTTGATACTATATCCAATTACCCATAAATTGAGGATTGGTCAACTCTTCTCATTAAGGATACCATTCAATATAACCTTGGTACATTAGATAACCCATAAATGGTTTTGTTAGCTACTTCTCTCACACCTAATGAAAAAAGGATGTCAAAAATTTTCTTCACAAATTCTTTGAAATTTTCACATGGGATTACAAAGATATTCATGGTATTGATCCATCTGTTTCCACGCATAACATTGTTCTTAATCTTCATACAAAACCTGTTCAATAGAAAATTTGTAAAATGCACCCAAAAGTTACGCTCCTAGTCAAAGAAGAAATCCAACGACTACTAGATGTTGGTTTCATTATGGGTGTCAATTATCCAAAATATGTATCTAACATTATACCGTCATAAAGCTAGATGGCCGGATCCATTGTTGCACATACTTTTTTGATCTAAATAAATCTTGTACCAAGTATAGTTTCCCTTTACCCCATATCGATGCCATTGTCAATTCCATAACTCGATATGATGTTGTATCTTTCATGGATGGTTTTTGTGGTGACAACAAAATCAAAATAAATCCGTAAGACCGAGAGAAAAATTCTTTCACTACACCATGGGGGACATTTTGTTACACTTTCATGCCATTCATCCTTAAAAACATTGGGCCCACTTATTAATGAGTAATGATGCAAATATTTCATGATTATATTCACAATATTATCAAATATTATGTTTATGATATACTTGCTAAATCACGATGTCGTTCCATGCATGACCAAGATCTACACACACTCTTTAAATGCTTATGGAAATATAAAGTACACTTGAATCCAAAAAATTACATTTTTGGAGTAACAACTAGTAAACTCCTTGGGTACATCATCTCAAAATTCATCATTGAAATAGATCCTAACAAGATTAGGACCATTGTCGACATGCCTCCATCTCAAAATTTACATCGCTTATGCTCGTTATAAGGAAAAATTTAGGCCATTCGATAGTTTATTTCTAAACTTGCGATAAAACCCAGCCATTTACTTGCTTGATGAAAAAAATACACTAAGTTTGTCTAGGATGATCAGTTCCAACAAGAATTCAACACCATCAAAACATATTTGTTAAATCCACCTGTACTTGTACATCCCACGACCGTAGTGACATTTCTTGCTATATTTTTTTGCCACGTTTTATGCTTTGGTAACCCTCCTTGTGCAACATGATTATTATCAATGTGAGAGGGATATCTATTATATCATCCAAAATTTGATATATTACTAGTGAAACTATAGTTATATCGAGAATTTATTCCTTGGTCTTGTCTTTGTATCAAAAAGTTACACCACTACCTTATTATCAATGAAGTGCATATAGTTACTAAGGTAGACCCTTTCGGACGTCTAACATGATGGGTGATGTTATTGACAAAATTTAACCTCAAATTTATCCCAAAAATTCATCAAAGGACAAGTTATTATCGATCAACTAGCCAAGGCACACTTACTAAACACATATCATGTATGTGATTCTTTTCGATATGACTTCACATCCTATGTCATTGACACTGAAACATGGACCATGTATTTTGATGGATCTCATTACCATTATGGCATTGGGGATGGAAAAATTTGTATCACTCTACATGGTGATTATCTCCCCTTTTCATATCGCTTAGGATTTTCGTGCACCAATAACATTACTAAGTATGAAGCACTTATTCTTGGCCTCACCACCTCCCAGAAGCTCCTTATTCATAACATTTGCATACGTGGTGATTCATAACTCATTACCAATAAATTTAATGATAAATATCACACAAAGGAGGACCATATCATGCCATACAATAATCTTTTCACATAAATTTTATCCACATTTGAGACTTAATCTATCACGACTATTCCTCATAAAGACAAATGCCATGTAGATGTTATGGCCATCACAACATCACTTATCCCTCTGGATATCACTAACAAGGAAGCCACATTCATTATTAAGAACTTATGACAACCATATGTTCATGCTTTATTCAAAGCTTGTAATGTCACATGAAGTATTAACAATCCCGGATGGTTTACACCTATCTACTATCTTATTTACCGATAAGCCATTCTGACAGATTTCAACCTCATGAAGCTCATCACTTGTGGTGTGAATCCACATGTTATGTAATCATTGGTACCAAATTATTTAAACATTCATTTGAATACCATTTACTACGATGTATAGGACTTGCAAAATCCCCACCAATATATCTCAAGTGCATAATAGCCTATGTGGTGGCCACTTCTCCGGCAAGGCCATGTCACACAATATCCTACGAAAAGGCTATTATTGGCCTAATATAGGAAAATATATCCTATAATATGCCAAGCATTGAAATAAATTCTAGGAACATGGTGACCTTCACCATGCACCACTTATGACCTATAGTCGATTGCCCCATCCTGGCCCTTCTCCTTTTGGGGTTTCGACCTTATTGGAACGATTAATATTGAATGATTTGAAGACTAAAAGTATATTATTATGGCCATAGAGTACTTTACTAAATGGGTAAAAGTGGCACCACTAAAATCTATTATGGGTCTTGATGTCTGTCATTTTATCAATACTCATTTTATTACATGCTTTGGCATACCCTTTGCTATTATCTCTTAAAATGGACCATCTTTCAAGAATAAGGATGTCAAAAGGATTTGTGTAAAATTAAATATAAAACAATCATTCTCTACACCTTACTACCCACAAGGTAATGGCTAAGATGAAGCCTCCAATAAGACCATTGTCAAAATCCTATGCAAAACTGTGGACACTAGTGGTAATGATTGACACAACCAAAAATTATATGCTCTCTAGGCTTACTGTACTAGTGTGCATATGCCAAATAATATTAAGAAGTTATCACTTATATACGGTACTGAGGCTGTCATTCCTCTAGAACTCAAAATTCCATCACTACGAGTCTCACTTAAAGGCATATTAAAAGAAAATGAATATCAAGAAAAGAACCCACATGAGATTAAAATCCTTGACTCCCACCGGGTCCAAGTCCTTGAGAACCTTCAAGAATATCAATATCACATTTCTCAAGCATATAATCATAAAACTAATCCTCACTAGTTCAATGTGGGTGACCTTTTACCAAAGAAAAATAAGAAAAACACAAATGTTAAAGCTCCTTTCAAAGGAAACTTCAAACCTAATTGGTTAGGCCCTTATCTTATCACTCAAAAACTTTATGGTGACATCTATCATCTTGCTACCCTCCTCAGAAACAACTTTGAAACCCACTTAATATTATGCATCTCAAATGATACTACTATGCATGAAGCTCACACTATTACCTAATGACGCACTCTTGTGCTACGATTCACACTTGACTATTGAGGGAGTCCTATACACATGAACCTCACATATTACACAAATTGACACTCAACACATTTAATAAACACTATGAATTTGAAACTTTCATGATATATCTCTCTCATAAACATATGACACAACATACTACCCTATGATGCACTCTAGTTTTATGGTTCATACTCGAATGTTGAGGTTTTACATTTAAAATGAACCCCACCACACTCACTCATTCTCTACGCTATATGCTTTGATGATCATATCTTTATAGCATATATAATCAAACCATTTCTTGATGATGTACTCTTGTTCTATGGTTCATTCTCTACTGTTGAGGGGGCATGCATATATGAACCTCATCACATGCATACTCATTCACACTCACTCGGGGGCATACACATCCTATTACACGCACTCTACATTCCATTCCATCTCACTCATCCATAACATGTTGCATATATTGTTTGCACATTGTTCTTGCTTACTTATACTTGTATGTTATACACTTTGCTTACTATGTTAGCTAGATACACTATATGTCATTATATTTTCCATATACACATGTGCGTTCACTTTATTTCTAGTTTTGATCACAATATTTACAAAAATCAATACATGTAGCATGGTTGCTTGGCACACATACCTATTACCGGTCCGTAGAGGCTCTGGGGAATTCACTTCCATACATACTACAGGTGTTATTGTTTCGGTTTATACTACTTCTTATTCATACTATCACACTACTAATTCTATTATACACATTTTGACATAATTTTTATTTTTCTAACATGCTAACGGGTGCTTCATGTGAAGAATTTGTCTTGCGCAGAACCCTATGCCACCATGTTTTTTATTACATTTCTTGTTTTCCATTGCTTTTGATTATATTCCATTTTTGTGGGCTTCACTCTATGTATTATTTTTTCTCTCGATTGCATATATGATTTTGTCCACATCATCCTTGTGTTTCTTGTGACATTGTGAGTGATGTACCATGTTTGAAACCCATTTTTATGGTCTACTATTGCTTTCTTACATTGTTGATGTAGCCTAGAATTTACCGGTAAAAAGCCTGTGTGTGTGGTACATCACTCACCTAGAATGAGTGCTCACATGAAGCATGCAAAGGTACTGACCCATTTTTGGGTTCTTGTTACAGGAAGTTATCATGATGAAGACTTATGCATTCGAGATCCATACTTACTAGATCATTCTATAGTACATGTACAAATATATATCTAAAGAATATAAATGATAACCAAAATGAGATTAAGCATGAAGATCCAATTATACTCAGAATTAACACTCTGTTTCAGCCAATACACTCCACTATATTAAACATGATAAATACACAAAATCTCATTACATTAGATAATACCATAGTTTATGCGCGCATCGGATTTGGCAGCATAACCTCACAATGACTCAGTTCTTACATACTATCTCTATGCTACGTAGTTCACTACATATTTATAAGGGTGGGAATTTCCCTTCACCTCTTATCTAATCCCAAAAATAGGTCACATGCTAAAAATAGCCATGTGCCTTTACAATTACAGCCACACATGTAAGTGCGCTAACAATAGATTTCTCCTAGTTAACTATTAGTCGTAATTCTATCTTTAGCCCATATCCATGTAAATCACTCTGTAGCCATTCTTCAAAAATAGCTCGTGCATGTCACACAAGTCTTCATCCCATTTTTGTGCTCCACATGCCATCTTCCAAAAATAGATCATAATAATGAAAACAACTAAGTCCCGAATCTGTCTCTTTCCACCTCACGTGATTCCCTTCTGATCTTCCCATGCCTTTGAATGCCCTCTGCTCTTCCATAAGAATCTTTTGTATGCCTTCTGCTAAGTTTTATACATTGTTTGTTCAACAGTACCCCACACTAATTACATTGCCACCCCGACAATAGTTACTTGAAATATCAAAGAATGAGAAAGAATATAAATGGAGGATAGTAAAGAATTTTCTATACAAAAGAATGATTTACTCAGTAGTATCCTCTGCTTCAACTGGAAGAATGAGTTTGGGATATTCTTCCTTTATTTCAGACTCTAATGTCTTCCATTCACTTAATGTAGCCTCTACTTTTTCTAGAATATCTACCACAATAGAATCCAACTCATCTTGGGAAATGTCCCCCTTTTCATTCTACAAAACTAGAACAATGTTGGACATTACAGACATTATTCCCTCTAGCAGATCCATTTTCTACGCTATAACCTTCCCTAGCTCATCTAACCTTTCCTTATGGGGTTCTTGTGTTGTTGTAAGGGCCTTACAATTCTTTTTACCAATGCCTACCTCTCTCTACGTGACCCAAAGTGTCATATTTCATCATGTTTAGGAATTCATTGTCCTCTTCCGTGGTCCTTATCCTAATGATCACCTCCGGAGCTGTGAAAATGTTCAATGCATGGTTTATTTTTCTTAGCTCCTCCCGCAAGCTTTGGAGGAGTGCCTCATAAGATGCAATCTTCCTCATCACCAAATCCTTTGATCGCTCTACTTCTGCTCAAGATTATTTGGTTCTAGCATGCACATAGGTCCATCCTCAAACAAAAAATACACCAAGGTTTATACATAATGCATTGCTTTTGAAGGAAAATTTTCCGATACCTTGGACTCCAAATGTGGTATTTATTTCAGGACATTGTCTCCAATCTCCTCTGCCATGTTGATAAAAAAAGGTTCTTCTTTTGCACCAAGTCCTTCTCTTATCGTAGGTGCACTATCTCTGCATCTTTGGCCTTAATCTCCTCTTTCAGTGCCCTAATAGTTGTAGCCTTATCTACATTCCTCCTTTCCACCTCTGTTGATACCTTCACCAAGGCATTACTTACTTGTTCATCTAACATAGCAATAGGATTTACTAGTTATGTGTCTGGCCTGAGGTTCCTTCTTCAATCTCCTCGATACATAGGAATCTTCACATACGTCAAAGTCTGGTTCATCCATATGTGTCTGCATTGACCAAGACAGCTGATTCCTTGTGCACACGGTGGCCATATCCTCATCCATTAGCTCCCATCCATACAATTATTTAAGGCCCACTGTGATTTGGAAAAGGGAATGGAAAATTTTACTTGTGTCCTCAAAGTATCCCATGACTAGTGCAATATACTCCCCACTTGTCCTCTTTGATCTTAGCCCCTTAAGAACTTGAGTGTCAAGATTTGGATCTTGTTCTGTTATACCCTGAGTAGTCTCTTACGATGTCTCATTGACCTCCTTTTCTCCTTCTTCTCCATCCTTCATTTCTTTGTCCTTTGGCTCTTCCACATCCTCTAGAGGTGTAGGATATTTAGGCGCACTCTCCTCAAACTCTTTCGCCTCCTCATTCAGCTTTAACTTCCTTCTTCTCTTCTTAGTTGGATCCTTTTGTGGAGAGAGTCATGGTGATCTATGCACTGATTGTGGAGTAACACCTTGGGTTCTTATTCTCCTAAATACCCTTTTGAAGCGACACTCTCTTTCTACTACATCTAGGTCCTCATCATCTCCTTCTTTGCCTTGAGGTAGTGTAGTCACGCACTCAATTTCTACCTTGTCTATAGACTGTATTCTTCCTCTATGCTCCATACCACCACTATCTTCTTGTTCCTATTCCTCTTCATCTACCACTATGGTCTCTACAGGATGTGGGGTTGGCACATTTTCTACTGTATTATTTCCCTTAGGTGGCCTTGGATGCGCGAATTCATTTTCCACATATTTTTTGTTCTCTAGGTTGAGCTTAAGTTGAATATATACAAGTGCTACTCCAACATCTCCAACAGCCAAGATTACTCGGATTCATTCTTATTATATCTGAGATAAGCCTCTCAATGTAGGCAGTCCATCCTAGATATACATATGATTTTCTTAGAGTGTGATAATCACAATCTACCTTGTCTGATGAATCTTAGGTGGCATGCATCTATGAACTAGTGAATTGATGCTTGGAATTAGTGTGCGGTGAAGGCATATGGTAGTTTGCACCAAGGGCTCCAAGATCTCTCCTTCATTAAAAATCACATGATGCAAAAATGCTAGTAGAATGCAAACTGTATTCCTTACCCACCACTAAAGGTAACTCCTTGGGTATGCGCCACTCCTCTTCAAAAGACGCACAAACCCTGTCATACCACATCTCCGCCCTCTGATTAAATGGCCCACTCATGGTCCCTTCACATAAATATTTATTAAATATTTATGCTAAAGATTTATTTTTCGTGGGGTACTCCCAAATCTTCTCCTTTGGCCCATCGGGAACTCCAATCTCCATAAACACCAAAGACAATAAAATAGTGCCAAAAATAATTCATCACCGGTACGTGCTTCTTCAAAGATTGTCTTTGATATATGATCTGTGAGATTCTAGATTAATCCTTGAGACATCTTCCTTGTAATGTGTAACCACATTGTATTCACCTGTGACCACCTTTCTTGGTCATTCAACTTTGTTACAAGATGGGAAGCTTCATGTACTACTGGGTACTTCTTCAATTTTTTGATGTCCATGCCGCATGGACCCTTGGTATATCCTAGCTCCTTCCTTGTCTCCAGGATCATTGCCTTATTTGTTAATTCACTTTCCATATATTCTCCTAAGGCCCTTAGTCCTGTCACTGTTGAAATCAAGATGGCTATGATTCTAACCCTCCATCCGGTGAAGTAGAAGAAGTCCTCATGGACTCTGTTCATTAACCATTGATACAATGGTTCATATTTTCTAAAGTATGGAAGCTCATACAATTGCTAGACTCCAATCTACTTTAGTAACTTCTCACCAATGTCATCGTACACTGACATGTCTTCTACTGTGTGTTTGTTCATATTTTTGCTCAACAACACATCTAGTTCCTTCTTATTATTTGATGTATGATGGTTGTAATTGCTGATTTTACATTTACAGATGTGGGAATCCCATTCTTGTCCCACAATCACACCCTTTGGATACTACATTTATGAGAAATTACTCTCCGGAGTAATTTATTCTTCTAGTTCGACCTTCTTCTTCCCTTTTACTCCTATTGTAGGTGCTTTCTTTGGCACCATTTGAAAATTTCTCCTTTCTACCCTCTGTAATGAGAAATTTAAAACCCTAGTTCAAATCTTCGTGCCCTAGTGGAAATCACGTGCCCTATCTCCTTCTTAACATGTCTACTTCACTCAAACCCTTCACCTATGGGAACATAAGCTTCTCCTATGCATAAATCTTCTCTCCACGTCTGGTTTCACACTCTTCGCACCTCAACACGATTTCTCGGCTCGTTTGCACTTAGCTCTTTTCAAATTCTCTCAATTACAATGGTAAAAATGAACTCACATCCCATCCTTATATAGATTTTCAAAAATTTAGTGCATTTATTACTCCTCCACCTACCTACCAACAATCCTCTAATTAATCAACCATTTTCTTCTTTCCATGCAAGACATCTTCACACCTAAGCTATAACCTTCTAGCATGCCTTCCTACCTTCTAGCTGTGGACTTCTCTTCAACACACCTCCATGCACTGAGTACCTCACCATTGTGCCTTCCCTTGGTAGTTCCCATGGCCTCTTCTTACCTCGTGTTATACTTGTTTCTTCATTCATCTCCACATATGGTCCTCGTTCCTAGAAGCAATCTCTTTTTCTTTTCAATCCTCCAACTTTGAATAGCACCCGTAGCAGTTTTTTCCTTTCATGTGTAATTATTTTCAACTAGTCTTGTACTGGATATTAATAACCACCCCACATTAGTCGTCTACGCATATAAATTCTTTAAATAGTAATTAGATTCTGGCACGCAAACATGCTTGTTACACAAAAACACCAACTAAATTGACAAAGCATAACAATAAATAAGGAAATACATTAAGGAAAATATAGAATTGAAAACCTAATCTAAATTGAAACATTGCCTTATTAAAAACACCAAGAAGACTTATTTATAGTAGGGCTTCAGCCTATTCCTGTTAAAGTACCTAGGTAACAATGTTCTCTCAAGTGCCTCTAATTGGCAAGCACTTGTTTCAAGTATGTGAATGACAACATACGACCCCATCAAATGTAGTTTGAGTTTTCCCGGATGGTACAAAAACTTAGAATCATAAGAAAGCACAATCTATCCTATCTCAAGATTTTTATCCTCGATGTGCCTATCATGCCATGCTTTTTACTCCGCCTTTTCTTTTTTTATTCCAACGTGCTATTGCTCATCACTCATCCAACTTGATTAAAATTTCAATCCATTATTTTAATGCTTTCTCATTAGCTAAACCTCCAAAGACACACAATACACAAAGAAGGTAGCATGAATTCTATAGGAAGAACTGCTTTCATGCCAAACACTCACTGAAATGGTGTGGCTTTGTTCATCCTTTGATATGTTGTGTAATATGCCCAAATCATGACATATACTTTATCATCCCAATCCTTTCTCCCAACATCAACATTTTTGTCAATGTCTAGCTCAAAATCTTGTTGAAAGCCTTAGTAGTTCCATTTTCCTGAGGATGATATGGTGTAGTATTATGGTGTGCAATCATGAATTCATTCAATAAAATTCTAATTGTCTCATTTAGAAAATGTGTGTCCCTATCACTGGTCAAACTCAAAGGACATCCATACCTTGTAATAATTTTTTCCCATATAAACATGGCTGTTATAACCGCTTTATAATCCTTTCTAGGAGTTGTTTCTTCCCACCTTGTTAGATATTCTATGCAAGTAATGATATAGCGTGATCCAGTCATAAGCGTGGTTGGTGAAATAGGACCCACAAAATCAATATCCCATTTCTCAAACGGTTCTGCACTAGTAATAAGTCTTAGAGGCATTTCATCTCATTCACCTAGTTTCCCAAGGTGCTGATAGTGATCACAAGCCTTGCAATATGCTTTACAATCTTTATACGGGTCTCCCACCATAATCTAGCAAGTAGAATCTTATGCATAGTGGCATCACCTGTATAGTGTCCACCTGCAATACCACCATTAGATTCCTCCATGATGTCCTTGTGTTCATGTTCCAGTACACAGTGACACAATACTTCATCTTGACCTAACTTGTACAGGTCACCGCTAATCAACATATAGGGTACCAAGCGTATAGAAAGTTGTTTCTTTTCTAAGGATTTCATATCTTTTAGTGCCATATCTATCCATAGAAATATAGAAATTCCTCTAATTCGATGGTGCGTGTTATAACTTGTATAACTAGAGTAGGCTCTTTTAGGCTCTTTTAGGTGATAATGACTGTAGGCTCTTTTAGGCCGATAATGACTGCAACCTTAGCTAGATCAACCAACAAACCTTCCTTGTAGATTATGTGTCCTAATAGTATTCCAAATGGTGTAGAAAATATGCATTTCTTGATGTTCAAATAGATACTCAACTATCTACATCTTTCAAACATTAAGCAAATATTGTCACAATGGTATTTGAATAATCCATACACCATCCAATCATCTAAATAAACTTGTAATAAGTTGTGAATAAACTCTTTAAATGCCTGAACAAATATGTGTGAAAATAAAAAAAAGCATGTTTTTCAGACCAAAAGGAATCACAGTATAGGAAAAGCTACCCCATTCAGTAGTAAAAGTAGTTTTTTCCTGATCCTCCTGGGAAATCCTAACTTGATGATACCTAGAGAACCCATTTGTAAATGAATAGATTTCGCATATTACAACACCTTCTAGGATTTCCTCAGTGAATGGCGTAGGAAAGGGATCAGTCACACATGTAGCATTCAAATTCCTGTAGTCCACACAGATCCTAATCCGATCATCCTTCTTGATATCGATCACCATTGGACTAACCCATTCTGACTCGTTCAGGGGCTTGATAATTCCATAATTCAAAAAAATTTCAATCTCTTCTTTGACCTTTTCACGCAAGTTTGAGTTCATCCCGTAGGGTCTCTTTCTAATCTGGTGCACACCCTCATTAAGGTTTATCTTCATCTCCCTTAATGATTCATGCACACGTTTAAGCTCATGGTACCCCAGGGAATAAATCCCGATAATCTCGTAGTAACTCTATAATTGTTACCACTTCAGAGTCTCACCAATAGTCCCCAATTATGGCCTCCTTAGGCTCAACATCTCATTCAATATTCACTTTCTTTTTCTTCATAGGTTCATGATAGGTGCATATGGACTTGTATACACTTTCCAACGTCTCATTTCTACTTGATGAATGGTTTACATCCATATTTTATACTTCTTCATCATCCACTAAGTAGACCATTTTTCTTTTTCTTTCTCAAGGAAAGTGTGCTGAAGTAGTGTGGCATCGACCTCTGTTTATTCAAAAAAATGAGCTCCTGAGTTTCCTTCATCAAATAACTCTTGAATGAGTTCTTCAGCCTTGGCATTATCTCCCATAGTTAAGTGCTTTATGACCTTTAATTCTTCTTCCACCAAAGGCTTGGTAAAGAACAAGTCAAATGTCTGGGTCATTCATGCAATTAAATCCTTCCAATTTATAGTCTCTCTATGGAGTTATACATATACATACCAAGCACACATATAACCATGTAGAGTGGAATAAAACTTGTGCACCTAGAGAAAAGGTGGTAAAGATTCCTTCCCCTCTATCCATAGTCTCTCACACTGCTAAACATGGTGTTGAACAGGGTGATTACCATGATAAGTGTAGATTTGAGTAGGTGCATTGCTCCTGAAGAACCTAGTGGCAAGAGAAATCCTAATTTCATTCCATCCTACAAGATTATCCTTATGGACCACCCACCAACACGCTGTTATCCTGCGTAGGGTATATGCTAGCATATTCCTTCTCTCCAGTGGGTCTATCCACTATTCTTCCATAGCACGCAGGAACACCATAGGGTCTCCTTCTCTGGTGTAACAAGGTACTGAGTTGTTACTGATTCTTCTGATATAACGTGGTTTGTTGACCTTAGGAAATATGCTCTTTACTTCATACCCTACCAACTCATAAGTGTTATGAGCCCAATTATCACAAGAAACACTTGTAGTATCACTAATAGATTGTGCATCCTCCCACTAAATAATTCCTTCTTTACATGGCTCAAGAACCTCTAGATCCCAGATGGTGCATACATAAATCCTATTTAGCTATTCCTCACTCAAGGGTTCAACATAGGGCACAAAATTTCCATCTGTTAAAGGGATAATAAATCTTTCCTCCTTGTTTTCAAAGCTGATATAACCCTTTTTGAACTGAAGATCAACATTATTTACATAGCACCAAGGATGCCCCAATAGAGCTGGGAAGCTATCTGACTCTACCAGTGCTAAAACCTCAAAATCTCCAGTGAACTTGGCTCCTTGTATGGTAATGGATGCATCTATTAAAACTCTAATGGGAGTGGCTTTAGTTTGATTAGCTATGAACAAAAAATTAGAGGATGGCTACAATGGAGGTCTCCCCATTTGTATCCATGCATCTAAAGTAAGAACATTGACTTCCATGCCTATATCAATCAATATATTACTCAATAGCCACCCATCCAAAATAGCATTTAGAGTAATTTCCTTTTCATAATCGATGTTATGAGGAGGAAGATTAGCATGTAGGATCTGATGTCCAGCCTCAATAATTTCACATGGGGTATTTCCTTAACCAATTCCCCAAAAATTGAATGATATTCTCCTAGCACAATAATTTGCACACTTCTCTCGAGTCATCCATATCAGTTTGGATCATCTATGATGCTTTCTTTTGGTCTATCTTTCATGATTTCTTATTTAAATACTACATTTCACCCACGAAGATTCCTGAGTACCTCCATGGTTTCCTGGTAATCCTCCTTCTGATGGGTGGGATCTGGGTACCGTGCATGTAAAACCTCCTCCTTAGTGATGGTAGGATTTTGTTGCAATGCTTCTTTGGCACATGTTGGCTTCAACGCGGGTTGTGATCTTTACCTGCAATGCCTTGATTTTGGTTCCAACTTGGGCATCCACTGATTTTCCACAAGCGCGTTGTATCCTAACCATCCATGTGCCTTTGTTTTCTTATTTATGCTACTTACTAAGATGCTCATACAAGTCTAGGCATTCCTCATAACTATGATTCTTTCCGCAAAAATAATGTATGTAATATTTGAGGACATTCTACTTTGTAGTGGTCAAGAGATCCACATGTATAACATGTTCCACGAGGAACTCACCTCATTTTCCACCACAACCTCGTCCTCCAAACCCACCACAAAGTATCCTCAACCTCTGCCATGACCGCCTTCAAAACTCCCTTCACTCCGATCATAGCACACTTGATTATGATCCCGATCCTGATGCTTATTTTTTCCTTTAGAGTTATCTAAAAATCCTGTCTGGCATACACTGATGTCTATAACATCATGGATCTCGACCAATCGATCGCCAGTCTTCCATGTCATGAGTCATGGACCTGCAGATTTTGTAGTAACATGAAACGTTCTTCCTTATCGTGCATTGTAGTAATGGGCAACGACTAGCATCATGGTTTAGATGGCATATCTCACAGTCCAACAACAATGAGCACACTGATATGTGGGGACAACTATCCTTTGTGTGACCTTCCACTTCACAATCTATGCACCAAATCCTTGTGCATGTCTCATGTGCTGAGTTTTCCGATAGTTTCTTCAACTTCTTCACCATAGCTGCGATATATGCTTCTAAAATGGGCTCACCCCAAAGTGTTTATACTTCCAATGCCTCAGTATAAAGCTACTTCAAGTTATTCACATGGATCAGTGTATGTATTATGTGATAGAACCCTTCTAAAAGGTGTTATTAGGCCCCCAATAAACCATTACGCATGTTATCTTGCATGAATATCATAAGAAAGTTTAGATAACAACATTTTGAAATGAGCATCATACTCTCTGACACTTTCAGTAGTGCCTTGCTTAATATCCTTGAGTGCACTTATACTCTTTTGTTCAAACTCAAGGATATGAAATTATTTGAGGAAGGCATCTTTTAACATTGCATAGTCTACCCAAGTCTGATCAGGGTCATACTTTATGTACTAGCTATGTGCGCACCCTTGTAACATAGTAGCAAATTGACTTGCCATACACTTAGAAGCCTTGATTCCTTTTATGCGCCTCAATATTTCACACATGTGTACATGTTTAACTGCATCTTCTCTACTCCTATACTCTAGGAGACGAAGAGACATCTCCATATAAATATTTTGGGGTTGGTACGGACTCTGCCCACCTAATCCAGAACCTCTTGTGTTTCCTCTTCCTCCAGAACCACCAAATCTACCGGAACTAGAGCCACATATACCTCCTAATCCTAAAACCGTAGCAAGAGTCGTTCTAGAATATGTACTTCCCTGTGTCCCAATAGTAGTACTGAACTACACCCCGAAAGTCTGCAAAGTATTACTACTCCCAGAAGAGAGTCCAAAATTCTACGCGCCTGAATTCGTGCGGATGATACATCTAAAAGGTACTCCCATTTAACAACGAGGCTATTTTTGCTACCATCATTGTGCTTTTATATGAATCACACCTTTTCTCCCACTACCTAAATTATCTTACTTGATTTTTGTTTCACTAGATACTGGAAAATAAAGTGCAAGAGCAAGGTTTTCGGTGGATTCGGATCTGCACCCATGGCCCAAGTCATCTCTACTTGCGCACGCTTTTACATAAGGCCAAGGAGGGTTCCCTATCATGTTTTCCCAAATGGGGGAGTTCCTGATGCTCAGGTTCCACGTCTTCTGTGTGAAGTTCAAACTCTTTTGAAACTATCTCTCTCCACAATTCCATTCACTCTACAACATCTTGTTGCTTCTCTATCTCCCTCTCGTGCACCTCGTTATACTTAAGCCACCTTTCCTCTCTTTTCCTTTTTGTAGCTAGGTCTGCCATCTTTCACCAAACTTTATCCTTCACCCACACATGGTGAGGTTTAGTTAGCCATTGGTTTGCTCTCCAAGTTTAGGGTTACCATAAAAATTTTGATCACCAGTGGAATTCCTAGTAGTTAAGTTCCCTTGGGATATCGTAAAAAGTGGAATTCAACTACCTCTGGGCATAAATAAGTGGAAATTGAGTACTCCAATATATATCTATTCAAAACACCATGGAACCACATATCCACAACATGAGTCCAAATTAGATCAAGATCATAAAGGGTCTGAAATTATTCCTACATCCAGAAAAGTGTGCAATACCTCCAATTCTATTTAGACGCATAAGCAACTAGCCACTTGTACAGTTCTACCAGAAAGATACTGAAGAAGCTCCCATACAAATAGTCATACATATTTTTCTCCAGCCACGTACATACGTTAAACTCAGATCCAATGTTGAACCTCTATGCATATTCTTCTTATAGATCATGTATCCACTCCTCAACACTTGCTAGGGTCAACCGGTATGTCTTCATTGTGAACCATCATGAAAACAACTAAAAAGAGGTCCCAGTAATGGAACCAATGATGCAACCTAGAATTTACAAGTAAAATCCCAGGAGCATTGGCACATCACTCATCTTAGACTAAGTTCTCACCCGAAGTGTGCAAAGGTACCAGGCCCCTCTTTTGGGTTACAGTTATAGGAAGTTAGCATTATGAATACTTATGCATTTAGATCCATACTTACTAGATCATTCTACAATACATGTTCAGATCTATATCTAAAGAATAACATATTTAAATGATAACCAAGATGAGATCAAGCATGCAAGATCCAATTATACTCAGAATTAACACTCTATTTCAGCCAATACACTCCACTATATTAAACATGATAAATACATAGAAGCTCATTACATTAGATAATACCATAGTTTATGCATGCATCGATTTGGCAACATAACCTCACAATGACTCAGTTCTTACATATTATCTCTATGCTATGTAGTTCACTACATATTTATAAGGGTGGGGACTTTCCCTTCACCACTTATCTAATCCCAAAATAGGTCACATGCTAAAAATAGCCATGTGCCTTTACAATTACAGCCACACATGCAAGTGCGCTAACAATAGATTTCTCCTAGTTAACTATCAGTCACAATTCTATCTTTAGCTTGTATCCATGCAAAGTGCTCTGTAATCGTTCTTCCAAAAATAGTTCGTGCGTGTCGCGCAAGTCTTCATCCTATTTGTGTTCTCCACATGCCATATTCCAAAAATTGATCATATTCGTGAAAAAATTGCTTAGTCTTGAATTTTCCTCTTTCCTCCTCACATGATTCTCTTCCTCGATCCTCCCACACCTTTGAACGCACTCTGCTCTTCCATGTGAATCTTTTGTATGCCTTCTGTTAAGTGTTATACATTGTCTATTCAATAATTGTTTTCTTGCATGCTTAACTTATATATTGTCTTCTACAGCATGTTTATCTTGCTTGAAATAACACTTGTTTCTATCCACTTTATTTGTGTGTTCCTTGGCTTATTCCAAGCACACTCCCTCCCTCTTATAGGGCATCTGTTTTGATAAACGATTGGGTACTCCTTTGGGCCACATACTCCATGGTGACATTGCATATACCCCTGAATAAAGGGGGAATCTATTGGTTGAATCAGTCACCCCATAAAGTGGTTTATAGTCATAGTTCAACATATTTTAGTACCATTCCAACACAACATTCAATCTCAACAATGGCTCGAGAATCGACTTGAGTCGTTAGCATAACACAACCTGGACCTAGACAGTAGCACTTGGGTGCCCCTGACCCTTCTTGGATGCCTATGACCAAGGGTCGATTACATGAAATTTTTATCTTAACACATTTTTTGATATTTTACAAAGTGACTTTTACATGGTACGCACTCCTTCAACACTCGGCATGTATGCACCACACCATCTTTTCTACTTTCGCATTGGATTGGAATTGTTTGAAAAGGATCATATTTTTACACACCATCTGTAGTGGTGTTCACATTTTGGGAAGAAGTTAAAGGTTGGAGGATGACACCAAACTTTTCTCCCTACACTTCTTCCATTATTGACATGAGATTGCCTAAAAACTCATACTTAACACAACTAGCATGAGATCACCAAAAAACCTTGTTCTTCTACAACATCTTCGAATAATTTGTTTTTATCTTTTTCCTCATCACGAGATCAAGTGCACATGTTCCTTTTTTCATTTTAACATACTTATATAATTTTTCTTGTTTCAATCAAAATTTTCATATACATGTATTTGAATACTTGTTCGTTCTTCTCTTTTGTAGGTTCATCCTTATGGGAAGCGATAGTCACATCACCACACATCATCACACATAAAATGACATCAACAATAGGTATAATGAAACATCTACACATACCCTCTCACCCTAGGGTCATCATCATCATCTCTTTTGAATTTCTCCTCTCTAGTTTCCATGCTTCACTTATTATTACTCCATGCTTTTCCTTGTCTCTCAAGCATGCTTTCACTATTGATTTACATGGTTATCGGTAGGAATATTTTATCTAATTTATGTTATTGAGAATTCTCTCAAAAACATAAATTATGGGAAAATGTAGACACTAAATCACACACTTTGGGGTATCTATCTAGTCATGATCGCATACTACTATTCATGTTATTCCTAAGCAATAAAAGTACTAATTGATCATTATTTTTGTCCACCCTTGTTTGCTTTTTGTTTCCTCTTTTGGTCTTACACTCCTTCCATCCCGCTATCTTTTCATACTTTTACATTTCTCACCCTAGACACTAACGCATAGGTGCCTTTGTTCCTTTTGGTAACCCTTGACCTCTTTATACTTTGCTCCCATAGTTTGGGTCTTTTTATTCATTTGGGCATCTTAATTTTTACTAGTTGGCCTTTTAGTGGTTAATTATGAAATTTAACCAAGGGAATCATATAAATATAAAGCTATGTGATCATAATAAGGGACCAAGTATTAAACATCTACTATCACCACCTAAGGTTGCATCCAAAGGCATCTTAAGAGCATTCAAGCATCCATCTAACATCCACACAAGGGCAAGGGAATGCATTTTTTTGCATACACTTCATAGGATGGGAAGTTCATTTTTTCATGTACACATCTATCTAAATTTCTACATTTATATATTGCTCGCTATCAAGTGTGACACACACAAGAGCCACCTAGGGAACAATTTATTCACACACACATAAAACTAGTTAGTGCAACGCTTAATCATGAGTTCACTTTGTTGATATTCGAAGATAGTCCGAACTCCCATTTTATATCTTTCTTTTTTGGTATTTGATGTAGTTTGGGGGTTTTACAGGTGTTTCTTCTTATTGCAAGTTTCAATTGAATAACGGTGAGGTCCAATAACATATTGGAGATCAAAGGTGAAAATAAGTGAACATCTTGCGACCCTATAAAAATGAGTTCCATGGCTTCGACTACTCACATGTGTCCCGAATAGGTCCGTGGCACCCCGACCCTACATAAGCACCTGGGTCCTATCATTTATGATGAAACTCTTGTAATTTTATGGGTTTGATTGCAATATTTAACTCCTATGTTCCAACAATTTTCTATCCCCGCATACCTTCGGCATCACTCCAAATCAGCTAAGTCTTCTTATCTCCTCCTTTGTAACTAGGGTTTATAATTTAATTTCTTATTTTCTTTGGTCAATTATGTAATTTAATTATTTATATTTGTGTTGTTACATAATATTAGATTTATTAATTTAAATAAACTACATAATCAGGTTTGGGATCCAAAAGAACCACTATAAGTAATGGGCATGAAAGGAGGGATCCAAAATGGGCATGTAAGATATTGGGTTCATCAAATGATTTAGTGAAATTAAATCTAAGATAAGGATGTTGTTGATTAAATGTATATAAAATATTCAAGAAATATCACGTAAAGGATATATAAGAAAGAATTATAGATAGGGCTTAGATAATTCCCAAGCTTGTATATGTAGGTTTGGATTGATTTTGGACTAGAGACTAATCTAAAATGGGAGATTTTGGGCTATGAATACTCTATGTTTCATTCTAGAAAGTGACAATCTTAGGGACAAGAGTGATTGGAAGGGGATAAGGCCACTCATGCACCAATATATGTTATGGGTGTTGGTGTCTGTGGAAGTGTTCAAGATTTGGTTCTTTCTGTGTTGCTTAGTGTCACTCCTTGTTTCTCGTGTCACGTTATATTTATTGTGGCACACTACTAGTAACCTACAAAATAAAACCTACATACCTACACATTACTCAAGAATGCATTATATGAATGAAATAATACAATTTTTTTATTCGAGATGACTTGTTGGTCACTCCAATGTGATTATCACTTGCATTTGTTGCACTATACTTCAAACTCTATGTAGTTTTTGTGTGCTTGTTTTTAAATAGTATCCCTTGAGCTAGGATGTGCTAGTGTTATTCACACAAAGAGATAGCGGTATACAAATACTTTTTGTAAATGCAAATGTGTAGTATGGAATTCAAAAAAACCCTCCTATGCAGTGTAAAAATGCAGTCCTTGGTGAAGTCGATAGAAAATATTATCTTCTTATAGATTTATGGGCCTCTTAAATACTTTCCCCTAATGAGGTTAAATAATACATGTATATATATTATTTCCTTTCTTAAGTTTCATCATTAAAAATTGAAAGGCTGACCAAGGGTGATATAAGAAGACAAGAAATAAATAGCATTCAAAAAATCGAAAAAGATGTAAAGAGGACACAGAGTTCCTATAGGGGACAATAACACACAGTGCTCTGTCCCTAATGGAAATTCTCATACAAGGTTATCAAAATGTCAAATAATAGAATCATAGCAAGCTAGGATGTTGGATAGTATGTAAAAGCCATAAGTTTTCGATCATAAACAACAAGAAATAAATATAAAAAGATAAAATCAATGTCAAAGTAGATTAAAGGGGTGTTAATGACTAATTCTCTTGCTTAGGAATAATGCATATAAATTAAATATTTAGAGGTTATATGTACATAGTAAGTTCATGATTTAATGACTACAATATTGTTGTATATTTTTAGATGTCATCCACTCTATGGATTATACCTTTTTTGTGTACTATGTGAAAACTAACTACAATTTATCATATTTTTATTTGGGAGACATCCTTTTGTGATGGTTTCTACCAACTCCAAGTTGCATGGTTATGTAGTTAGTTAGTAATAGTAATTTTGTTATTATGTTTGTCTAGTATTATGAGATCACATTCGACTTATCCCATTTGTAAATAGTATCAAACCACTATTTAAGGGTGATAACTATGAAGGGTAGACCGTACCCATATCCCACTATCCAGTCTCTAATTTCATTTATGAGTAACTTCCTAGGGTTAACCACATGCTATTACACCACAAATAAAAAAAAATTGATGGCTTCGTATAACTGGTTTCAAAAATAACTAGGGGTCTTTTGATATACCTAAAGGTTTGTGGAAGCTCAAATCCATATACATAATTGTCTAATAGCTTTTGTATTAGGGTAGTACTCATCATTCCATGGAATCGGGTAAAATTGATTTCCACTTGGCCCATAATGATGGCTTTATGTAAGTTTTAAAAATGTTGAATCATATTTTATACCCTAAGAAAGAAAAAAATTAAGTGAAAATGGTTGAAAGGATTAGTGTTGCTACTTTTATAAATCACTTTTTATCACCAAGTTCCTACTAATGGTGATGTAAGAGTATATAGTGGACGATTACAAAACCCTAAATTGATATTATGACTACGAGAATGGGCCTTAAAAAGAGTTTTGATTCCAGATGTGATGATCCTACCTACAAAAATTAGGCAAACAATAATTAATGAAAGAATAATTTGTGAAACAAAATAACAATAATTTTATTATATTGAAATATTGGAATTGTATTACAAGATCATATTATATATCACTGGGAAACCTCCTTTGAAAATTTTTAATACAATAAAATTCAAGGATGCCCTTGTACTATCGTATGCATCACATTTATACTAATTTTACTAAAGCTAACACTAGTTACCACGTATGTGAGATTATTCTCAATAGCTCAATGGATGACTTACAAATCATATGCATCCATAACCTTTATTATAAAAATGATTATAAAGAAAGAGTTAGGAAAAATGTTCCTAAAATATTACAAGCACATCAGGGTTTCAAATATAGCACACAATAACCCGGGCTAATAGATTCTAAACATGTGAAATGGAAAAATCCCTAGAATAATCATACATATGACTAATGAATGAAAGATATAACCTAGGAATGCAAAAACATTTAGACCTAATAACATAAAACAATATTGTAAACAACATAGGTAATTGATAGGATGGTGGTTTTAAATAAATATCTAGTGTATCACAATTATGGAGACATTCATCGAAAGAGACAACATAGTGCGAGTCAAGATATAAGAGGAAAAGGAGGTCCTCTTGAAAATCAAAGTGCACTTGAGTAAATTGGCTAAAACCATAAAATTGATTAGAATCACTACTACACATAGTGCATAGAAAGTCAAAATGTCGAATTCGTGTCGATTTGTGGTTCATGTTATTTTTCATTTTCACTTTGTCATTTCTAATATAAGTGTGACACTAATATTATGGCACAAACATGGTGCTATTAGCGCCACATTTATGCCACCATAATCCCTAACATAGAAATAAAAATATTGGTCCCATCCATGTCCTTTTTATTATTAGTAGGTAAACGTGCTCTCAAAAATGTCCAAAAAGGACAAGTGTACTAGAAACAAGTCGGGGGTTAAATGAAGAAAAGGGAAATGATGTAGAGGAGCGAAGGAAAAAGAAAAAAATTGTGCATGGAAGAATAAGAAAATGGAAGAAGAAAGGTATGGATAAATAAATTAAACAAAACCTTTGAAGAGGATGAAGAAATCACATAGATAAGAAAAGAGAACACATGTGTAATGAGGATGTGGAAGAGGAGGGATACTACATGGATAAAAGAAGAGATTTATATACACAAATTTTATTGCAAATTTTTACATATTTTAGAGATTTATTTTGTAGAAAATCCAAATTTTATAGAAAAATAAAACCATAGAAATAAAAATAGCAAAAACAACAAACCCTATCCCAAAGTAACGAAATCCTAGCCCAAAATATAACAAACCCTACAAAAAGTACGAAAAAGATAACAAAGTTTAACAAAAAAAAACCTATTCAAAACAATAACAACTAGGCCAAAAATTAGCTAACCCTAATGAAAGTTACTATGAAAATTAAAAAAAAACATTAAAAGTAATAAAACCTATAAAAAAAAAAACAACATAAACAATTTAAAAACAAACAAAAAGAAATCAACTTTATGAAAAATGCAACAACCCCTACTAATAAATGGAAAAGCCTCTACACAAAAGATTACTCAGAAACAAGATGATGCTTGTGTATTTTATTAATATCAAAATCAAGCATTACAAACAAATGAGAGAGCTGCAATATTTATAGATATTGGACAACTTCTATCTCATCCACAATATATGGAAACAAATCACCTAATCTAAGAAAATATGCAAGAATAGCATATTGCCCCTAATCGCCCTATTTCCCCTCATGGAAATCATCTGGGAACAAAATATGAAAGATAGAACATGATCCCACAAATATAGGGATGAGAACACTATCACTTAGTTAACTAACAACTAAGGATAACTAATACCTATTGACATAAGTTTAAATTATTTAAATTAAATACTTTAACTTATTGTATTTATTCGAATATCAACTAATTATGAATTAAGATAATTTTTATTCCTAACATTCCCCCCCTTAATTCAACATGGTATTAAGTGAACAAGAGAGAAATTCTCTAAAACCCTCAAATTTACCTTGAGCAAGTGAATTTGTGAAGACATCTGCACGTTGCATGTCTATTGGGAAATATTGGTGCTGAATGTTGTTGTTCTGAACATGTTCAAGAATGAAATGTACTTGCACCTTAATGTGTTTTGTGTGCTCATGAAAAATTTGATTCGAACAAGTTTTAATATTCATTTTTTATCAACATGTAGGATAGTTGGATCTTTCTATGTTATTCCCAATCCTTTAAGTATACGTCGAGCCATATCACTTCATGACATCTCCACCTGTTACATGATATTCTAATTCTATGGAGGATCTTGAAACATAAGTCTGATTCTTACTCCCCCATGATATCGGTCCAGATCTCAAAAAGAATACAAATCTTGAAGTAGATTTCCTATCATCTATGTTTCCAAAGCATGATCTCGAATCAATATCCTATCAAGAAGTTATTCTTCTTATTTTATTCTAGGCCATAGTCCATAGTTCCTATGATGTACCTTAGTATTTGCTTTGTTACTTTCCATTGAGAAACCCTTGGTTCTTACATGAACCATGATAGATAGCTGACTACATAGTTGATATCCAACCTAGTGTAAGTCAAGTTGATGAGACTCCCGATCAACCGTCACATCGATAGAGTTGTATTTACTTATGGTGATGGATTTGTTCGAGAAATTTGAAGTCTTGTCTCCATAGGTGTGGAAAATGGCTTACAATCCATCATATTGAATTTATTGAGTGTTGTCTTGGCGTATTTCAATTGTGACACAAAGATATGATTTTCTCTTTTCCAAACTTCAAGTCCAAGACAATAATGCAGAAGCTTGAGATCGGTCATGTCAAATGATCATGATAGATCTTTCTTTGTTGACTCAATCATCCTCACCGATCCTCCAGTGATGAATATATCATTGACATATACTAAAACGATCACTATCTCCCCCCTTGATTTTTGAGATAGAGATTAGGATTGTATGGACTCCTATTAAATCCATGTTGAATGAGATGCTCATCAATTTTAACATACCATGCCCTAGGAGACGGTTGTAAACCATATAGTGGGTTTATGAGTTTACATACATTTTCCTCTTTACCTGGTATGAATAAACCTTCTGGTTGAGTCATGTAAACTTCTTCCTATAAATCACCATTAAGAAAGGAAATTTTCACATCCATTTGGTGTATTTTCCAACCAAATTATGCAGCTAGAGAAAATATTAACATAAAAATTTTTATCTTAGTTGTGGGAGAAAAAGTCTCCTCATAATCAATGCCTTATTTTTGAGCATATCCCTTAACAACTAGTCTAGCCTTGTGTTTATCAAATTTTTTGTCTGCTTTGTACTTCGTTTTGAAGATCCATCTGCATCCAATTGGTTTTTTCCTGGTGGAAGATCTGTAAGTTGCCATGTATTATTTTTCATAAGTGACTTATATTCTACATCCATAACATCTTTCCAAGGTTTAGACTATAGGGATTATAAAACTGTGGATGGCTCAATAGTTTCAACAAATTTAACCATTAAGGTCAAATTAATCTCATTTCAAGCCATATTACGAGTCCTCAATCCAGTGGTAGATGTTTCGGGACACTATCCAATTTTGCTTCTCTCATCATAATTGTATACCATTTAGGCATACTTTTTTGGTTCCTGTGGGAGGTTGAATTTCACCATCTTCCCCATCATCACTTTCATCATCAAAGTGATTACCATCCTTTTTTCACTGTAGGGATGATTTTTTCATCATGTGAGTGTATGGAAGGAACATCTAATTCTTTCTTCTCATATAAATCAACATCCCAACTAGTGTATACCATTCTTATTCTTGGATCCATAAGTCTATAGCTAAGTGCTTCATCACCGTATCCCAAGAAGATAAGTTTTTATGATTTCATATCAAAATTAGTTCTTTGTTTCTTAGGAATGTGCATACTTAATTACATCCAAAAAATCTAAGGTATGAAATAGATGGATTATGCCCTCGACCATGCTTCTGAGGTGTTATTCCATCAAGAGCTGTCATGGGAACTTTATTAAGTAAATAGACTGTCATTTTAACTGCTTTTGGCCAAAAATATTTTTGATAAATCTGTCTCATCAATCATACATCACACCATATCCATGATCGTATGATTTCTCCTTTCAAAAACATATTTTTTTGTGGTGTGAGGAGGAGCCATTTGAAGATGAATGCCATGTGTTTTCAAACAATCGTTGAACTCATTGCTGGTGTATTCTCTAGTTCGATCTGAGTGGAGTGTTGTTATTTTCCTACTAGACTCTATTTCAACAAGGGATTTGAACTTCTTGAAAGTTTTAAAATCTTGGTATAAAGATAGTATATCCACATTTTTCTTGAAAAATCATCAACAAAGAGCATGAAATATTGAAACCCATAGTGGCTAGGTCTCATTGGTCCACACAGATCGGTATGCACCAAGTCAAGTTTTCCTTAGCTCAAAATGTACTATGTTTGAATGTTGCTCTATGTTGTTTTCTTGCCAAAAATATTGACATTTATCTGTACCATTTTTATAAGTGGAAAACCCCTAAGCATGTTGTATTGATGAAGTGTGTCAAGATAGCCAAAATTGACATGTCCAAGTCTTCGATGCCATAGTTGAGCTGATGATGTATCCTTGGCTACAAGTGCTTGATCATTTCATAGAACAAAATCCGATTGAAACATTCTTCTTAAATTCGAATCTTTTGCAACAATTTTTGAGATTCGTGACTTATCTCAAATTAGGAACATCCTTTTACTGCCTTTACAATCAAATTCAATTTTGAGATTGTGATCTAATAATTGACTCATGTATAAATTTTTTTCTTAAACCAGGGACATAAAGAAAATTTGTATTTTTACAATTATGTTGCCCCAGTGGTAGTGAAATGGAACCAATGCCTTTAACACTATAAGATGTATCATCACCCAAAGAGATATGATTTTTGGTGGGTGTTTTACTCATTGTGAAGAACCAATCTTTCTTTCCCATCATGTGTTAAGTTACACCCAGTCGACATACCAAATTTGATTTGTAGAATTGGATACTTCATTTGACTATGTAAAATATAGGAAGTATTTGGTAACTATATCAAGGAGTTGATTGACCTCGACAACAAATTCTTAGTCAACCTAGGGACATATAATACATATGATAATCTACAGTTGCGTGAACCAAGAGGTAGATAAATGTTCCCAATCCCCTAAATTGTGTATGAAGAATCATCACCTAATGAAACATGGTATTTTGAAGGCATGTCCCTCATTGAAGTAAACCAACCTCTGTGGTTGGTCATGTGTCGAGTGGCTCCCAAATCAACATACCAGACATCACTGGATGATGTGGAGGGTTCACTTGAATGAACAGTGTACAAGTAGTCTTCAGTATCTAAATGTTCTTCGTGCTCAACAATATTTCCTTGCTAATGGGTCTTCTTTTCTAGTTCCTCTTTTTCTTCCCTTGATTGTAGTTAGAGTGTCCCTCATGAGATTGTTGGTGTCGAGTTCCAGATTTTCTTGATGAACCTTTCTTATAAGTATTATACCAACAATATTTCAATTCATGTCCTCTTTTATAGATAGGACATTTATTCTTTTGTTGTTTTTCCCTTGTTGATGTTGATTCTAATATTGGGAATTTTGACAAGAATTATGCTTGTCTTTTCCTTTTCCTTTCCATTTCTAATGAGAATAAAGTGCTTTCTCCTCTTCATCATCTTTATTGTACATTTCTTCCTCTTGTTGCAGTAGGTTTACTAGCTTGTCAAAACTCACTGTCAGTATCTGAAAAGTTTAGTGTTGTCACAAAAATGCGGTATGAAGAAGGGAGTGCTCTCAAAACAATGGGAACAAGAGCGTCATCAATGACCTCTTCTCCTAGGGCTAGAAGTGAAGCCCTCAACTCTGCAACTCTTCTCAAGAAAGCTTCTATTTTTTCATTTTGTTTAAACTTCAGTGTGTGTAACTAACTCTGCAAATTCAATATGACATTATTGTTTTTGGCCTTGTACACCGTGCTCAACTTATCCCATGCTTATTTGGTTGTTTTGGCATCTCGAATGTGGGGTTACACATCATCAAACACTCCAAACAAGATGATTAGCTTGGCCTTTTGATCTGATCTATCAAATTGTCACTGTTGTGTTGTATCAGTAGTTGATCTGGTCAGAGTACCATTCACAACAATCCAAATCTCTTCAAACTCAAGTTGTGTCTTGATTTTTGTCTTCCATGCAGCATAGTTGTTTCCTCTCAGTAGTTGTTAATCTGAAGAAATAATTTGGGGGCATTGGTTCCCATTTTACAAAACCAACTCGATAAAGGGTAAGGCTCTTATCACTCTGTATATGGTCTCCAAATATATATACTTGTTAGTAGTCAATATACCAAACCTTTCTATATATGTACTGCTTCCGATATACCTGCCGGTATGTGGAATAATCTCACCATTTCAATAAACCTCGGAGGTACATGAAAGAGGTGTTAACATATGTGAAATAATTTGATACTAGGTACCAAGACAAGATTTGAAAAGGGGTCTCAGTGATTATTGACATCGGATTAAAGAAATATCCTCATACGCGCGTGTAACTTCGCTATATACTCAGATAATTTCTCAGTTCAGATTTAAGTTGTGTAATTGTTCACAAATAGATGGGAGGGCTCATAGTGTATGCATTGTGTCCTTATTACTCCCCATCAATTTAAAGGTTTAATGCCTAGACGATGTTGTTGCAACTATATTAGGAGTTAAGAATAGTAGCATTTGTGACAGCTTTACTTGTAAGTGCTTCCTAGAGGCACTATTTATACCGAATGTTTCAAATGAGATCTAGGATCTCGTGATTGTTTTAGAACCAAATTTCACTATTTTTTATTACAATTATCTACTAGTTTTTGAGTAGTTACAATGTTTACTGGTTGACTATGGAAACTGCAAATTAGTACAATACATTGAAGTATACAATTACATTCAATTTTTTTGAAAAGTTGAATGGTAGGCAAAAAAAAAAAATCAAGGCCTTGGTGGCCTCCAGAGCTCAAAATGACCCACGATGCCAAAAATTGCAAAAATATAGCTGAAAATGCAATTTTTAGGTGTCCCCCTTTAGCAAATGTTGCTCAGAATAAAAAATTAAGCATAGTAGGAGAAATTTTTTTGACCCTTTTTTAGGGTTTTCCTTGCTAAAATTAGTCTAGGGTTTAGTCATCACTAAGGGGTTTGGAGGAGGTTTTTCTGATATTTTAGCCTCCAAAGTTGGCATTTTTTCCAATTTCACCACTATATGTCAAAATCGTGCAAAGTATATTGAAAAAGTGGATTTAGTAGTCATTTCGACAAGAAAATGTGTTTAATTTGAGACAAATCACAAGGCTCAAAAATAGTTACAAAATCCTCCAATGTGGGACACATTTTCTAGATTGATTTTATCCATAGAGATGATCGAAACTTGTGGCTAAGAACTCTACCTCGAATAGTTGTGGCATTAGAGACTTTTTCATATCAGCTTCAAGTATCTCGAAACACTTCACTGACACAATATGGTAAAATGATTACCATCTCTCCAAAAGGATACAAACAAGTGTCCTCACTACCTAGTAGGGAAACAACACAGAGCTTCATTCCAGAAGAGTAATTTTTGAGCTCATGGTAAGATTGATCTAGGTCATATCGACCTTTGCGGTTTGATGTAACCAAGTGATTCTGAATTTCAGTACTTCATGCTTTGTGTTGATGACTATTCGAGAAAAATTTGGATTTTTTGTCTTCGTAAGAAAAGTGAAGATTTTGAAAACTTCAAGAAGTTTAAAGTAGCTGTTGAGAACGAAACTGGTCATCACATAGAAACTCTCCACTCAAATCGAGGGGGGGAATATTCTGGGAAGAAGAAGCAAATGCAACAACATATTTGTTGAATGGTAATTTGGTAATTAATATTAATTGTAATATGGTTACATTTATATAACCTTCTAATTGTTTTTATTCACTTTACATAGGATAGTTTGTTGCATATTTGCTTCATATTATTTGGTTGTTATAATTGCTTCCCATGTATACTTTTGGAAGCTTATGGAAATTAGTTTATTGTTGTACCTGTGTAACATATTTCCGTGTATGTATTTAGTTGTATAATTCCTATAAGAATTGCATCACTCCATTGTAAGCTTGATTTGATTGAACATCAATAAATAAACCAGCTTCCATTCTTGTTCATAATTTAGAATCATTATCAAATTGATCTTCCTATTTGGCTACATTTCCTTTTGAGTTGGTTTCTTTTCCACTTTTGATTATTTTATCCCTCTTTATTCTGTTGTTGGCCTCGATTATGTTTTTTGGTAGTCAATATTCTTTCCACTTGACGATCCTTGTTGGAATGTGTTGTACCAAAAATTCTTTAACTCATGTCCTTTTCAACCACAAATAAGACATTTTAGTTGGTCATTTTGTCCTAGTTGAGTATTACCTTGCTTCTAAGGCTATTTATTAGACTTATCCTATATTTTTCCTTTTTTATTAGAAGCAAGTGCCTGCTCTTGAGTTTCAGTAGTTGAGTGAATAACTTCCTCTTGTTGTAGCATATTCACTAACTCTTCAAAAGTTGTTTTTGACTAGTTATGTTTAATGTGGTCACAAAAATCCTATATGAAGGAGGAATATCTCTCAATACTATAGGCACGAGTGATGTGTTAGTTACTTCTTCTTCCAAAGCTTGAAGTGATGCACGCAAATTGCCACTCTTCTCAAAAACATTTCAACTTTCTTAGTTGGTTGCATTTTCAAGTTTAATAGTTGACTCTAGAGATGAAGTATTGTGTTCTTATTTTTGACTCATATATTGTTTTCAAATTGTCCCAATATTATTTTGTTGTTGTGGTCTCACGAATATGAGGTTGTACCTCATTTGAAACACTAAACAATATTATTAACTTTACTTTTTGATTTGCATGATCAAATGTAGCTTGTTGTGTAACATTTGTTGCAAATCTTGTTAATATACCATAAACAATGGACCATATATTTTCAAAATCAAGTTGTGCATAAATTTTTGTTTTCCATGCTTTGGATAATTATCAAAACACAAAAGTTGAGAATATGGAAAAAATAATTTTGGTGTCATAATTGCGGCCATTGTGAAAACTGAATAATGAAAGAAGAAGAATTGAACAATTTCCCCCTTAAAGCATACACACCCCCAAAAATATTATTTTATTTATTTTGGGATCCTTTTCGACATGTACAATGAATTTTTGGCACTATTGGCCTTATTACAAATTTGGCTCTGTGGCTGATTTGTAAAAATAAAATGGCTCTCTTGGCCGATTTGAAAAAAATTGGACTCTTTGGCCTCTTTTCAAATACAAAAATCTATTTTTTTCAATTTTTACAAAACAAATCTTATTAAAAACTAGACCAAGATGTAGAGCTCACAAAAACACACACTTAAAAAAATGGCACCTCAATCTGAGGTACTAGTTGAAAGTTATGACTTTTTTAAATTGCAATTTCAATATCTTTCCGGGCCCTTTCCAAAATTGGATTTTTTTCTATATTTCTATTTTTTTCACAAAATCCAAAAATGGAAATTATTTTTAAAAGAGGTTTTTAAAACGAAATGCGATTACGACTTACATGTGCTCAACCCTTGGTCCATTTTAAGGCACAACTACTGATTCAATCGCTTCCCTAAGTAGTATAATAAACCTTGGGCGCCTTTTTTTCTTATTTATTTATTCCTTGCTTTAGCTTCACGCGGGTATATTGCTAGGACACAATTTTTTTACTTCCCTAAGCTTTTGTGCCGAATCTTTTGCGGTCGTAGAATTCTCTTGTCAAATATCTGAAAAGAAAGAGCACATAGAAGAGGAAGGAGAAGTTATGTGGGGAGCTTGAAAATATCGGGTTCCCACAATACAAAATAATTGTATATTTTTTTAAAATGCTTCCAATTTTAAAAACATTTGCAGTACAGGTAATATATATATATATATATATATATTTTAAAAATACCAGAGAATGAAACAATTTCACTTTCTGCAACAAAGTTGCATCCAGTCTCTGAGGGGCATGTGATTGCACTCTAGGTGTTCTTCAACTGCAAATAAATTTATGAACCAGGGTGTGGATTATGGTAGGGGTTGTGAAATGGCTAGGGGCATCTATGGCTCCTCCAAGATCTAAAATTTATCCAAGTCTCCCTAAAACTTCCTACACTTTCCTGGATTAGAATGTTGCTCGATACCAAATCTTAAAAATGAATACTCAAAAAAATATTTCACAAAAAAATTACATAGAAACAAGACGATGCTTGTGTATTTTATTAATATCAAAATCAAGCATTACAAACAAATGAGAGAGTTACAATATTTATAGATATTGTGCAACTTCTATCTCATCCACAACATATGGAAACAAATCACCTAATCTGAGAAAATATGCAGGAATAACATATTGCCCCTAACTACCCCTATTTCCCCTCATGGAAATCATCCGGGAACAAAATATGCAAGATAGAACATGATCCCACAAACATAGGGATGAGAACACTATCACTTAGTTAACTAGCAACTAAGGGTTACTAATGCCTATTGACATAAGTTTAAAGTATTTAAATTAAATACTTTAACTTATTACATTTATTCAAATATCAAATAATGATGAATTAAGCTAAGTTTTATTCCTAACAATCCTATCCAAAATCTTGGAAAACAAACAAAACATTGTAAAAAAATAACAAATACTTGCAAAAGAAAAGAAACTTACGAAAACAAACAACAAAGCCTTCATGAACAAGCAAAAAAATCTAGAATTTTTACATACAAGAAACACCACGATTTATTTATATTTAATAAGTTTTTATTTATTTATTTTTAAAATATAATCCATGTAAAAACATATACTCCGTGATCATTTATGATATGTTTTTAAAAGGGAATTACATAGTGTGGGGTGTGGTGATAATAGTGTTTGTGAAGTTGACACAAAAGATATAGAGGAATACTCTACCCCTCAATATTGTATGACATTAGTGACATGCCTTAACATTCATATCATATACATCGAGATTCAAATGAATATCATATTCCTAATATGCGTCAATGGTATTCAAGTTATGAGATTCTCGAGACTTATGCTCTTGTTTCACATGATACAATAGAGCTAAAAAGATAATATTTTATATAATAATTGTAATCATATTTAAACATTTATTTTATAATTTAATGATTTTTTAATTTATAGTATTTTTCAAGTTATCAAATAATTATAAATCCTCCTCTTTAGTTCCATTAGTGTAATCGCATCCTCCTACATCTCGTGATCAAAAATCTAAAAGTGGAGACATTTTTGAGGTGGCCTATCATATTTCACTTGCTTCAAAGGAAGCAAGGAGGTAAAATGTTATGCTTCACTTGATTCAAACAATATTTTTGATATTTTTTATTTATTGGGATTCTTAATTTAATGCATAATTCCATATCATCCTCTTTCTATCGTTATTTTACACCCTTATTAGATTATAACAGTTTTAGTGAGTTATGTAGACTAAAAAGGATGTAAAGGGGAACTACAAGAGGTTATTTTGATTAATTAAATTTCAAGATTAATTATGTCAAAAAATATATTAATTCTTATAACTAATGTATATGATATGATATGGACTAAAAATACAAGGAGATGAGTGCACTTAGCTGATTATATATGGATCTAGGAAGTTATAAGGTGTGTCGAGTGTTGAAACTACAAGATCAAAAACGAGATTGCTTCATTCACAAAGCTATATCTTGAAAATGACCTGGTACATGTCCCTATAGATTTTTCAAGATCATCCATACGGGTTTGCACCTACTTGTATGGTTTTGGACCTACTTTGAATTTTTCTCTATAAATTTTTGAGTTTTTGTCTATCTGGAAATGTCTCAATTTAAAACCCTAAACCCTAGTTGTCACTCATGTTATGAATCCCTCTAAATATTCTAAGTAAGGTATTAAACCATATCCATGGGTGGAAGACCCTACAAAACAAAAATTAGTTATGTTAAAGTGCATTAATTACACAACCGACATTGGCACTACTCAAGAGGCCTCAAACAATGATCATTTTACACTAAACATGTGATACCTAAATGAACACAACTAGATTTAGTAATTGTAACCTCCTTGGAAATGCTTGAATTGAGTTTGGATCTTGTTAATACTTGAAATAGGGATGTTGAATTTCTTTTAAAATGAGGGAAGATTATTTTTTGACCTAGTAGGATGCCTCTTAGCCATAGTGATTTCTCCCTAATGATTGTGCATGAGAATTAGTGATATTTAGGGAGCCTTGTGTGCCTTTTTGATAATATTTGCATTAGGAGTTCATGGGAATGATGAGTTGTGTTAGGTTAACATTGTAGAAACCTAAATTTCAATAAAGGCAATATTATTCTAACATTACACTTTGAATATATTAATCTCCTTTCACTCTGTTTCAGATAACGACACTTCATTATCTAACTCTGCTTCCAACTCACTTAGGATAACATTTTATGACAAGTTGATTGGTGATATTTCTCTTATTTAGCTAGTTTCACATTGATTGAGTCTTCTATCTTGTGTTTAACTAATGAACCTTATCATTGGCTATCTCCCACTTCCAACGCTTCGAAATCTAATTAAAATTCCTCCAAGAACTCTTAGAAGGATTCCTAAGATTGTTTAGAGTCCATTATTAATATTAAGAGATTAATTAGCTTTTAACCTAGTCAAAAAGGTACTTTGACTTCCAAAAGATCTATTTTGGCTTATTCATTTATCCCACATGCACTAGATTTTCACATTTATTCCAAACCAAAATCTATAAATAGAGGGTTCACCCCTCCCTTTCAACCTCACACCTTGACACCTTGTTTACATATAAAAACCTATCTCAACACCTTATTGACGTCTTGATTTTGATATCATAACATATCTTGACATAGCTAAAGAGCTCATTTGCACTAGCCAACCTATCCACCATTGAAATAGATTCATCTTGCATCTTTCCTCTATTTTATATTAGTAAGAGATATCTAAGCATGGTCTAATAAATCATCTTAGAGATCTTCATCTTTTAAAGCAAACAACAAATCAACTTTGATTTCTTAGAGTCTAATTAGGTTCATTTTTATTAAGCTTTCTAAAGAGTAGAGTAAACATAGTATGTTGCTTGTTTGATTCATAATGCATGCTTTTGAAGTTTATTTTCTTACCTCTTATCATGATGGTTATTGAGTAATTTGGTACAAAATTTAGGCTACTAGGTGTTAGTCTACTTCTCATAGTTTTCCAAGTTTTTCCTTAACACATTTGGCACGCCTGGTGGGACCTTTTCCATGGTCTTTTTAGAAGTTTTTCAAGCTTTCTTTCAATTTCTAACCTTTCTTCATGCTTTTTAGGGTTAAATAGCTTATCTTTGATTGGTTTTATAGCTTTGGGTGGGGTAAATGTCCCTTTTTCATGTAAAGTTAGTGGTTTTAGGTTGAAAAATGATTTAAAGGGTAGAAATCAAACCTGTTTACATTCCTAAAATTCTGGATCTCATGAATTTTTGTGATTTTTCAGGGCCATGCGTAGGCATCGAGAGAGGTGCGTACATGTGAAAAGGACGTGTACCTATTCAAATTTCAATGGACACATCAAAAAGGGCGTGTACACATTACACTTATCCATAGGAAAAAGTCTCCTTGACCTGTTAACTAAACCCAGATATGTGTGCTTGTGCAACCCATGCACATGCATTGAAAAGCTCGTGTGAATGCCATTATGGATGAATACCTATAAATCCATCCTTTGTGTTATTGAATTTTTTACCCAGGGCGTACACATATTCTCGTGGCATGTACATGCTAAAAATCCCACATATGCATCATTTTGGATGGGTAGGCATAAATACCCTCTGTCATTTTTCACAGACCCACGTACTTACCATAAAGGATGCATACATACCAAAATCCACACGTAAATGTCAAAAAGGCATGCGGGAATCCCTTATTGGAATCTATTTTTTTAGTAGGTTACATAATTAATAGTTTGGTTTTTTTTTTTACATTCTTGCAGGTTTCTAACAATAGTTTGTAGGTTCTTTTGATCATATTTTTGTGCTAACTTAGTTAAGTGTTGAATTTTCATTAGTAAAGGTTTTTTTGAAACATGTATGCTCTTCCCTCGCACCTTCTAGGTGATCTTGGGAATCAAAAAAATTTCAAATACTTTCTTTATGCTTTCTAAACACTTCAATTAAACTTTTAAAAGGAAAGAACTTCAAATTTGGCTAAAAGGAACTCATTTTGTGATTTACTTAAGTATTTTCCATTTTTGCAAAGATTGAGTGAGATATTTTGTTGTGTATGCTCTTTCCTTATGTCCTAGGATGATCTAGGAAATAAAAAGCAACATCTTATCCCCTTTATATGATGTTATTGGAAAATTACTAATCTTGGTATGTAGGACCAAAATCGTGTGTCAAAGAATTGAAGGCTAAACAATACTAACATGTTTGATGTAGGTTGTCAATGGTGTGCAAAACCTCACTAATTCTAAAAAGATAAAAATACACCACATTCAACACATTGTATTTGTAGGTTCATAAAAGGGTACATCCCTATCCGCTGAACTAGAACATAACCCCTTTGGCATAATGCCTTAAGCTACAACAATGGGGGTGGTTCTAGGAACCCTAAAGTAGTCCACCGCTGAGTAACCTCGTGGATGAAACATGAAGTGCTCCACACACCCACTTGAATAGATTTTACTTTTGTGAGTTAGAGTCAAATTTTTCCATATCGCGACCCCAATGAGAATACGCGTGAATGCATTTATTGCTCATTGTATTTGAAGGGGGTAAAGTAAATATGAGATAAACCAAGATTAGTCATTGTGAATTTCTTGGAAAATTGAGCTCACAATAGATAAACTTGTGACACCTAGATGAGCGAACCACTTAGGGAAGCCATATTATCTTAGAGCCCACTTTTCTAGTCCATCATCGAGTCAAGATCCATCATGAAACACTAACTTCTTTGGGGTCAAAACCTTGTTAGATGAACAAGGGAGAGCCCATTGAAGTTGGAGTCTAGTGATATTCATCACAAAACTCGCAACATACCACTTTTTCTTAGTTCTTCACTTGCCCTAAGGCAAGGCAAAACTCTGCCGAAGTTGTGCTAGCTTGTTTCACCACCACTTGGTCTACACCTTTGCATTCTTGTTTCCCATTTGGGACAAGGGAAGGCATATTTTGCGAGAGTTATCAATAGATTGTGTTCACCATTTTTATGTTTGTTTATGCTCATCCATGTTTACGGTTGAGTTGTTAAATGTCTAAAATGTGTGGGTACATTTTTACATCTTGATAACCACTTGATCTTGATTTCAAGATCATCATTATAGTTATGTTTGTGTCATCTTTTATTCTCCTTTGAATTTTTGTGTTGTTTGCATCATCACACCACAATTTCGATACTTACGTCATTGTTTCTTGTGAACATGATCTAAGTGTCCATATTGTGATGTTACACTACCCACATCATTAGCAAATCCTTAGAATACTTTGACGTAGTTGAGTGTTCAAAATTTACCTATATCTTGAAAAGGTGTTGATTACTTTGTTAGGCATTGTATTGATATTACTTGTGGTACTAATACCTCACTTCCTTACGGAGCTTGGGTAACATACCCTCGTAATATTATTACGTGGCTTGCATGGGTAATTTCTATTTTCTTTAAGGTTGTGGGTCTTTCTTGGCTCTAAGCTCGCCTTAGTATCCTTTGATTGGGGATCACATTAACTATTGCTAATTATTACGCCTTGTTCATTTTTGAACTTGACCTAAGTATTATCACTGATTTAATCATCTAAAAACATCTAACTACATTTATAAAACATTGACGTAGGGTGTGGTATCATTGTTTGATTGATTGATTTATGGAACAACTTACATGATTGTTACATACAACTTGATTGAATCCTTATTCCTTCAGTCCATTTATTGACTCACTTTGAAACCATAGGACAAAATTGTTAAATAAATACACTTAAGGTTTTTATACTCTCGAGTACATTAAACAAAACCTTGTGTAAAAAAACACTTGCAATGGTTCATATTATGGAAATGGATTACAAAATACATGAAATACACCCTTTTAGACACAACTTAGGTCCCTTATTCTCCAACTTAAAACAAACATATGACTTAGTAGATCATAGTAGAGATGATAGTGATTCCTTCAAAGACATTGAAAACATTGATGTGTCCCAATTAGATGAATTCATATTTAAAAATAGAGATCGAGTGCTTGCACGCATTCTAGAGTTAGGTTCTACTATGCCACAAGAACGAGGAGTCTCTAACCAAGATGCCGACATGAAATGTGAAGAAACAAAAAGACCACTTCTCACTAATGAAGATGTTGAGGAAGAAACACTTCTACCTTTGGTACCAACATATAGAATGACCCATCAAGACAAAGAAGTGGTTCTCAACCACCACCTCGTAAAATGCGTTGTTGGGTTAGGGTAGAAAGTGAGCATGAATAATTACCTCTTCATCAAAACAATGAGGAATAAGACCCAAAAATGGTGAAGTTACTATACAAAACCAAATTTAAACCCTTAGCAAACAATTAGCAAACTTAGCTTCTTAGGGAAACAAGAACACGACTAAGGGTACACCACACGAACTAATGAAAACTAAGGCTAATGAATTTTATACTATGCCTTGAGAAGAAGATATTTTAAAACCAAGTCTCCTACGTAGACCACCTTCTCCTACAAAGGATAAACTTCTTACACAAGAGTTGTAGTCCATGAAAACTATGTTTACCACACTTCAGGAAACTAATGTAGGCCACATCAAGAAGTATCAATATAAGGAGTTACGCCCTATCCTTTCGATAGGGACATAATGCTATTACCATTTCCAAAAAAATTGACTACCCAAATTTGAAAAATACAAAGGAAAAGGTGATCCTCATGATCATATCAAATACTTTTACATGGATTTTCAAGAGGTGGCCTATAACGACAACTACCTCCTACATTTGTTTCCTAAAATCTTAGGAGGACAATCGCTAGAGTGGTTCTTACGTTTACCAAAGGGGTCTATAGTCATGTGGCCCAAAATGGTAGAAAAGTTCATACATCATTTTTGTTTAACATACATAACAACATCACCATGCTAGACCTTTGTAGTGTAAAATAAAGACCTAATGAAAACTTCGTTGTCTTCTTATAGAAATGGTGAGGTATAGCAATCCACATCCCCTATACAGTTCCTGAAAAATAGTTAGTATCTTCGTTCCAAATTTAAACCCAGATATCACATTTCACTTGCAAATGCATAGCATCTCTAACTTTGAAGAAGTTATTGAGAAGGGGAGCCAAATCAAAAGGATTTAATGACAAAAGGAATGATTAAACCATTTTCTAAAGAACAACAAAACTCAAAATTGATGGAGAAGCCCAAATTATTTAATAAGAAAAAAATGTTATGGGTGATGGCATCACAGACTCTAAACAAGTCCAAACATTTGAAATGGCTCAAGCAATACAAAGTGGTCATATCTTCAAATTAACAAAAGGACCTATTCAGGGGTCCAATTCAAAGGTGAGTGTTTACTCCCTCAACGATTAATTGTCTACCATTATGAGACAACTAGATGCAATATCCAACCATAGTACCATACACAGATGATGCACCCAAACCAAGGTGGTATAAGGATCATGATTATTTTGATTTCCATCGTGTTAAAGGACACAAAATAGACAAGTGTTTAAATTTGAAACACTTCATTTAAGACCTTATCGAAGACAATAAAATCAAAGTAGATTCCCCAAATCAGAAAATGACCAAATATCAAGATGGGAATATTCAAACAACCCTTCCCTAATAATAAGAAATAAGAAATAAAGAATCTGGATCCGGTTCAATCATTTGATAATTATAGGAATACGAAATATGTATACACCCAAGCCAATAATCTTTTTGATTCATTAATAGGTTGTATTTTTTCATCCAATGATCAAGTCAATACCATTAGGATCATTAGTAATGATTGCATCACTACAATACAACGTGCATGCATAGAAATACCGAAGGCCCGTTTGAATGTTGTTCCCTTATCTTGATCTCAATAAAATTGATACGATTTGATAGATCAACTTGAGAAAATGTCTCGCTAAGATTTCAATATTAGACTTTCTCAAGATATCAAACTCCCATAAAGACATTCTTTAAAAAACCCTCCAAGGGTCAGGAGTGTCCAAAAAAGTTGATCCTTTACGCCTCCAAGAAATGGTTACACATCTTGAGCTTGATACCTCCATCTTCTTTGATTAGTGTGAAATACCACATAATAATCCTGACCATAACCTACCCCTATACATTGAGGTAGTTGTTACTCTTAGGAATATTAAGAGAGTTATTGTGGATAATGGATCTGGATTAAATATTTACACCTCAAAGTTAGTTAGAAATTTGGGATACAAAGACACAGATCTGGATTCTCATGTAATAACCATTACAACATACAAAAATGAGGAATGAGATTTAGTTGGGACTATAGTGATACATATGGAAGTAGGGCTGATAAAACATGATACAAAATTCCATGTTCTTGAGCTAGATCTTCCATTCAACATGCTTCTAGGTCAACCATAGATACATGCTATGCAAGCAGTTCCTTTTACCTACCATCAATGCATTAAATTGTATAATGGAGGGAACCCGATTCTATTCCCGGAGATCCTAAACCATTTGCACATTGTAGAGTGTTACATAGCTCCTCCGGATCAACATATGATTGTCATTCAGTGGACATTGTTATCCCATTACAAACAAAAGATTTCAAAGCTAGAGTTACTCCTAACATACTACAATTTGTGGTTAAATATCCTTCTTCATCAATTAATCCCTTTCCTTCATGGGAAATGAAAATAGGATTGTATGTTACAATAGAATATTTCAATATTCGTGAGGCTCTCTTAGTGTCTAACTTATCACTTTGTCACCTAAGACACCTAGTAGACCTGACTTCTAATTTACAAGCACATGGGCTAGCTTCTCTAGTCCCTTCAAGAGCTTTACTCCTCATGGTATTCTATCGGATGAGAAGATGTTAAGTGACCCTCCAAATCGAAGACCGGATGGAATGCAAGCTTCATGTAATGAAGCTCATAGTATGCCAAAGCACATAGATTGATACATGTCATGCGGTATTAAGAATTTGGGTGTGGACCAGATGCTTAAGGTAGACTAGAACCTTTACCAATCCCCTAGAAAAAATAACAAACATGGCCTTGGTGTGAAGATACAAAATCTTTCGCCCTCGAAATTGATGATACTTCCTTAGACATTGAAAATTATTTTCTTCATTCAGATAGTGATGTAGATTCCCATTGTAGTAACTATGAAGATCTTTCCTCTACTAACATATTCCAATATTCCACTATTTTTACCCTTTCTCGACCCAATTCCCAAACCGACTCTCAAATCACCCTTATGTATCCAAACCTTGTTGATTAGGACAAATGACTTTATATGACAATTGATTTATTTGAAAATGAATAATCCATAGCAAAATTCATGGGTATCGAGATGAAATTCAAATAAGTGATCACAAGAAAGGTTTCTTCATCAAACTAGATATATGTGCATATTTTGGGAAGAGGTGGAAATATGTGGTCGCCTAAACAAGAAAATAACAAACAAGGATAAAAGTAATATTGTTATTCAAACTTGCACCCGCATCTCGGATCCGTTGATCGAAGTGTTTGAGATGACAATGGAACCATTCCCAAGTTATGGGACCTTGCACACTTGGGACGGATCTCCAGAGAAGACCAGTTCCCCTATATATTTCTACTCCTAGTGTTGAAAGGGGAAACTAAGCTAATAAATGCCAAGGGACCAAGGATAGAAAGATAACATGAAAGGAAACTACACTAAAAGGTGATAACACTAGAAAAGAGGGATGAACACTATCTGATTCTAAGAGAAAATGAGAGGAAATGTGTAAAAGAAGGCTAGGCACGTATAACATGACTTAAAACATATTCACCAGATCAATTTCATGGGACACAACCAAATAAGGAGTTGTAAGGGATGTGAAATGGCACAACCAGCACACAACGCAAAAGAAAAGGAAAGAAGAAGGAATGAAAACATGTTAGGATAGAGAATAGTCACAAAACGATGCTTCTATTACTTCCAAAATGCACAGAACTATTACAATGGAAAAAGAGGCCGGTATCCACATGTAAGAGCCAGATCTAGAGGTCTACAACTCAAAATACATAAAGTATGAAGTCCTTAGCAAAAATTCATAAGGATCCAGAGTTTCCAACATTAATAATGAGCCCAAATCTTACATTTATAGATGAATTTGTAGAAGGAGAAGAGAAGGAGGGAAAACTTGAATTTAAAATACAACCACAAACAAGAAGCATTCAATGCCTGCAAATCCACATAAGAATATGTTGAATACACTTCCTTAGGTCTGTCTTGGCATGTTGGATGAGGAAGGAGGGAGAATCAGATTAAATCAGGTGGTTGGAGCAATCAAATCTACTCATCAATTCTCAGAGATATGTTTTCCCATTTCTTACCTACCAGATCCACTAAGAACTTGGATTTGAATATACAACACTATAGTTGATGTCAATAGATCTCTGAAAAGTCCAGGCACGTGCCGACCAAAGATCTATAGAAAAATATATGGTTGTCGAAATTTTTTCAGATCCATCACCGTACACAAGACACATGGCACGCATGGATTGGCTGAAATGATGGCCAACTGTGCAAATATTTTGTCATTTCTGCCATGTGTCACTCATTGATTTGTTGCAAGGATTTGGCACCCTATTGGTACACTTTTATTGGTTACGTGTGGCACACTCAAGCATGTCGAATATGTCCTGGCATAGAAGGGTGCAAAGGAGGGTGTGAGGAAGGGCATGTGGAGGAAAACAGAGGAAGGCACAGAGAAATGCATTCGTGACGCACGCAGGGGAGATGAGGAAAACTGGTGAGTAGAGAACGCATGGTCAAGGTGTAAATATTACAAAGTAATGGATGTGGCACGCAAGAGGGCTAGCGACTTAGCTGATTGAAGTAAGTGTGAGGTGTGAATGCGGGGAAGAACTGGTTACAAAGAAAGTAAATTCACGAGAAGGTGGGTGAAAGGGAGGAGTAGAGCAAAGAGGAAAAGGAAAGCGAAGGAAGGAGAATCAAAGTGTGCAGGGCACATGAGGAAAATAAGGGGCTCCAAGGGAAAACTACAACAAAGGAGTTGTGCCAACTAAACTTGAGTGTGTGCAACCTTCAATGATGAGTTGAGAGCCAAATTATGTATACAAATGATGTAACCTAGAATTTTGCAATACAAGCCTAGGCGCACTGGTACATCACTCATCCTAGATTGAGCACTCACCTGAAGCATGCAAAGGTACCAGGACCCTCTTTAGGGTTGTTGTTGTAGGATGTTAGCATGATGAAGACTTTAATCATTCAGATCTATAACTAATATATCTTTCATACAATGCATATTCAAACCTAGATCTAGAACATAACAAACTTTAACAGATAACCATAATGGAATCAAGCATGCAATACTAAATTATAACCATGAGAACACCTTGTTTCAGTCCATAATCTCCATTATATTAATTACAGTAAATACACAGAAGCTTCATTACAATAATAGTAGTATACACTCATGCGCATAACAGATCTAGTAGCATAATCTCACTATATCCTAGTTCTCACATGTATATCTATGCTCTCTCTCTCTCTCTATCCATATCTACTACACAGTTTACTACATATTTATAAGGGTGGGGACTTTCCCTTCACCGCTTATCTAATCTCAAAATAGGTTGCATGCTATTATTAGCCACACGTCAATTACGAAATAGGCTTATATGCAAGAGTGTTAATAATAGATCTCTCTTTGTCAACTATTAGTTCACAATTCTATCTTTAATCAAAGCATCCATACAAAGTGCTTCGTAGTTGATCATCTAAAAATATAAAATGTGTGTTGTGCAAGTCTCCAATTAATTTGAGTTCTCTGCACACTATCACCAAAAATAGATCCTCATCATGAAAATAGATGAGTCCCAAATCTTTCTCTTTTCTACGTGCAATCCTCTCCAATTCTTACGCACCTTTGACTACTACGCTCTGTTCTCCCGTGTGAACCTTCTATATTTTCTTCACTAAGTTCTAGAGTTTGAATGATCAACATTACCCCACACTAGTTTCATTGCTGCCCCGAAATGGTTGTCTCCAAAAATGAATCAAATAATATGAATAGAAGAATAGAAAGAATTTGGATAAATGAAATAATGCCTTCAACTTGCAATATCTTCTTCTGCAACTGGAATAATCAATTCTCGATATTCCTATTTTATCTCCACCTCTAAGGTCTACCAGTCATTGAGCATGGCCTCTACTTTCTTTGGAATAACCACTGCAATCGACTCCAATTCATCCCTTGCAATCTCTCCTTTTTCATTATGTAATACCAACACAATGCTGGACATGCTATTCATTCTCCCTTCAAACAAGTCCATATTTTGAGCGATGAGTTTGCCAAGCTCATACAACCTTTCCTTGTGAGGTTCTGAGCAGCTGTAAGGGCCTCACACTTCTAATTAACAAGTTTTAACCATTATGTGTAGCCAAATGTCTCATCCTTCATGGCCTTTAGGACCTCATTATATTCTAAAATGGCCATGGCCCTTATAACAGCCTTTGGCGATGTACAAAGATTCAACGCTTGATCCACCTTCTTGATTTCCTCCTATAAGCTATGAAGCAATCCTTCATATGATGAAATCTTCTGCATCAATGAATCCTTTTCATTCTCTGCTTCCTATGTTGGATCCTTTGGCTCAGGCATACGCAGAGGTTCATCTTCAAACACTAATTCCACCAATGTACTCACATAATGTATTACCGAAGGCAACATCTTGGGTACCTTTGGCTCTAAGTGTGGCCTAGCCTTCATGAAATTGTCACCAATCTCCTCTACCATGCTAATAAACAAAATGTTCTTTTTATGTGCCAAATATTTTTCCTATTTTAGGTGTGTTATCTCCTCATCCTTAGTCTTAATCTCCTCCCTCAGTGCCCTAATTGTTGCAGCTTTATCCATATTCTATCATGCAACCTCTTTCGAGACCTTCACCAAAGCATTTCTCACCTATTCATTTGACATAATAGTATGCTTTACTATTATGTGTCTATCCTGAGGTATCTTTTTAACCACCTTGACTCGCATGACTCCTCACATACATCAAAGTATGGTTCATCCATGTGCGTGTGCATCGATCATGACAATTACTTCCTTGTGTGCACTATCACCATATCTTCATCCATTAACTCTCATCTCGTATAAATCCTTTCATTCCATTGTGCTCTGGAAATGGGCATGGAAAATTTTACATATGTCCTCGGTGTAGCCCATGGCTAGTGGAATATACTCCCCACTCATTCTTCTTGATCTAGGTTGCTTAGGAACTTGGGCTTCAAGATTGGGAACTTGTGTTGCTATGTCCTGAGAAGTCTCTATTGTTGTCTCTTCTACCCCTTTTTCTTCCTCTTCTCCATCCTTCATTTCTTCATCTTTTTGTTCCTCTACGTTCTCTAGAGGTGTAGGAGAATTGGGCACACTTTCCTCCAAATCTTCCGCTTCCTCATTCAACTTTAATTTCCTTCTCCTTTTCTTAGTTATCTCCTTCTATGGAGAGATTTGAGGTGATCTGCACACTTTGTTTGTAGAGTAACACCTTGGGTCCTTGTCCTCCTAAATACTCTCTTGAATCGAAACTCTCCTTGGACCACATCCAAGTCCTCTTCATCTTCCTCTTGTGTCTGAGGTGGAGTAGTTGTGCACTCAACTTCATCCTTTTGGAGGTTATCTTTTACCTATGTGCTCCAAACCACCACCATCCTCATGCTCCTCCTCTTCATCATTAACTTGAATTGTTTCTGTGGGCTTGGGTGTTGGAGCATTTTCCATTATATACTTACCCTTTGGCGGCCCCGGAGCGTGAACTCATTCTCCACATACTTAGCATTATCCAACTTATGTTTGATTTGTAGATACACAAGAAATGCTCCTATGTCCCCAACTGCCAAGCTCACAGGTTTCATGCTTATAATATCTGAAATAAGTCTTTCAATGTATGCATTGCGCCCTAGATATACATACTTCTTCCTCAGAGTGTGGTAGTTGCAATCTACCTTGTCTACATTGAAGGTTAAGCAAAGGCAAATATGAGAACCAATGGATTGATGCCTAAAAATGCCTTGATATGAAGTAATATCATAGTTTGAACCATGGGCTCCAAGCCCCATCCTTCATCGCAAATCATGTGATGCAAAAATGTTGGTATACAAAAATTAAACTTCCTTACCCACCACCGAAGGCAAATCCTTGGGTATGCGCCACTCTTCCTCGAACACCACGTGGAGTATATCATACCACATCTCCACCCTTTACTTGAATGGTCCACTCATTGATCCATCACACAAGTACTTGAAAAACTTTCCACAAGTGACTTGTGTTCCGTGGGGTACTCCCAAATCTTATCCTTTGGCCCATCAGAACCCCAATCTCCATGAATACTAAGGACAATAACACAACCCCAAAAATCATTTTTTCACCTTTTCGCTTCTTCGATGATTGTCTTTACTATGTGATCTGTAATGTTGTAGAACACTCCTTGAGACATCTTCTTGGTGATGTGTAACCACATTGTGTTTACCTACGACCACCTTCCTTGGTCATTCAACTTTGTCACAAGATGTGTAACTACCTACACTACTGGGTACTTCTTCAACTTGTCAATGTCCATGCTGCATGAATCCTTGGTATACCCCAGCTCCTTCCTTGTCTCCAGGATTATGGATTTATTAGCTAAATCATTATCTAGATGCAACCCTAAGGACCTTAGTTCCATCATCATTGAAATCAAAGGAGCTGTGATTCTTACCCTCCATCTAGAGAAGTAGAAGAAGTCCTCATGGAATCTTCTCATCAGCAACCAATACAATGGTTCATAATTTCCAAAATATGATAGCTCATACAACTAGTAGGCTCCATTCTGATTAACAACTTCTCACCAAAGATCATTTTATACTAGCATATCCTCTGTCGTGTGTTTTTTCATTTTCATGCTCGAAACACATCAATATCCTTCTTCTTATCTTATGTTAGATGGTTTTAGCCATTGATTTTACATTGGCGGATATGGGAATCACATTCTTGTCCCATAATCACACCATATGGATACTTCATTTCTAAAAATTACTCTCGGGAGAAATCTCTTCTTCCACTTCAACCTTCTTCTTCCCTTTATCACTTGTTACAAGTGCTTTATTTAGTACCATTTGAAAAATATCTCTTTTCTTCCCTCTGTAGTTGAGAAAATCAAAACCCTAGCTTAAATCTCCATGCCCTAGTGGAAATCGTGTGCCCTAGCTTGTTTGTAATGTGTCTTCTTTGCTCAAACCCTTCTCCTATGGGAACACAAGCTTCTCCAGTGCACAACCCTTCTCCTCACGTCTAGTTTCACACTCTATGCACCTCAACATGATTTCTTCATTCGTTCGCACTTAACCCTTTTCAAATTATCTCAATTGAAACAGTAAAACTAAACTCACATCCCATGCTTATATATAATTTCAAAAAGTTAGTGCATTTATTGCTCCTCCACCTACCAAAAATCCTCTCATTAATTGACCATTTTCATTATTTCGTGCGGTACATCTTTGCGCCCAAGCTATAACCTTCTAGCATGCCCTCCTACCTTTTGGCTGCAGACTTCTCTTCAGCGCACTTCCATGCGCCTGAGTACCTCATCACTATGCCTTCCACGATAGTCTTCCCGGCCCCTTCTTACCTCGTGTTATACTTGTTTCTTCATTCCTCTCTATCTATGGTCCTTGTGTCTAGAAGAAATCTCTTTTTTTTTTTCAATTTTCCAACCTTGAATAGCACTCGTAGATAGTTCCTTTCATGTGGACTTATTTCCATCAATCTTGTACCTGAATATCAACAACCTACCCCACACTAAGGGTATGTGCAGTCCTCTGCGCATAAAAATACTTCAAATAGTAATTAGATTTTGGCACGTAAACATGCTTATTACACAAACACACCAACTAAATTAAAAAGCATAAAAACAACAAAGGAAACACATTAAGGGAATGCAAAATTGAAAACCTAATCTAAATGGCAACATTTCCTTATTACAAACACCAAGAAGACTTATTTATAGTAGGGATTTAGCCTACTCCCATTGAAGTAACTGGGTAACCGTATTCCATCAAGGAACTCTAACTGACAAACACCTAATTTGAGTATGTGAGTGATAACATAAGGCCCCAACCAGTGTAACTCAAGTTTTCTTGGATGGTACAAAAATTTAAAATGATAAAGGAGCACCATCTATCCTATTACAATATTTTTATCCTTGATGTGTATGTCATGCCATGCTTTCTACCTGGCCTTCTCTTGTTTTTGACTCCAATGTGCTATGGCTCATCATTCATCCAATTTTATTAACTTTTCAATGTGTTCTTCTAATGCTTTCTCATCAGCAAGACCTCCAACACACACAATACGTAAAGAAGGTAACATAAATTCCATAGGAAGAACTACTTCTGCACCAAACACTAACTGAAATGGTGTGGATTTGTTCAACCTTTTATATGTTGTCTAATATGCCCAAAGTACTACAGATACTTTATCATCCCAATCCTTTCTTCCAACATCATAGATTTTTATCAATGTCTGGCTCAAATTTTTTGAAAGCCTCAATAGTCCCATTTGCCTAAGGATGATAGGGTGTAGTCTTATGGTGTGCAATCATGAATTCATCCAATAGAATTTTGATTGTCTCGTTAAGAAAATGTGTGCCCCTATCACTAGTCAAACTTAAAGGACATCCATACCTTGTAATAATATTTTCCCAAAGAAACCTGGTTGTTGTGGCCATTGTACAATCCTTTGTAGGTGTTGCTTTTGCCCACCTTGTCAGATAGTCCATGTGCAAGTTATGATGTAACGTGATCTAGTTCTGCATGTAGCTGGTGAAATAGGACCCACAAAATCTATAGCCCATTTCTCAAATGGTTCTACACTAGTAATGGGTCTTAGAGGCATTTCATCTCGTTGACCTAGTTTCCCAAGGCATTGACAATGATCACAAGCCTTACAAAATTCCTTATAATCTTTATACAGGGTCTCCCACCATAATCCAATGAGTAGAATCTTGCGCGTAGTGGCATCACCAACATAGTGGCCACCTGCAATACCACCATGAGCTTCTTCCATAATATCTGTGTGCTCATGTTCCAATACATAATGACGTAATACTTCATCTTGACCTAATTTGTACATGTCACCACTAATTAACATATAGGGGCTACACATATAGCAAGTTGTTTCTTCTCTAAGGATTTCATTCCTTCTAGTGCCATCCCTATTCATAGAAAGACAACAATGTATTCTAGTTCTAATGGTGCTCATTGTAACCTATATAACTGTGCATCTGACATGGTATCTTCAATTGCATGTGCTTATTCTCCTGACTATATTCTGGATAGATGGTCTAGTCTAGAATTACTTTTCCCTAGTTTCACCACAACTGTGAAATCAAATTCTTGAAATAAGAGCACCCATCAACATATGTGCCCTTGTAGAATAGGTTTATTTACCAAATACTTCAATGTCATGTGATATGTATAAAATACGAATCATGTAGCTAGTAGGTACTGGTAGAATTTATGTAGTGCATAGATCATTGACAAAGATTTGTGCTCTATAGTTGTGTAATTATGTTCTGCAAGAGTCATCTTTCTACTAGCAAAACAAATAGGATGATCTGTAATACCTTCTCCAGGTTTGAGCTAACACCGCACTAATGGCTATGCCAAAAGTGTTAACATGTACGTGAAAGGGTTGGTCCCACGAAGGAAAAAACACAATAGGCATGGCAATAAGTTTTTCCTTTAACGTCTCGAATGCGCATTGTTGCAGTTCTCCTAGTAGAATGTACCTTTCCCTTTCAATAACTCTTCCAACGGTGTGGCAATTTTGGCATATCCTTTGATAAAATTCCTGTAATATCCTATATGACCTAAAAATATGTGCACCTCACTCTAATTGGTAGGATCTCTTAGGCCTATAATGACTGCAACCTTGGCTAGATCAACTAACAAAC